>VFFE01008092.1:2371295-2388681 GCA_008921705.1 Burhinus oedicnemus
CCTCCGTGTTCCCCCAGCCCCGCGGTGTCCCGCAGCCCGCCGTCACCCCCACGGCCGCACAGGCCCCACCGCCCCCGTTAGGCCGGGGGTCCTGGCGCCGCCCCCCGCCGGTACCGGTGACGCAGCCGTTCACGGCCGTCGGCTTCTGCGCCGTCACGACGTAGTTGTAGGACATGGCGGCGGCGGGCGGGGGTCGGTAGACCGGAGCAGGACCGGGGCAGGACGCGGCGCGCACCGGGAACGGGGCCTGCCGCGGCCTCTCCGCCGCCGTCACCGCCCCTTCCGCCCGCGCCGCTGGGACGTCAGCGGAAGGGGCCGCGCGGGGCCGCTCTAGGCGGCTGGGAGGACCCCGAGGAGCAGACGAGAGGGCAGGTAGGGAATAGGGATGCTCCGGCGGGTCCCTGCTCCGGGGGGGGTCCCTGCTGGGGGGACACACACACCCCTGGTCCCCCACCCCGGGGGATCCCTGCTGGGGTGGGGATGCTCCCACCCACCCCATATCCCGGGGGAGAGGTCCCCACTTGGGAGGTGCGGCCCCCCCCCCAGCTCCTTGCACCGCACCCCGGGATGGGGGGTCCATGCTGGGAGGGGGTGGGGTGCACCCCTTGGTCCCCCCACGCGCCACTAGAGGGGGTCCACGCTGGGGAGGGGGTGCATCCACCCAGGTCCCATGTAGGGAGGAGGTCCCCGATGGTGGGGTGCACCCCCTGGTCTCCCCACACACCCCAAAGGGGGTCCCTGCTTGGGGGGGGGTGGGGGGTGGTGCGCCCACTCATGTCCCCCTCTGCCCCAGGGACAGTGGCCCCCCCTTCCCCTCCATCCCAGGAGTGGGTCCCTGCTCGGGGGAATGCTCCCACCCTGGTCCCCTCCAACCCTGGAGGGGATAACCGCCGGGGGGGGTGCTCCCACCCCAGGATAGGCTCCCATCTTGGTCCCCCACCCCACGAGAGGGTCCCTGCTGTGAGGCTTGTCCCACCCTGATCCTCCCACACACACCTTAGGAGGTTGTCCCAGTTTGGGGACGACACCAAACCCAGCTCCCCCCTCTGATCAGGCACCCCCCATCCCACCCCGTCCCCCTCCTGCCCTCCCCGTGCCAGGCCACGCCGTCCCCGCAGGACCCCCGGGCGGGACGGGGGACTGTCCCTGTTGGTGGCGGACCTTGCCCTCCCAACAGAGTTTGGACTCGGAGCTGAAGGCTGCACGGGATCCTCCACCACTGCCCGCATGGAGGTGAGCCCGGGGCGGCAGGAGCTCCCCCCACCACCCTGGGGTTGGGGTGCCGTCCCTGTGCCCCGCCACCGCCACCTCTCTGTGCCACCAGGTCCCCAAGAAGCTGGTGAACTCGGTGGTGTGCTGTGCCGATGACGCGCTGGCGGGGCTGGTGGCCTGCAACCCCGGCCTCCGGCTCCTGCAAGGACACCGGGTGGTCCTGCGTGCTGACCTGGTGGCCATCCGGGGCCGGGTGGCCCTGCTTTCCGGGGGGGGCTCCGGCCACGAGCCTGCCCACGCAGGTGAGCCCCCCGTCGCCGCCATGTGCCAGCGGCGCCCGGCACAGCCCTGAGCACCCCATCCCGCTCCGCAGGGTACGTCGGCAAGGGCATGCTGACCGGCGTGGTGGCCGGCGCCGTCTTCACCTCTCCGGCTGTGGGCAGCATCCTGGCGGCCATCCGGGCGGTGACACAGGCTGGTGCAGGTAGGGTGACATGGCAGGGCGCGGGTCGGGGCTTCACCTTCTGCCGTGGCTTCACCCCCTGCCTTGCCGTCCTCCCCCAGCCGGGACCCTCCTGATCGTGAAGAATTACACCGGGGACCGGCTCAATTTTGGGCTGGCGCTGGAGCGGGCGCGAGCGGAGGGGGCCGATGTGCGGATGGTGGTGGTGGGGGACGACACCGCCTTTGCCGCCCCGAAGAAAGCCGGGCGCCGCGGGCTGTGCGGCACCGTCCTCATACACAAGGTCTGTAGGGTACCGCTGGTGCCCAGGGCCCCGCCGTATCCCTGTGGGGACGGGGGATTTTGGGGAATGGGACTCAACAGTCCCTCGCCTACCTCTGCCCTTTGCAGGTGGCGGGGGCCCTGGCTGAGGCGGGGGCGAGTTTGAATGAGATCGTCGAGAAGGTGTCGGCGGCCACCAAAGCCATGGGTACACACGCGGGACCCTTTGCTGCCCTGTGGGCACCCCCAGCGGTGCTGTGCCTTGTCCCCCAGCCCCGTGCCCCCCATCCCTCTTGGCAGTTCACAGCCCCGGGGCAAACCAGAGCCCCTCTGTGCCCTCCACTAGCCCCAAATCCCCCAGGTTTAACCCCGTCTTCCCTCCCCGCACAGGTACCCTGGGTCTCAGCCTGTCCCCCTGCAGCGTCCCAGGGTCCAAGCCCACCTTCCAGCTGGCTGACGATGAGATGGAGCTGGGTCTGGGTGAGGAGCCGCCCCCTCTGTGTCCCCCCCATGCCCCAGCGGGGGCTGTGTGTCCCCTGCCCCCCATGGGGCAGGCATTGCCTGGTGCGGGAGGTGCCCGCAGCATGGAGTGATGCCGCTCCATCTCCGCAGGGATCCACGGCGAGGCGGGTGTGCGCAGGATGAAGGTGAGTGGAACCCTGCTGTGTCCATCCCCATCCCCTCTCTTCTGCTCCTTGGTCCCCCCTGCTCTGCCCTCACCGTCCCCTTGTGTCCCCCCAGGTGCTGCCGGCAGACGAGGCGGTGGAGACGATGCTGGCCCACATGACAGACCCTTCCAATGCCTCCCGCTTGCCCCTGAGCCCTGGTGAGCCCCCCTGGCCCTCCATGCCCCTCCCAGAACCCCTGGATGGGGGTCTCATTCTGCCCCCTACCCTGCAGGAGCCTCCGTGGTGCTGGTGGTGAACAACCTGGGTGGGCTGTCCTGCCTGGAGCTGGGCATTGTGGCCGGCGCAGCCGTGCGCCACCTAGGTGAGTGCAGGGGGACCTTGGGGCGCTGTTCCCTGGCTCTGGCTCTTCTGCTCCTGGGGACCCTTCCTGCAATCCCCCTTCACTCACGGATTCCCCCGTGCCCGCAGAGAGCCGAGGCATCCGCATCGCCCGGGCCTTGGTGGGCTCCTTCATGACGGCGCTGGAGATGGCCGGGGTCTCCCTCACCCTCATGCTGGTGGACGAGGAGCTCGTAGGGCTGATCGGTGAGTGCCCGCCGGCGGGGATGTGGCACAGGATGGGGGCGTGGGGGTCCCCAGGTGCTGGGTGACGGGATGGCCTGGACATCAGGTCAGTGGGGTGTCCCAAGGTGCCCCAGAGGTGGATGCTGGCACAGGCAGCGCTGCCGCACACGCTGGCGAGGATCCAACGGAGTCCAGCTGAGCTGGCACTTGCCTCTCTCTTGCCTCCTGCTACTCCAGATGCCGAGACCACGGCCATGGCTTGGCCCAACCTGGCCGCAGCACCTGCGACGAGCCAGAGACAGGAGGTGCCAGCACCAAAGGAGGGATCAGGGACTGCGCAGCGTGAGACCAGCACGGGTACGGGCAGCCTCGGGGAGCTCGAGTCCCCCAGGAGCTGTCACCTCCCTGTGCCTCAGTTTCCCCATCTCCCCCAGGGATGGGCAGGGGTGACGTCTCCTCCCCGCAGGGCCTGATGCAGCGCGGGTGCAGCTGGTCCTGGAGCGGGTGTGCAGCACGCTGCTCGACATGCAGGACAAGCTCAATGAGCTGGACCGTGCGGCGGGCGACGGGGACTGCGGCCACACACACGCCCGGGCTGCCCGAGGTGAGTGCTGGCACCCTGGGGAGTGCCCGGGGGGGCCAGAGGGTACCCCAGCTGTCACCTCCCTGATGTGGGGTCTTCCCTGGGACATTCCTTCTTGGGGAGCGGGGAACCCTGAGCTGTTCTCTCCAGCTGGGGAGCAGGATCAGCCCCCAAGCTGCCCCTCCCTGGGGTACAAGGTCCCCCCAAGCTGTCCCTTCCTAGGGGACAGGGTCCCTACACCCTGGGAGCCACAGCCCTGAAAAGTCTCTTTGTCCAGCAGCAGTTGCCTCAGGGCATGGCAGCGGGGGCAGTCCCTGCTTGTCCCCAAGGGACAGAGATCCCCAGGTGCCCCTGGGGCACTTAGGGGTCCCTGACTGCTCTCAGGGGAGATGGGGTCCCCAGGGCCCCATGGGTCCATTGAGGGAAGCACCCCAGCCCATTCTCGCCTCCATCCTTGCAGCCATCCAGGAGTGGGTGCGTGCCCGGCCCCCGCCGGCAGCCCCGGCCCAGCTCCTCTCTGCCCTGGCCGACCTGCTGCTGGAGAAGATGGGTGGCTCCTCCGGGGTGGTGAGTGAGGGGTGAGAGGACGGGATGTGGGTTTGGCTTGTCGCCCTGTGGGACCCTGGCTGTGCCACCACCACGGGTGGTGACGGGGACGGTGTCCCGGCAGCTCTATGGGCTGTTCCTGACGGCAGCCGCCCAGCCCCTGCTCAACCGCAACGATCTCCCAACGTGGGCTGACGCCATGGATGCCGGCATCGAAGCCATGCAGCGGTGAGTGCCGCGGCCTGCGGGACCCCCGGGCCCTTCACAGGACCCCCAATCCCTCTGCAAGGCCCTGACAACCCCCTGCACCCCACGCAGGTACGGAGGAGCTGTGCCAGGGGACAGGACGATGGTGAGTGCTGGCATCCCAGGGGACGTGGAGCAGAGCCACCTCCGCTGCCCACGAGCCACGGGGGCTTTCAGCCTGGCCACGGCGCTGGCTCTCAGCCCCCTTCCCTGCCTTTCCCAGCTGGACTCGCTATGCGCTGCGGCGCAGGCTCTGCATGCCCTGCGCAGCCCCGGTGCCGACCTGCTGCCAGTGCTGGCCGCTGCCGTGCAGGTAACGGGGCAGGGTGAGCCCGGCACTCGGAGCCCAGAGTGGGCAACCCAGAGCCGGGCTAGCAGGGGATGGGGTGGGAATTGCCGTGCTGGGCTGGTCCAGTGGCATGCTAGCTGCTCCAGAAGCATCCAAAGCGCATCCCATTTTTCCCTGGCAGAGCGCGGAGGCTGCGGCGGAGGCCACCAAGCACATGGAGGCCGGGGCGGGCAGAGCCAGCTACATCAGCTCTGCTCAGCTGCTGCAGCCCGACCCGGGGGCAGTGGCGGTGGCGGCTGTGCTGCGGGCTGTGCTGGAGGGGCTGCGGAGCTGAGGTTCCAGCGGTGATAGGGAACTCGGCAGCGCACCCCACGTACCCCCCAATAAACCTTTTTGGTCCCCCTAAGCTGGCCCAGAGCATCCGTCCCCATGAGAGGGATGGGATGGTGGGGATTGGGGCTGGCGGGGATGCAGCCAGCTCCTCCAGGATGTCCCCACGCAAAGGGGGACAGGAGCAGAGATCATAGAACGGTTGGAAGGGACCTTAAAGATCAGCCAGTTCCACCCCCCTGCCATGGGCAGGGACACCTCCCACCAGACCAGGTTGCTCCAAGCCCCGTCCAACCTGGCCTTGAACACCTCCAGGGATGGGGCAGCCACAGCTGCTCTGGGCAACCTGGGCCAGTGTCTCACCACCCTCACAGTCAGCAATTTCTTCCCGATATCTCATCTAAATCTGCCCTCTTTCAGTTTAAAACTGATCCAGCTGGTCCTGAGCTTCAGTGTGAGCGTGACTGTGGGGGGGAGGAAGGAAGCTTCTGGGCCAGCCGCGAGCCCCCCCCACCGGGTGCTGGGAGGGGAAACCGCAGGGCTCACATGGCCCCAGGCACGAGGCCTGGAGGAGGCTCTAGAAAAGGGACAAAGAAGAACCAGGGGACGGGGCAGAGCCTGCCCTGCAGCACAGGGTGGCCCCGAGCAGCAGCAAGGGCCTGGGGTGAGCCCAGGCTGCCAGGGGAGCTCCAGCTACTGGTGGCAGAGTGAAGGGTAGGAGCCAGCCGAGGACAAGCCAGGCCCTTGGAGGGGACAAGGCCCCCACGCAGCATGGCTGGGTTCAGCCAGCACCAGGATCTGCTCCCCGAGCACCCACCTCTCCTGCCCCAGCCCCTGAGGTCCCCCCTTGTCCCCAAGGACGCGGGTGCAGGAGCGCTGTAGAAGCCAGCAGTTTATTACGTGTCCACGAGGGCCCCGGGAGGCTGCTCAGCTGGTCCCACCACCCGCACCCACAGCGCAGGGAAAGGCACAGACAGCCCGATGAAGGGCAAGGCACGGTACGAGGGTCCCTTCCATCCCTGCTGCCCCAGAGCAGGCCCCCCGCGCAAGAGACAATCCGGGGGTGGCAGCGCTGCCAGGCACAGGGGTGCTCCTCTGGCGGCTTCTGACCCAATGAGGCTCTGACAGCTCCGGCCGCTGCATTGAGGGATGGCACCGGGCGATCTGGGGAGGGCTCAAGGGCAGCCAGTTTGGCACAGACCGAGGTCCAGGCACAAGGGGCCAGCTGGACCCAGCAGGAACTGGCAAGCAGAGGTCCAAGGATGCAGGCAGGAGCATCACGCTGCGGCTGCCCTCATCCTACAGCAGGCAGGAGGCCAACACCAGGCCACGAAAGAGGCAAAGAGATGTCCTCACCGCAGCACATCTCTGCCGTTAGGGAGCTGAGCCTGTTCCTCCTCCGGGCAGATGAGCGTCGGGCGCAGGCAGTGGGAGTCCCTGGTGAGGGCAAGGTGACAGGCCGAGAGCCGGGCCGGCAGAGCAGGCAGGGGAGCGACGGGGTCGGAGAGCTCGGGGCTGGCAGCGACCTCGGCTGCCACGCAGGTGTCAGCGCTCGGCATTGAGCAGGGGCTGCGGGGAGAGCATGGGTGAGTCCGGTGCCTGCAACCCCCATGCCCAGCCCTCCCCATCCCAGGGATGGGCCAGCCAGGGCTGTGGTGCGAGGCAGGTCCCCCAGCTTGGCTCCCCAAAGCCACCCTATGACACTGTGTGCCCCCGCGGCAGAGCTGGTACCTGGCAAGAGTCCGGAGAGTCGGCATCGGGGCGCTTCCAGCTCGGCCTGGCCAGGGCACCCAGCACTAGCACCCCGAAGAGGAGGATCAGGAGCCCCAGCGTGTTGGCAAAGACAGCCTCAGCGGGCAGGCGCTTGTACTCTGTTGTCCCGTTCTTCCTTGGGAGAAGAGGGGCCGAGAGCTTTCCTGGATGTGCCCAGCCTTCCCCTAAGCCCACGCAACCCTGTACCCACCCTGCAGCAGGGAGTTGTGCAGATTAACCACGCACCTGACGGGGCAATCGCTCACTTCCCTTCACCGCCCCGTGCTCGGTTTCACTCCATGCCACTTCTAGCACTGGGAGGGGACGAACAGACCAACCCACCCCCTCCCCGAGCCTCCCTCCCTGCAAGAGCTCTGCCCGCGCCCGCAGCAATGCTCACAGGCTGAAGAAGAGCTTCTCGTTGATGCCCGATATGCACGAGGCCACGGATAGCATAAGGATGGTGGAGCCGAAGAAGATGTGGACAGGCTTGTAGAGGGCACGGAGCCAGACAGGAGCCCAGGGCAGCAGGAAGGTGCTGAAGCCGGCCAGCCACTGCAGGGAGGGAAGATGAGAGGGTGACAGGCACAAGGGGCCAGGGTGCGGGGGGCCGGAGAAGCACCCACCTGGCAGGAGAAGAGCAGCACAGTGGCCAACCCCAGCCAACTGTGCAGCGAATACATGTTGGGCGTCCCATGGTCGTTGTGGAAGCGAAAGACGGCGGCCAGCCCCAGCACGGCCAGGCCGAAGGCTGCCAGGGCCAGGACACTGTGCAGCACCTTCCAGGGGAGCTTGGGGCCGCTCCAGGCAGGGGGCAGGCGGTACACCAGGGCCGCTGTTGGGCAAGAGGATCAGGCAAGAGCTGTGCCACAGCCGCGCCGCCCCGCACGCACTGCTCACCTGCGCCGTACAGCACCACCAGGCCCGTCACCATCAGCACCGGATGCCAGTTGAACGTCTGAGCGCTGCCATCCAAGGCGAAGCCACCGCGCCAGTGCTGGCACCAGGCGCTCACGAAGGCCACGCACACGAAGCCCAGGCCGCCCAGAAAGACGCAGAAGGGCAGGAAGGGCAGATCCAGCATCTCGGCAATGGGATGGTGGTGCCTGGGGAAAAGCAAAGTGTCCTCTCAGCCTCCGCTGGAGCTCTCTGCCTGCTCCAGCTCTCGCCTGTGTGCAGACACCCCCAGGGAGGAGCCACACTGAAAGGGGAACCAGACACCTCGAGGAGGGGCGGCCCTGACCCAGCTGCTCCCTGGCCAGGGGAAGGATGCCAAGGCTGGAGCCAGCCAGCTGGGGACATGCAGGGTTGAACTGACCCCTTCAGAGCCAGGTCCCTGGTCAGTACCCCACCGCGCCCAGGGGACAACAGCAAGGGCCTCACAGGGGGTCCAGGTGCCTCCTGTAACCCTGCACCCTCCCACAGCCCCCATGGCCCCCCCTAGATTGTCCCCAAGAACCCACTGATCTGATCATCTCCCTCTCACACATATGTACACTCTCTCCATCCCCAGCGCCCCCAAACCCGCACCCCAGTTCCACTTGCACCTCCGCACTGGCACTTGTACTCCCTCGCAACCCCCCCTCAGCACCTTGTACCCCTCCAGCTGCACCCACAGCACAGGGCTCGCTCCAGCTGGGTGTGAGGAGGCATTCCTGTACCCCCTTGACCTGGACTCTGACAGCTCCAGCATCCCTGCTCCCTCCTGCCTGTTCTAGGCCAGCCCTCTCTCCACCTGCTCCACAAGGGTCGGGGACCCCCCATGGGTAACAGCCCCACAACCCTGCCTGGGCTGGGCAGCGGGACTAGCAAGGCCCTGCCCTCGGTGCCGCTCTCGGCCCACGGGACTCGAGCAGGTGACTGGCAGGAGCGGGGCTCTGCTCATTTGCCTGGTGATTTGCATCTGCCTCCACAAATAGATATTTATGTCTCCTCCCAGGGCGGGGGACAGCCCTGTCTGTTCCAGATCGGCCGTCCCACGGGACCATGAGGCAGGAGGTGGGTGGGACACGGCCCCGGCACCGCGCGGGGATCACGAGCTCAGCCGCCCACTTGCTCCAAGGCCTTGCAATGCTCGCCACAGCGCTGAGCCGCCCCACGGCTCCCCTGGGCCTGGGCCTACAGCTCCCCCAAAGCCTGGGCCGCACAGCTCTCCTGGGCCTGGGGATGTGGCATCCAGCCCCATGGCTCCCCTGGGCCCGGCCCCACAGCTCCCCCAAAGCCTGGGCCCCATGGCTCCCCTGGGCCTGACTCCACAGCTCCCCCAAAGCCTGGGCCCCATGGCTCCCCTGGGCCCGGCCCCACAGCTCCCCCAAAGCCTGGGTCCCATGGCTCCCCTGGGCCCGGCCCCACAGCTCCCCCAAAGCCTAGGCCCCATGGCTCGCCTGGGGACATGGGGCCTTGGCGCCATGGCTCCCCCACAGCCAGGGCCCCGCAGCTCCCTGAGACCTGATGACACAGGGCCTGGCACCACGGCTCCCGCCACACCGGCAACAGGGGGCCCGGCCCTACGGCTCCCCTGGGCCTGGGGCCACGGGGCCCGGCCCCGAGGCTGCCCCCGAACCCGGAACACGGGGCCCCGCGGCTTCTCCCGGCCCCGGGAACACGGAGCTGGCCCCACGGCTCTCCCAGCCCTAGGGACGCGGGGCCCGGCCTGGTCCTGGGGCCGTACCTCAGCCCCGCCCGCCGCATGCCAGGCCCCGCCGCCCCCTCGGCTTCGTCGGGCGCCTCCATGTTGGCCGGCGCCGCTCTGGCCGCTCGCCTCGGTGGTGGCTCCCGCCCAATCCTCCCGGGCGGGCGGCCAACGAGAGCGACGGCCAGAGCGGCCCCCGCGCGCTTCCTCCAGCCGCGCGCTTCCGCCCCCGCCTCGGTGGCCGCGCCGTTGCCGTGGAGACGGAAGATGGCGGCCGCAGGTCAGCGCTCGGGTCGCTCCCGGGGTACGGGGGAGTGGGAGGCGGCGGGGACCACCGGCACCCGCAGCTCCGGGCACCGCGGATTGCCTGTGCAGCGAGGGGGGCGGGACGGGGACACGGCGGCCTGCCGGGGGCGGCTGCTCGGGGATGGGCCTAGGGGAGCCCCGGTGGCCCTGTGGCCTCCTGAGGAGGGGAGGGGGGCTGCATGGGGAGACAGGAGGGGACCCTGGGGCCATGCAGGGAGAGGACATTGCGTGGTGGCTGTGTGAAGGGGGGTGGTGGGGGTGTGGGAGCTGGGGGTGCCATGGGAGCTGCCCCCTTTCCCCCCCCACGTCCAGCCCTGTGGCAGCCTGTCAGAGAAGGAAGGCCTCAGCGCAGCAGGACACGGGGGATCCCCCATTCTCCGGGACCCCCCGAGCACCACCTTACCTCCCTCGGTGTCACGTCTCGCCGTGCTGCTGTCCCCAGGCAGCGCAGACCCTGGGATGGCTGTCAGCGGTGGGAGAAGCAGGCGGGAGGGCTGTGCCTCCTCGCTTGTCCCCAAGCAGCCCCGCTCCCTCACTGTGTCCTCATCTCCTCTCTGACCAGCTGCCCCAGGCAGGGTGCGTGGTCCTGGGGTGGGGCAAAGGAGAGCAATGCTGGGACATGGCGTGCCCAAACCTGTCCCTGTAGCGTGGCCTGCTCAGCACTGCCCATGGAGCCGGCAGCAGATTTAGGGTTTGTCCAGTGCAAGAGGTGTGAGTAACCTGCCTGGACGCTGCTCCCCGCACATCTCCCTCGTCCCTGCATTTCTTCCCATCTGTTTCCTGAGATCGGGGCAGCTGTGAGGCTGGAGGGTGGGAGGGAGAGACCAAACCTGAGTCTGCTGCGTGGTGAGAAGAGAGGGGAGACAGCTTATTCATGACAGCCCAGCCTGCAGACCAGGGGCAGAGCATGACTCTGCATCGGCGTGCTAGAAACTGGCAGGAGCCGCTGTTGGTTTGATCTTCCTTTGAATTTGCTGGCAGAGGGGGTTTGCGAGGTGCAGGGGGGTTCGTCCCACCCTGCCAAATGAAACCTCCGCTCCCCCTCCAGGTCCCGGCTTTAGGGAGAGGCGACGCTGAGCCCCTCAGCTCCAGACCATGAGCTGGCTCTGCCGCTGGGGATGCCGGGGCTGAGGGCTCCAACCCCTGGAGAAGGAAGATGCTCCAGACCAGCAACTACAGCCTGGTGCTGTTCCTGCAGTTTCTCCTGCTTTTCTACGACCTCTTTGTCAACTCTTTCTCGGAGCTGCTCCGCACGGCCCCTGCCGTCCAGCTCGTCCTCTTCATGTGAGCACTGGGTAGGTGTAGCAGGTAGCGCAACGGGCCAGGAGGCCTCGGGTCTCACCACATCTCTCTCCTCCTACAGCATCCAGGACATCGCTATTCTCTTCAATGTCATCATCATCTTCCTCATGTTCTTCAACACCTTCGTCTTCCAGGCTGGGCTGGTCAACCTCCTCTTCCACAAGTTCAAGGGGACCATCCTGCTGTCGGCAGCCTACCTGGCGCTCAGCATCTCCTTCCACGTCTGGGTTATGGTAGGCTGGGGCAGGCTGGGGGCTGTCGGCCTCTCCTGAGGACAGGCAGCAGTTCGTTTGCTTTGCTGGCCACAACCTCCTGCTCCCTTCCGTCCCTCCTTCATGAGCAGAAGGCCACAATCTACCACCACAGGGACAGTTCGGTGTCCCGCTGCGATTCCCTGCACGACCGCACTGTAGACATCAGGCTGGAAGGGAGCTGCCCCATCCCGGCCCCTTCCCTAAGAGCTGTAACATGCTGGAAAATCCTCTTTCCCTAGGGGAAGCCCGGCAGGTCCAGCTCTGTGCTGGCACAGAAGCCTGCGCTGGGGTAATCCCCGCTGAAGGCCATGACAGCAGCTCCTGGTTTACCTGGAATTAATCCCCAGCAAATGCCAGTGCTCAGAGCCTGGGGGCAGCCCCCTCCCCGCTGGCATTGTCACCGAGGGCTGTCAGGTTGTCCTGGCTCTGTCCAGGCAGCATCTTCCCCTTCTCTTCCTCATCCGCCCTCCTGTCCCCTGCCCCAGCCACCAAAGGAGCAGCCCACACGCCCTGCCCAGCCCCTGGGCAGCTTCCAGCCTCTGCGCAAGGGTCCGTCCCCACCTCACTGCACGGGGGCAGGAGAAGCGCTTCGAGCTGGGCCAGGGGCCACCCCGTGCCGGGTTGCCCGAGCAGGCCGCTGTGCCGATGCTGCCCACGCCATCCGGGCAGGGGATTGATGGGGATTTGCAAGGATCTGAAGTCTGAAGCTAGAATAGGTCCTGGCTCGCTGGCTAAATCCCCTGAGCTGCTTAACCTTTGGGGTGAGGGGCTGCTCCCCCAGCGGGCAGCATCGCCCCTGGCCCGTGCACAGCCCCTGAACTAACGCACGGGTTATCCCTGGCTCCTGTCTGTCTGTCTGTCTGCCTCAGAACCTGCGGTGGCGAGACTCCAGCCGCTTCGTGTGGACCGAAGGCCTGCAGACCCTTTTTGTTTTCCAGCGGCTGGGTAAGGGCTCACGGTCACAGGATCCCTGGTGGGGTCCTGCCCCTTTTGGGGAGCCCCTGGGGGTGAAAGTGGGGGCCCACCCTCACCCCCCTCCCTCCCGCAGCGGCCGTGCTCTACTGTTACTTCTACAAGAGGACGGCGGTGCACCTGGGGGACCCGCTCTTCTACCAGGACTCGCTCTGGCTGCGCAAGGAGTTTGCGCAGTTCCGTGGCTGATGGCTCCCCTCGGGCCCTGGGCGACCCACCGTCCCTCCTCTCGGCTCCCCGGCAGTTCCCGCCATCTCTCTGCACCTCACGGGCCCCATTGGGGACGGCTCCGGCTCAGCCACCTTCCTCCCAGGGACCAACCCTTCCGCCGGTGCTGGCACAGCTCTTGCGGATGCCGGGAGTCGGTGGGAGGCTGGCGGTGCGTCCCGGCTGTGCGGTGGGAAGATCTGTCTCGGTGCCACAGCCCCTGTTGGGACTTGAGTGTTTTTGTAAACAGTAAAGAAATAAATTGGCTGTATTTTCCAGAAGCTGCCTGGTGTCCGTGCACCCCGTGACTCCCCCCCTGGCTCAAGGGAAGCTGACACTGCCTGCCATCCCGGCAGCCTTACCTGTGCCTTACCCCAGCTCAGCGCTGCGTTTGCAGCCACAGAACGGTGCTGTCCCCTCCTGGCAGCGTGGGACGCTCGGTCCCACGTAGGAACGGAGGCAGAACCGGAGGGCGGCCGGGGCTCCCCGCCCACCCGGCCCCGCATCCCCCTTCGGCCGGCCCCGGGCCTCGAACCCGCGGCTTAGCGGCGCGGTCCTCCCGAGCCATAGAGAGGGCGGAGAGAGCGGCCGAAGCCTCCTTCCCGCCCAGCGCTCCCGGGAGCGAGGGCGGCGGCGGTTCCCATGGAGATGGAAGATGGCGCCCAGGAGCGAGTGCGGGGCCGCGGTGGGTAGCGGGACCAGGACCCGCGGGGGAAGGGCGGGGACAGCGGGGCGCGGGGTGGGACCGGGAGCCGGCCAAGGCGCAGCGGGGCCGGGACCGGCCCCGGGAACGGGGTTCAGCGGGGCGGGGTGCGGAGTTGGACCGTGCCGCCCCCCCGCCCACGGCCGCCTTGGGCCCGCAGGCCGTCAGCGCTCCTCGGCGCCGCTGCAGGTCCTGCTTTTCCTCAACGGCTGGTACAGCGCTACCTACTTCCTCCTGGAGGCCTTCGTCTTCGTGTACAAGGGTGAGACCCCCCACCCCGGCCCCCCTCGCACCCCCCTACCCAGGGCAGCAGCCCCCTGCCCCGAGGCCGGGCTGTCGGTGCGGGCCCTGAGGGCAGGGGTGGCTGTGCCCGCAGTGCTGCTGCTGCCGTACCCCTTCACCAACCTGGTGCTGGACGTGGTGCTGCTCTTCCTCTACCTCGGCACTGAGGCCACCCGCATCTTCTTTGGTAAGTCCTGGAGACAGTGGCAGGGGGGGTGACAGCATCTCCTGGGGTGACACTGGGCTCCTGAGCCCCCAACAGGAACTGCTGGGGCAGAGCTGGGACCATGGTGGTGCCTCTTTACCGTGTCCCCCCCACCCCTGGCGTCCCACAGGCCTTGTGGGGGACACTCGCCTAAACATGTGTCCCCCAGGGTCCAAGGGCAACCTGTGCCAGCGGAAGGTGCCCCTCTCCATCAGCCTGGCCCTGACCATCCCGGCAGCCGTGATGGCGGCCTATTACCTGCTGCTGCAGACCTATGCCCTGCGCCTGGAAGCCATCCTCAACGCCATCCTCCTCCTCTTCTACGCCGTGGAGCTGCTGCTGGGCATCCTCGCGCTGGTGTCCTTCTCCAGGTACTGCTGCTCATCCATGTCATGTGGGGAGCTGAGTAACGCCGGGGCACCACAGGAGCTGGCACGGTGAGCTGCCAGGCCAGTTTGGCACTGACACGTCCCCCTCTTTCCTTCTTCGCAGCATGGATTCGTACTGAGGCTCCGCGCCATGCCAAAGGACCAGGCACAGCGTGGCACAGGTACGCGAGGTGGCAGGGAGCCCCAGTGCTGGCTCCACCTCCCAGCCCAGACCCACGCCGGTGACCGCAGGCAGCAGGGGACATCTCTGGGCAGGGGACATCTCCACCCTGCCTGCTCTCCGCTTCGCCTGCAGCATGTGTGAGCAAACTGCCGGGCAGCACCCAACCTGCTGCCACCTGGGACATGGCCCCCAGGGCTCGTGACACACAGGTCAGTTTGAGGTACGGAGAATTATTATTATTTTTTTTTTTCTACTGCCTTCTCAGAATAATTCACTATTTTCCAATAAATATTTATTTTTACCTGGTGCCTGGGCACGTAGCTTCCCCCCTGGGGCAGCGGGCTGGGCATAAAGTGCTCAGGAGCTTCCAGGACTGCACCTGTGCCCCACAGCACTGTCCCTGAGCCAGCTTGGGGGGCACAGGAGCCCCTCAGAAGTGTCAGAGGATGGCGAGGGTCAGGGACGGCAGCCACAGAGGCACTAATAGTTCCCAAGCGCTGCCCTTCCCTCCCACACAGTGGCCCTAGAACACTCCCAGCCCACTCATTACCTAAAAAGCCATCGTAGGGAGGAAACGCGACAGAAGAGCCCTACAGCGCCGTATAAAAGATTGACAACGTCATCAAGTTTATTACACAATTTTCAACCTATCAGAAAGACAAACAAATCTAGTCACTGCGAGCAGGAGGGGCAGCGCCTCGCTGGGTGGTTAATAGGGGTTTGCTCTGCACTTATCCCCACTATTTGGAAAGAAACTAAAAATTTGTGTCGTTAAGTAAAAAACAGAACTCTCCCACCGAGCGCTCCCCCCAGCACTCACCCGCTAAGCCGGCACCTCATGGTACTTTACAAGATGGGTTGGTTTTTTTGTCTTTTTTTTTTTTTGCTTGTTTGTTCATGTGATTTCACCCTAAAAAGACCTCCGGAGCCAGGTTTCTCCTGTTCAGCAACAGTTCAGAGTGCGATGCTGCCCAGCTGGCAGCCCTGGGGGCTGACACCCGCCCTGGAAGTCACCCTGTGTCTCCTCAGCTCACCCCGACCCTCCTGGGTTCCCCCCTCTCCGTGCGGAACCCCACAGCCCGGAGAGGTGTAGGGCTGGGGAGTGGGGGGGCTCCTGCCTGGCTACCCGCTGCGCAGCTGGGCTGGGAAAGGGAGAGCCCCCAGCACCCGCGGGGGACAGGCGGTCCCCAAGGGCAGCCGGACAGGGGGGGTTGCAGCCTGCCCTGCCGCGCTCTGCCTCCTCCGCTTCCTCTAAAACAAGGAAGGCGCTGCGGGAGAGGCTGGCTCCGCGCAGGGCCCCGGCCGGCACTCGGAGCTGGTTTTGGGAGATGAGAGCGGAGGTGGCGATGCCGCTGTGGCGAGCCGGCAGGGAATGCTGTGGTAGAGGGAGGGGGCAACCTCCAGCGGAGCTCCAGCCCCCCCTTCCCAGCACGCTGCCCCAGGGCAGAGCGGACCCATGGAGGGGATCAGCCACGCTTCCCCTCTGTCAGAAGGGATAAAGCAGGAGTGGGGCACAGCATCCCATGGGACAGGGCAGCCCGCGCTGGGACTGCCAGGGTGACAGGGACACGAGTGTCCCCAAACGAGGCGAGAGGATGGTACGTGGCAGAAGACCCCGGTACCTCTTTCAGCAAACCTGGGCACGGGGTCAGGAGCTGTGCGCCTCCAAGCCCCCGTGCTGCACAGCACGGGGTCCATCCCCCTCCTGCCACCCCCGGAGAGGAAAGGGCTCACAAACCTCCCTCCGTGGAAAAAAAAGCACCATTTCTCTTTGGGTCCGAGTGTCCACGGAGCAGAGCAGGGAGGCCCAGGCGTTCCCCGGCTCCCCGCCTCTCCCCGGGAAGCAGCAGTAGCGGTGGGTGCGGGCAAGGGCTCAGGCCCCAAGGCCACAAGGCGTCGGTGGGAGTCCCGCCGGGGCACGGCACGGCTTTCCTCAGGCACCCGGAGAGAGCTGGGGGTGACAGGGAAGGGGCTGGCGGGGGTGTGGAGCAGCCTCGGTCACATAGTCCTGGTCGAGGTGAGGAGATACGAGTCCATTAAAAACCACTTACTGCCAAACTCCTGCGGGGAGAGACAAGAGGAGCAGTCAAGAGCAGCACTAAGGACTCTTCCCACCATCTCAGCCCTCACTCCTCGAGGGGGACCCCCGAGACCCCACACCACCGTGTGGCACGCACGGCAGCGCCCTGGCATCGGCTCACCTGTCTCAGTGGTGCCGGTCCCTCTCTCTGTCCCTGTCCCGATGTCGCTCGTGCTCCCGGTTCCGCTCCTGGAAATAATCCTCATGTCGATCCTCGCTGTGGAGAAGGTCCCGGTGTCGCCGACTGCTTTCACGGGACCGGCTGGGAGAGCGCTCCCGAGATCGGTGTCTTTTCCTAGGGAAAAGAAGAAGAAAAAGCTTTTGGTTACCTCCGGGGAGGATCTCGGTGGGGTGGGGACAGAGATGGCAAGCACAGCCCGAAGATGAAGAGCGACGAAGCCATCTCCACGCGGCTCCAAGCCCCAGAGACGTCGGTACCTGGAGGAGCTGCTGCTGGCGCTCGTGCTGTAGGACTTGGCTTCAATGCCGTGCAGACAGTCTTTGAGGGACGAGAGGAGGACGCGGCACCGCTCGTCGTTGGCGACGCGGGACTGCTTGATGACGGCAATGGCCGTGAGGAGGGTCTCGATAGCGTCGCTGTAATCGCCTGGGGAAGCAGAGGAGGGCTGAGGGATGTGGACCTGCCGCAGGACGGCGGGGCGGAAATACGAGGGGTGCAGGGACACGGACACCATTACCTGCGCTGGCGCCGGACACTGCCTTGGAAATGGCGCTGCTGGAGATTGCCCGGTTCCTGTTCATGATCTCCTCAAACTCCACTTCGCTCACAGGGGGAGGTGGCGGGCCGAGCTCCCGGCTGCGCAGGAGGCACACGTAGGGGTCAGTATAGCCCCCCCTAGTTTGAGATCCCCCCCCCCCTCCGCCCAGCATCTCACCTGCTGTGGTTGTAGGGGGCCATTGCCTTGCCGTAGGTGTCCGGTGGAGGACCCAGGGCCGCATTGGGTGGGGGGAAGAAGGCAGGGTTGAGGTGCAGGGCAGGGGGGACGGCCCCCGGG
>VFFE01008092.1:2454314-2552198 GCA_008921705.1 Burhinus oedicnemus
GGGAAGGGATGGCTCAAGTGCCCCTCTGAGGAGCATCCAAGCAGGATGTCTCCATCCATTACTGCTGTTTTGGGGTTCCAAGTGTGGGTGAGCCCCTGCTCCCTCCTGGCCAGCAGAAACAGACCCGAGGGCAGGTTATTCCCACTGGGTGGTGCAGATGGGAGCACTGGTGCCCAGCTCAGCCCTCCTGGCAGCACATGGTCCCAGCCCGGCAGCTCCCGTGCCAGAGCCAGGAGCTGGCAAAGGGCTGTGTGGGGGGAGCACAGCAAAAGGCTCCTTCCCCCCTTCCTTCCAGCCTCATCCTCTCCGCACATCCCAGGCTGGCGTGGCGGGTCTGCCACCCCTCAGGGACTGCCAGGGGCCCCATCCCGCCCCGGGGAACTTCTCCCTGTGTGACTCAACTGCTCCTGCTTCCCCCGACGGAGTCCCCCTCCGCGGCTGAGTGTCACCCGCTGACGCAAATCCTCCCACCCCCACGCCCCCCCCAATGCCGGGTGCCATATTTAGAAAGGTTTTATCGGCGATGTCAGGGAGGAATCAGAAACTCCCAGCCGCCGGCGTAGGGGCTGCTGTCGTGCTCCCTGCCACCGGTTCCGGAGGGGATGGATGTGCGAGTCCCTGTGCGTGGGGTGGCACGGGGAGGACACCCCTCAGGCGTGGGGCAGCAGGGAGGCTGCAGGGGGCTGTGGCCGCTCAGCCCTGTGACGGGGTGTCCCATCCTCCTCTGACCTCCGAGCCGGGCAGAGCGCGCAGTTTCGGCAGCCGTCCACGCAAGCACCTAACCCCAAAACCTGCACACAGCCCTTTCCCAGCAGCGCAACGTCGACCTCCAGTTCCCGTGTGCGCAGGGAGGAGCGTGATGGTGGGACTGGACACGAGCGCGGATGCCGGTGCCCATCTCCGGGGCTGGTCCCACCGTCCTGGTGCCCGCACTCTCAGCGGTGATGTCCCACGTCTGGCCGCAATCCTGTGGCACAGGAGCCAGCCACAGGGGAGCCCCATGGCAGTGGCGCAACGCAGGAGCCTGAGCAGCACCTGCGGGGGCTCCGGTAAAGCCCCAGCCTGAATCCATCCCTTCCTCTGTGGCTTCCCATAGGATGGCATGGAAGGAGACGTGGGGCCCCGAGGGTGAGAGAGGGGTTGGGGACAGATGTTGGCTCCTGCCAGACCTGGAGTGCCACAGCCTTGACCCATTCCAACATTCCCAGAGCACAGCCCTGGGGATGGGTGTGAAGGGCCGAGGTGAACCGGGAGCACCGGGATGAACCGGGAGCACCGGGATGCACCGGGAGCACGAGGAACCCCAGGATGCACTGGGATCAAGAGGAGTACCGGGATGCACTGGGAGCACCGGGATCCCTGAGAGCGCAAGGATGCTACAGGAGCACCGACAGCCCTGGGAACGGGAGGGAGCTCTGGGATGCACCGGGATACGCCGGGAGCACCGGGCGGCGGTGCGGTCTGAAAGCTCCTCCTCGTGGCTCCCGTGGAGAACTACCGGGCACCGGCAGCGGCCGCCGGGAGAGCCCCGGGGCACGGACCGGGCCGAGGTGCCAGGCGACGGTGGGATGTGTGGCCACGGTCCGGTGCTTCTCTCCCGCCCCGTGGAATCACAGCCACCGCCCTGGGAAAAGTGGGGTGACAGGGATGCCGGGACGGGATGGGGCTGGGGCTGGCTCTGCAGCCACCCGGGATGGGACCACGGCCACATCCTGGCTCGCTTCCCACCAGGACCCCACCAGCGTGGGCCACTCTCTGCGCAGAGCCACCAGCCACCCCGAACGAGCCCGGTGCAGCATCCGGGTAGGGTTTCTGCCGGCTTCCAGGAAGGCATTAAGTTAATGCATGAAATATGATTTCAGGCCACGGTCCCTGGCTGGGTACGAGCGTGGGGAGCGAGGCAGGAGCGCTGCGAGTGGAAAATCACTTCTGCTGCGAGCAGCAATTTCTTTTTTTTCCCCTTGCTGGCAAAGGTATTTAAAATAAGAGGGCGAGAGGAGGAACGGGAACAACCGGGATCCTCAGGGCAGCGTGCCGTTGCGTTTGCAGAGCGCTGTGCCCCTTTCCCTGCACCGCGGGGCTGGCCGGAGGCGTCGTGCCCAATGTATTGCGTCCCCATCCCAGCAGGTTGTTGCTCCTCCATGGGAAATACACCTAAAGTGCATATTCCCAGCACCAGCTGCAGGAATCGCTCCCTGCCGGTTGCCCACGGAGGGAGCAGAGCCCGGCAGTGTCACAGGCACGGCTGGCAGCAAGGGGACAGGAGTAGAGTGGGGTCGGGGTAGTTTTGGGTGCTGGGACCCCTCGGTGGGGTTACACCTCTGCGCGTCACCCTTTCCAGCTGATAACGCGTGGGATGTGCCGCCGCCGGCCTCGCACCCGGCTCTGCTCCCCGGCTCGCATGGGGAAGGGGCGGCTGGGTCCCGCACGGGCAGAGCCGCGTCCCCCCTCCATGCCGTACTCTCCAGTTACAGATACACAAGGAAAAATCAATACCTGGCTGCAAAAAAAGGCAGCTGCGAGTCGCTTTTTATAGCAAGCTGTCCCATTTGCATCCTTCCTCAGCGCTGACCCGGGGAGACTGACCTCCGGCTAAATTAGCTGCGTCGTCCCGAGGGAAACAGGCTTTAAAAAGCAGCAGCCAAAGACGAGGAGGTGAGGCTGGCCGTACTGGAACATTCCACCCCAGCCACCCCTTCCTTCGCTCCTTGCTGCCCCAAGCCCATGTTCCTCGCAGGGAGATCAGGCTGGTCCCCGATGGCCTTGTCCCCCTTCCGGAGCAGGGCTGGGCAGCGGGATGGGGTGGCTGCCGACAGCCCCGGTCCCTCTTTCCCCTGGGATCGTTTTCCAGAGGGAAAAATGGTTTGGGGCAGGAGCAGAGCCTGGCTAGCTCTTCCCCGGGGCTGCCGTGGGGTGGCAGCCCCACACTGCAGCCCCCCCTGCTGCGGGTTCAGGGAGCAAGAGAGCACCCCAGGGAGCAGGAGCAGCCCCCCCGAGAAGCGGGATGAGGGATGGGGGACCCTGCAGGTCCAGCCCTGGGATGGAGAGGGGCTGAACGTTTCCCTGCTCCTGCAGAAATCCCACTCGTGCCCCCCTGGATTAGAGAGGTGCTGAGGCAGGGGAGCAGAGCACGCCAGCATATCTAGGTCACCGATGTGAGCAGTTAAATGAGCTCCCTCATTAGCAGCCTCTGCCTCCGCACTGCACCTACGCGGGGCCGGGGCGTGCAAACCGGCCTCTGCCCTGACGAGGAGGGGATTTGGAAAGCCCTGAGTGGGAAGGAAAGAGAGATGGGCCTACGATCCCAAAGAGATCGGAGCAAGCTGAAAGGTGGGGAGGTAATGCCGGGGTGGCGGGTTGAGGGGAGGGAAGGCACAACGTTGTCAGGGATGGGCGGACAGACAGGGGACAGCGGGGAGGCTCGCACGTGCACAGCCTGAGCGTGGGCTCCAGCATCCTCAAATCGCCCTTGGCTTAGGGCTTCCCCGCTCGGAGCGGAGCACTGGAGGCAGGGCTGAGCCCCAGCTGCCCGCACCAGTTAGCCCAGGTGCTGTGCATCAACCTCCCACCTGGAGCAGATGAGGGATAACATACGCCCCGATAAAAAACCCAACCAAGGCAGGCAGGACCTCTTTAGGAGGAGGGCAGCTTGTCCTCGGGCTCCTTGCTGCATCCGCAGGGATGGCTGCGACACGGGGCTCTGGAGCTGCCGGTGGTGTGTCGGAGCGAGGTGAGTGACCTGCTGAAGCCCATCTAGAACACACAGCCCTGCGGATGGACCGGGGTTTTTCCTCCACCTTCCTCCTGAATAACTTCGTCCCCTTTAGCGCTGCCTGGCTGTGACTTGCTCTGCCCGGGGGCACTAGCCCTAGGAGTCAGCACAGCCCTGGCCCTTTCTGGTTGAGCTGCTGGGCGTTAAACCCAGCTGTGTTACCATAAAACCTTCTCTTTCTCTAATTTCATGTTGGGTTTTTTGTGGCTGAGCCCCAAATTGCAGCCCTAGGCTGATTTAAGCCCTGCTGTAACGTCACTGTAATGCACAAGTTGTGTCCCTCCCGTTAAAAAGGTGCTTCCCTGGCTCCGGGAGGACTCCGGGTGCTTGTGGCTGTGAAGACCCACCGCTGGTGTCCCAGCCAGCCTCCGGTTAGGAGAAGCAGCTGGCTGGCAGAGCCAGGGATGCTCCCCCACGGGCTGGGAGAGCGAGGCAGGGAAAAAGCAAGGAGGTGAGTCGGGATTGCTGGCTGATAACATCTGGAGCGCAACCGGCAGCAAGAGCGCTCCGGAGGATGAGTCAGTGTCACTGATAACCCAGCTGGTGACCAGGCAAAAAAAAACACGTTTCAAGGAGAGACTCCGTTCAAAGCTCTGCTTTGCACGCAGGGCTGTGTCCGTGGTGTGATCCCCAGGAATTTCCTGCCCCAGGCTGGTTCTCCCAGCTGCATGACTGCTCTGGGATGCAGACCCTGGGAGAGGGGGCTCACATCTGGAGTGCATCCACACCCCAGCATCACGGTGGGGTTGTCCCAGCAGCGAGAGCAGGAGCTCTCCCAGCTCTACGTGGTGTCACCTTGTGCCTGTGCCAGGCCCTAAGCCGGTGGCATTAAGACTCTGCCGAAAGGACCTTGGGAAGCGCCAGCACTGGGCTGTGCTCCGTGCCTTGTGGACGGCTGTAGCACCAGTGTACTCAGGCGACCGGTCAGCAACTGGGTGATGCTGGGGTGTAATTGGTGTCACCGTGAGCAGCTGAGGCTGGTGCTTTTAGGATGAGTAATTACATCAGCCTAATTTTGAAAATCAGGCTCTTAATGTCTTGCCGAGCTCGTTTGCAGGACAGCCCTGTCACAGTTGGAGCTGCTGTGCCAATATCCAGCCAGCTGGCACGCGCGTCCCTGGCCCTGTGCCCGCCAGAGGTGGCCAGAGCACAACTGCTTGTCCCTCTGCCCCAAAAGAGGGGGGGTTTTGCTGCCCGAGGGGAAGGGGAAGCTGTGCCCCCAGTAGCACCCAGGCAGCCGGTGGGGCTGAGCCTGAGGCAGAAGGGATGGAGGACACCGAAGTCCTTGTGGATGCGGGGAGGGGGCTCTGGGCTGCATGGGCGGAGGAAAGCAGTAAGGCTGGGGACAACATAATTTTCTTTTTTTTCCTGCATTTACTTTTGTTCATGTCCTTGGTATCTGGTTGTAGGGTGAGGAGAGAGGATCCAGAAAAAAATACTTGAGCCTTTCTGTGCTTGAGTGAGCTCCAGATGTGCCTGAACGCCCAGCCACCCCACGCCTGGGCTCTCCCAGGGTCTTCTGAAATACTCGCTTTTAAGGCAGTTTTCTGTGCCGTGTTAGTGTCCCAGGGTGAGGGTGGCTTTGACTGCTGATGCGGAGGCCGAGCACAGCTGTGGCCTTCGGTGACAGCATGTCCCAAGAGCTAGCAGGCTGCTTTGGGCACTGGTGAACTTTGTGTCCTGCTTGGAAGTGGCCGGTGCCTGGGTGGTGTCAATCAGCCTGGCCTCACTGCAGGTCACGCTGATTTAGGTGGTGATGGGGCAAAGTTGCGTACGTGGGGCTTCTTCCCCTGGCCGCAGGGCTGGAGGAGAGCCGTAATCCCCCTGGTCTGGTTGCAGATGCTCCTCTCCAAGCTCTACCACCCAACACCCAGGCATTCCTGCTCGCTGCTGCATGCCCGAACTTGGATTCGAGCCGCTGTCATGCAGGCACAAAAGGGACTGGCAAGGAGGCGGGGGGAGAGCTGTGTGTGCTCCTGGCCACCCTCTTTTGCCCTGATGGACGGGGACAAGATGTGCTGATGACTCCTCCTCCCCAACAGGACCACCAGGACAGGGCAAGCTGGAGAGTGGCCAGCCTTGGGGACAGCCCGTGGCATGCGAGCGGTGCCGATAAATTATATCTTCTTGGCTCGTCTAAGCATCTGTTTGTTTGTGTGGGTTTATCTCAACAGCAGCCGCGGCAGTTTGGCAGGCAATATGGTAGCTGCTGATATGTGCAGCTTCTTTGAACGTAGCTCCAAGATGTAGCTGCCTACACAGCCAGCTGAACGGTCTGGGCGAGCAGCTCCGAGCTGGCACTCGCACCCATCCTCATCCTCTCCCCTCCCTGCTACTGGCCCTGATAATCCACGGTGGCCCGAAGCTACGTCGCAGCAAAGCCAGAGAGCGACGGCGGCATGTCCTGTGTCCTGCCCTGCCGGTGGTGCATCCTCCCTCTGCTCGAGCCATCAGCTGCCTCGAAATATCCGAGGACGTTTTCCGTAGCGCTGGCTGCCGTTGCTCCTGGCACAGGCATGCCTGTGTGCCTGCTGGCGCAGCCGCAGGTCTGCACGGCAGGGATGCGGAGGTGCTCCACGGCTGGAGCCGTGCGCTGCCGAGGCGGCCAGAGCAAATTCTTCCTCCTCCGCTTGGCAGCAGGAGCGGAGCAATCCCGTGAAGTGGCTTATCTTGTCCCTGCTGTTCGGGACTCCCTCCGGGGCTGCGCGTGGGTTACGGTGCACGGATGTGGGCTCGCTGGGAACAAGCGCCTGGTGAGGGTCCCGTGTGGGCACTCGCTTACTGAACCATCGAGATCTGCGGCTCCTCGCGGACTTTCTGGGGTGATTCCAAGTCCAGGAGGCGCTTGTGCCAGCAGTTGGGATGGCGGAGTCACGATTGCTGCCCCCGGAGCCCTCCCTTGCTTCACGAGTCCCTCTCTTTTACACCCCGTGGCTACGGTGGGCGTGAGAGCGGCTGGGGAAGTGGTGACGGGGGGCAACCTGGTCCGGCCCGGAGGGGACCAGAGGTTGCCCAAACCCACGGCTCTGCCCGTGAGACCTCGCACCCCTCAAAAGCCCAGCGCAGAGCTGCTGTGTGCGGCACCGCAGGGTGGTGCGTGTCTCCGTGTGTGAGCTCTGCCGCCTTTGCTGCCGAGGTTTTTGGTTTGGGCTTTTTTTTCTTCTTCCTTTTGCTTTTCAGCTCTTTCCTTCAGAGACTTGTTTGTGGCCGTCAGGATTTGACAGACTCTTGGCACCCTTCCCACCCCCCCTGGCAAATGACACGGTAGCAGAAATTCCCCCCTTCTCCCTGCTTCCCCTTGCCCCCACCGCTGCGGCTTGAGACCTGTTGGGAAGGGCTGTTCTTCGCAGGGAAATCAAGTCGGAGACTTTCGGAGCCAGAAAAGACCTGGCACAGGCACGACAGCAGCAGAAGCCAAAAGGCTCAGATGGTTTTAAATGTCAGGGAGAGGTGTAAATGTATCTCGGAGACAGCGTGTCCAGGAGCTATGGTATTTTACAGACAGCTTGATCTCCAGAGCCAGCATCCCCTTGGCTTTCCTCTCTCTCGGAGCTGTGACTTTGCCCGGTCGCCGTCCCGAGGCCCGCTGTTGCGTGGCAGCGCCGTGACTTGCCCGTGGCGTACCCAGCCCAGGAGCGTGGGGATGGCGCTGGTGTCCGTGGCCTCCGGTGAAGAGGAGCGGGATGAAGGGGTGGGGGGGAGAGCTCTTGATGAGCAGAAGTGCGAATGCATCTTGTCTCCTGCGGCTTGTGTGACCTTTTTCATTCTGAGATGATCCACCCTGACACTTGGAGGCGGAGGGATAGGGGGAAGCGGTCATCTTCTCGCTTTTGCTGCTGCGTATTTGCTTGCTCTCCTCTGATCCCCCCCCAAAAAAAAAGAGTTTTAAGTCTCCAAGAGTCAGCAAGTTCTCTGTGCCAGCCATCTGTCCCATTTCCCCTAGCAACCGTTCGTCCTTTTCTCCTTCATTAAGTATCTGAAGCAGATCCTGACTGTCAGACCCTCTCTTGATTTCCCTTTTTGCCTGCCTTTGGCTCTCTGGATCGTCCCTCTCGCCTGTCACTGTTGCACAGGCTCCTTCCCTAGGAACACGATGTCCTCCCACGCAGGGGACGCGGCCGTGTTCGTGTTTTGACAGGCTCTGGCTTTGCTCACGTTCTGCGCGGGCTCTGGTTTCTGCGCCTGCCTGCTGGCTATTCCTTTCCAGCCTCATCTTTTCCAGTTCCTTCTCCTTCGCCCTCATCCTGATCCATGTGCTGCCCCCTCAGCCTGCGGCGGGGTTTTGGGGCTGCGCAGGGATCGGGGCTATTTATGCGTGTGGCACATCTGGGCTCCGACCCACCGTGCTGCCGGCTGCAGGGTAAAGACTAAATAGTAATTTTTTTGGGAAGAGGCTTTGGAGATTTGGATCCGGAGCTGTGGCATGTGTTAATTTGATGGCTGCTGTTTTGGCTGGTGATGTGGGTACTGAACTAGTGACTTCCAGAACAAAAGAGCTTAAATTATAGCAGCTGAGGTGAATGTGCGCAGCTAGGGCTCAGGGTGGTCCCAACACCCCCATCTCTCACCACTTGCACCCCCGTCACCTCTGCTCCGGGCACGGCCAACTCAGCTGAGCATTTCCGACATTGCCTGTCCAGACTCAGCCTTCCCCGTGTTGCCTCTGCTCCCTGGCACGAGCCTGCGGAGGAATCCGGCACCCCTGGAGGGAGATCCAGCACATCTGGCTTAACAACCCTGCGGCTTCACCCTCGGTTCTTACAGTTTTTTACCTCTTTCCGCTCTTTCCCTGTGCTGTACTTTGCCCCAAAGGTGCACAAGGAAGGATAACCCTGGGTTTTGCGGCTCTCCTCCCATCAGAAATGGGATTTGGGTGGTCAGGGCAGCTCCTAGAGGCCACCCGGATGCAATACTGAGCTGGTTTGTGCTTCTGGGGCAAGGAAAAGGGTGTTGGTGCACCGTAAACCCAAAACCTGCCGTACATCTCCCACTCTGGCACAGCAGGGCTCTGGCGGAGAGACCCACCGGGCGGTAGGCTGCCCTCTGCAAAACCAAGAGCATCTTGGAGACTCAAGGGCCGGTGGTGACACCTCGGTTGCTGCTGTAAGTACTGAACAACCTGTATTTGAGGGAGGGAGGACGCGATGCTCTGCTAGGTTTTCATGGGCTTGTACGCAAAGGAGCTGCTCTCTGCCAGGGAAAAGGGGGAACTTCTCCGTAGGATAATTATTCCAGGTTATTGGTCTTCATAGCAACCTCTGCTTTGCTCCTAGGCCCCTCTCCCATCTGCCCGACAGGCTGCAATCCCACCACCTCTGCGCACCGCTTTGGGGAGGAGCGCTGTGCTCTAACTAATGCTACGAGGAGGATTAGGATCTCAACGGGAAGCAGAGTCTCCAGGCGAGAGCAGAGACTCCCCCTCCGGCAGTTCAGAGCTGGGCTAAAGCCAAGTGGGTTAGAAAGGTCTTTGAGGTCCCGGAGAACCGAGGGATGGCTCTGCAGCCTGGTGTGAGGAGCGGGAAAGGAGCCAGGAGCAGAGCCAGAGAGGAATCCTTAATGTGAAACCTTCTGGTTGAGTACAAGCGCCTCAGCCCTGCTAAGAATCGCCTCCAGAAGCGAGCGCAGGTTCCGGAGCAAGCAGAGAAGGGAGAGCGTTTGGCCTAAGGAAATTATCCCAGGCTCCAGCTGCTGCTTTTTAATTGCATCTCCCTGATGTCCAGAGACACGGGGAGGGGTGGCATCCTCTGCCCAGCATCCGCATCCTCAGTGCAGTGCCCGCATCCGAGAGCGGTACTCACAGCCCCTCTTGCTTCCTAGAGAGCCTGAGAGGCTGCAGGTGCTGCTTGGTGAGGAAGAGGAAGATGAAGACTCGGTGCTGTCTTACGACCGCTTCTCTCTAGCACTGACAGGCACAACACAGCTGAACCGTAAACTTCCCTATCCTGCTGCGGCGCTTCCCGTCCCAGCAGGTTAGCAAGCTACTGAGGATGGGGAAGCGGCTCGTTCTTGGTCAGCCCGTGGGGTAAATTCTCATGGTTCGGTATCTGGGCCAGCATCCCTCTGCAGGGAAGCTGTGTTAATGCCACCTGACCGAATCCCGCGGAGCCCTGGGAAAAGGCCAGCTCTCCTGCTTGTGGGGGTGAATGCATCTCACATCCCTAAAGATCCTGTTAAAAACCCTGATTCATTTCTGGGCTAGAGCTCTCCTTCCAAAAGAGGTTTTTAGCAAGGAGGATGGAGCCGAGGGCATTTGAAAGGTGGGCGGTGAGGAGAAATAAGAGAGCACGTAGGAATTTGGGGGGGGGGTCAAGCAGATAAAGACAAATGCCATGTTCTTGCACCTGCATTAGGCAGTGCCGTGATGAAGCACTGCAAACACACCGTGAGTCAGGTCCCCAGAACGGGGAGCTTGTGGGTTTGCGTTTTTCTCCCCTCTGTGCCTTTAGGGTTCATTTCTATGCTTTTTTTTTTTTCCCCTTCCAAACCATGAGGCTTTATAATCCAAGGTGGTGGTGGGGGGAAAAAGCAAACTTCAGCACGGGGCAAGGCACGGCTTGGCTGAGAACGAGGGGTTTGTCCAAGAGGGAGCGCTGGAGGATGATGGCAAATGTCCCGACAGCCCAGAGCACTGCTTTAACCACTCGCCACCTTGTCACTGCTGGAGAGGCCACCGGCAGCTGCCGGGCTGGAAAAAGCCCTGAGCTTTGCTCAGCAGCAGCGAGAGAACTCCGGTGAAACCTTATTTAATGTTCCTCTTCAGTGGAGACGGCTATTTACCAGTGAGAAATTTCTGGGCTTGAAGAGTCACAGCTTGGGTAATGCTGGATAATGTCCTTGGGAGGGGGAAGCGCTGGCGGGATTTATAGGGAGTCTTTGAGGCTTGGCTTCCATAGTTAGATCTGGCACAAATTTAGAAAAGCAGCTGGAGGATGAGGTTGTGCTTGGAATCATTAGCAGCAAGGGCTGCGCTGAATTACCGAATGCAACCCGGGGGGAGAAATAATTTCTAGGCTTTCCGTCAAGGCCAGTAAAATAAATACATGTGCACGCACACGTATTTACTATAGGCCAAAAGCAAACCCACAGCGCTGTAAAGGCACGTAGTGCCCTGGCTCCCTGTGTGTGAGACGGCTAGGAGAAGGAAGGGAATCCTGCAAAGCAGGATCGGGGAAAGCAGCTTTGTGGCTGGCAAGGTGGTCTCACCGCTGAGGAAGAGCTCGGAAACCTCACGGTTGGGCAAAAGGGGCAGCTCACCAGTGTGCTGGTGGGAAGGAAAAGAGCTGTGCCCAAGAGAAGGAGCCGGGAAGGTGCCAGCAGCGCTCTTGCCCTGCTTGTCCGCAAGGGGAACTGGGTGCTGCCCCGCACCTCCATAACGGCTCATCCCTTTGCATGCGTGGCAGAGGTTTGTCACCCCTGTGAGTAGAGTCCCTGCCCTGCTTTTGGGTGGCGTTTCAGTTCTTGCAGCAGTCTGTAAACCCCGGTGTGTCAGTCTAAGAGCCTGACTTTGTGCTTTCAGAGCATCCGTCCCCAGCTCAGGCTGGCTGAGGCTGGAGAGGTCCCACCTCTGAAACGAGCCTTAGCTTACAGCAGGAATGACCTTGGTTTAGGGGTTCAAGCATGCAGGGTGGGACAAGAGTGAATCCAGCCACCTGGGCTGCTCCGTGTTAGACCAGCCTCCCACCTTCTGAAAGGCTCGGATGGGGAGCAAGGCACCCAGCTTGCATTGAGTGGGAGTTCGTGTTTGTCCCCAACAGGTACCAAACGCCCCTCCTGGGGTGCCCCCACAGCAGTACCCGTAGGGTACTTGAATGGGCAGTATCCCTGCTTTGAGTTGTGCAACTCCCTGGGCCATGGGTACTACTGCTGGCCAGCTTAGCTGTAAATATGCCTGCAAAATGCTAATTTATTAAAGAGGAGGGGAGGCTGGGTGCAGCGTGGGGAGATGGGGGTGGGAGCGTGGTACCCCTCCAAGGCACGTCCTGGCGCCCGGAGGAACCGCAGAAGGCTCTGAGCCAGCTCGGGGGAGATTTTTGCAAACAGGCTGAGCAGAGGAGAAGCGCCTCCGTTAGGATAGTGGTTTTTAGTTCAGACTTGAGTAATGCTGTTTATCTGCGGTGCTGCAGCAGCTGGTCCTGCTGTGGGGGCATTAGCACCCGCCAGTCCCTGCCTTTAGAGCTTACGGTGCCAGTGCAGGGGACAGGAAAGTGAGGAAGCAGAAGACACAGGGCCAGTGGTGGCTTTGTGTGTTGGCATTAAGGCTGCTTCCGCGGGCACCGAGGCAGAGCAGGTTTTCGGGGAGATCTGATGGTGGATAATGAAGGACCTGGGTAGCTGGTGAGTGAGGAGCTTCTTCAAAGCCAAGCGGGATCAGCCCGAAGGCGCTAGTTTAGAACCACTCCGGTAGTAGGCGATGGAGGCCGATGGCTCTGGCTAATTGCAGGCGGGAATCACGCTGGGAAGTGAAGGAGAGCCGGCAGGCAGGCTGGGGAGGCACAGCCACCACGGGCGCTGGAAGCGAACACAGGCACTTTACGCTTGATGTGATGGAAATGGGGGACAGGGATCCCTCTTGCTTTGGTTTTTAAAAGCGCTTACCAAATTCTGGTTGTATCTGGCACTGGCATCATCTGAAGGAAACTCAGTGTGGTATTTCTCTGGTTTGGCGGTACTTTTCTGTGGAAATATGATTAACATTCCCGGGAGAGAAATGGTGGGTGAGGTACCGGGGTGTTTGCCTCTGAAGGGACTATTGGGGTAATGTTATGGTTCATCTTTTTGATGATGGGCTGTCCCCAGTGATTCTCCCTTTGTGAGTTACAGAAACATCTTGCCAAGGCACTTGTTGCGCTCAGCCCTTTGAATTCAGCCATGTGAAACAGTGACCGTCGCCCGGAGGGTCCTCCGCAAGGGCTGGAGGCTCGTTTCTCTCGGCACGCTGCTCAGGCATCACCTACCCTCCGCTGCGAAGGAGCTGTCACAAGCAGCGAAGAGATGGCTTTATTTTCCCCGATGCAGGCGGCGGAAGCAGCGGTGGGATGATCGTTTGGTGGTGAGAGCCTGCGCTCACGCAAAACGCGATCTCAAGGCAGTTTTAGCCTGCAAGGGAATAGAGATGGACCTGGCACAGCACCTGCGGCTGCTGCAGGGGTGATGGGGTCCCCCCTGCTTTGGTGTTTTGCAGGGCTTGAAGAGGAGCCAGAAGGTGGCCGGGTAGCCTGGACGTTTGAAGCACTGCGTCGAGGAGACGGCTGTGCTCTCAGGAGATCCCATGTGGGCTTGTTAATATTTTTTGCCGATGATTTTTATCGTAATCCTCATGGAGCGGTTCAGGGAGACTGGCAGGGTTGGGATTGAGGAGGAGAGGGGCTCGTTACCGCAGGAGTAACGAACTGTCTGGCTCTGACTGGGAGGCAAGCAGGAGCAGGATGTAAGAGCAGAGAGATTGGATGTGCTGTGCTTGGGGGTGGTGGTAACTAAAACAAACTGAATAATAATAATAATAAAAAGCTTCCCATGTACACTGCTATTTTTGGTAGCTGACGGCTCCCGGGTTTGTACATTTCAGAGCCTTGTTACTTTCCCAAATTTCCTGAAGAGGGGTTTGTTTTCCTTCTAGGTTCAGCAGAAGGGGATTCCTAACCCTGGAATCCCACTGGCTTGCTTCAGGACACCAAGATCAGCAGAGCTGGATGGGTTTTTCCTTGATCCCATCCTTCCTGTGCACCGCTGGCATGTTACAGCGATCTCCGGAGCTCCGCCAAGGCTGCCTACGGTGGTCTGGACTTTCCACTTGTGCCGGACAGCTGATATCGGTGATTCCAAGGTGATGACAGACCAGCTCTGTGCCATACCTGTCTGCGTGGTTGAGGTATGACATGCTCCCACCTAAAGAACACCACAGAGAATGCTCCCCGCCCTTGTGTTCCTGGGTTATTCTTAAGCCGAGCTTGGCTGCACGAATAGCCCAGGGGTGAGTAGGGATGGTGAGGGCTGGCAATTTATTAAGCCAGCGCTGCTGCTGAAGGTTTTATTGTGAAACCGATGGCGGTGTGTCAGGGGAGGTGATGTCCTGATGGAGAGGCAATAAAGCCGGCTGTCTAAGTGTACCCTAATAGGCACGTATCCGAGCTATGCACTGTGATAACGCAGTTGATATATGTATAGTTATCTTTGATGCTGTAACTCTGCTCCCCTACATCCCTCCTAAGATGTAGGACTTGTCACTGATGCACGTACATCTCTGTGCCGTTGGCCTGGGCACTCAGATCCAAACTCTTTCATTTTCCCTAGGCTGGGAAACTTCTGAGTTAATGTTCTTGCTACAGAGGACGTAGGTGGGGACCGGGTTCAGCAGGGCTGAAATGGTTCTCTGGGGCTTAGCGAACATCGCATCTCTTGCGATATGCTCCCATTAATGTCTTAATCAAGCAGCTTTTTTTTTTCTGGCAAGTAGTTATTACCCCGAGTGCTCTGCCACCCGCCCTCGCATGCAGCGATCGAGGGCAATGCCCTTCGTGCGAGGGCAGAGACGGGGGATTTCTGAGGGGTGTTAAGTCCTTCCCTTCACACTTGAGGGAGTGTTAAGGAAACAGGCTTACACAAAACAAAGTCCAAATTTGTTTGTAAATTGTGTCACTGCCATATAGGAGTCTGGGAAGAAAGAACTGCCGATAGCTGTGATGTACTCTGTTGCTGGAGCCGTGCTATAAATACAGTCTGGCCCTCGCTAACCGGCAGATCTTTTATGGAGCTGAGTTAGATACGGACAGCTGGGGCTGCTCGCAAGCAGAAAGCCTGAGCTGTATGAGATTAATTGCCTGTGATGACTTGTGTACATTAATTGGCAGGGTCCGGGCTGGTATGTACTCTATACCACCACTTGAATTGAGAGTCTTGAACCGCTACTGATAGTATTTTATTAATGAAAATACTCACTTATAGCTTTCCTGAGATTCTTGTTTCTGTCTGTTTTAGGTTTCAGTGCTTCCAGGAGCCTCTGCCCACCGGATTGGCACTGCTCTGCTGAGAACGGCTCGTGCTGAAGGAAGACCTTGGAAGTGCCACACATGGGATGAAATGATTTGTCTAAATACTATATTTGGCACCAGCTTTTCAACTAAACCAGAGCCACTTTACACCTGTCTGGCAAGATAAAGGGACTTAAAATGAGCGTGAGTGTGATTTTTATGCCTGAATGGTATACAAAGACCTCAGCATAAATGAATACCAGAGCTTCAAAGCTTTTGCTGAATGTTTTTTTTACCACCTATAGTACTGTCAGGCTATTTTATTTTCAGGGTACAGTGATATCACCGAGCAGACCATTTGAAGGCTGCTCTACTTGTTTTAAGGAGGAATGGAGAAGACGGGTATATGCTGCTGTCCCCCGCTGAATGAGCTTAGCTGTTTTCTGGGACATGTATTCCTACCCACAGGAGACTGGGGGGGTTTTTTTTGCTACTTTTCTAGTCATTTGCAATAAGAGCATCTAAATGATGTCCTTGGCTGACACTCCGGTACTTGCTGTGTTGAGGTCACTGCTGTGTCCCACCCGGGCCACCGCTGTCCTTCCTCCCACCCAAATGCCGTGACCAGGGGAAGGCTGTTACGGCGAGTCCGTCCTTAGGAGCGTTTTGTTGGTAAGCGTATGCGTGAGCAGGAGGCGATTGCACTCGGATTGCCCCGGAGCACTGGCTGGGCCGTGCAGAGCTGTAAGCGGCTACAAACAAAACCTTATTTCCATTTCAGTCACGTTATAGTTTGAAGCTTTTTGATTAAAAGGCGATTAAATTTCAAGTAAATTTAATAGTAAGGCGTTGCTTATCCACACCGGGGATGGAAAGCGGTGTGCCAAGCGTGCAGGCTAGAGCAGAGCAGGGCCCTGGCCTGGGGAGGGTCTGTGAGGGAGGCCGCCATGTTGTGCCGGGGGGCTCTTCTCAGGGAAGGGATGTTGGGAGAGCCCGGCTATGCCCGCCTTGCCTATGAAAGGCAGTGGCGGGGCTGTCTGGAGAGCAGTGCTGGGGGAATAAAGCCGCTTCGAAGCCTGGAGCGGTTTTAGGGGGGCTCCGGCTGCCGCGGGCCGGAGGGCTGGGATGTACCTACCCCTGGTTGGGGGCTGGCAGCGGGCAGGGAATGGGCTCCCTCAGCGCGCTGCGGCCCTGACGCCAAGCAGGGAAGGCGGAGGATGGTCCCGAGAGGGCCCTGGCGGGGCTCGGGTGCCCCCGAGGGTGGGGGCGAGGGCGGCTGGGCTAGAGGTGGTCCCCCGTTACCAGCCGGCGGTGGGGAAGGCCCGGGCCGCGCCGCCGCCTCAGCGCCGCCAGGGGGCGCCGCCGCCTCCTCCCGCACTTACGCGCTCCAGCCGTCGCCATGGTGACCGCTGGGTGCGTAGCGGCCCTTACGAAGCTGACGCAGTGGGCGGCCCGGCACGGGCGGGGGCGGCCCCTGCACGGGCGGAGGCGGTGTTAGAGAATCGGGGGGCCGCCAGGCCCCCGGGATGGAGGTGGCGGCGGCGGCGGCCCTGGGCCTGCGGCGGCAGAGAGGTGAGGGGAGGCGGGAGGGCGGCGGCGACCCCCGCGCCCTGGGGTGGCGGGGGCGGCTCCGGTGGAGGGGGCTGGCAGCGCCCCCCTCCTCCTCCTCCCCGCTCCGCACCGGCGGGGCCTTCCCCGCGGCGGGAGGGCAGGTCCCCGCCGGCCGTGAGGGGAGGAGGCCGGCGCCGGGGTCCCGGCGGGCCGCGGCAGGGGGGGGGACACGGGACGACGAAGCGGGCATTGGGGCGGGTCTGGGGGTGTTCCCGCTGTGTCCCCGTCCCCGCTCCGGCGGTGCTTTGTTCTGTCCCGCCCTGTTCGGGAGGCGGCGGGCAGGTGCGGGCGGGGGTGGCGGAGCTGTGCCCGGAGGGAGCGTTTCCCGGCGGGCAGGGGCGGCGCGGGTGGCTGTCTCCTTGCAGGAGTCGCCTCGGTCCCTTCCAGCCTTCAGGGCCCCCTCGTAAGGCGGCCTGAACCCTCCGGAAAGATGCTTTTCTCTCCCCAGGCAGGTGCGAGGCAGCGCATGAGGCCCATGGCGGGGTCGGGATTGGCACCCAAGAGCCCAGCCCAAGCTGGCCTTGGCTGTCAACGCTCGCCCGGTGTGGGAGGTTGGCTAGGTGTTGCTGGGTGATGGTACGGGGAGAAGCTGCTGGTGTGTCGAGGGTGGGTGTGACACAGGCATTCTTTCTTTCAGCCTTTATTACGTCTCCACAGGGAGCGGTAGCCGAAACAGTTCGCCGGCACTAAAAAGAACTTCAGCGAGGTGGATCTGCCACAGTGGGTGATGAGCCCTGGTCGTAGGAATCCCCGCTTAGGGTCACGGAGACCTACGTGCCTTGTAAAAGTAAAGGATCTATCACTCTGAGATCTTATAGCTGGGATGTTGCCAGACCGCTCAGCCAGAATTCGTGCTGTGCCCATTCTGGGAATTGGTACCTGCCGGTGTGTTTGGGACAGGCTTCAGTTGTCACTTGGAATATAGGAATGAGGATTGCTGAGTCCACAGGTTTTGATATGCGGGATGGTACTTACAGCCAGCTCCAGGTGGGAAACAGCATAGTGATTGCTAAAGATAGTATATACAGCTTTGGGGACGCTGGAGTGTTTGTAAGTGGTGCCTACTGAAAACAGCAAATCTCTGTTCGATGGATTAGCCAGCACGTTAAAGGAAATGGTTCTGTGGGAAAGTATAACCTCTGCCAAGGTGGGAAGGAGATTACTTGCCTGCCAGGATAAAACCTTGTGTTACCTGGTGATGAGTTGCTACATCCCGCTGACTGTCATTTTCTGGTTGAACAGGGAGAAGTGTCTAAGCTTGTGTGGTCAGGCTGAGTGTTTTTAAAATAGTCGTGGCTGGGAGATAATGAAATTGTAGGAAGTGGCTTTTGTAAAGACAGGGTCTTTAATCTCTCAGTTTTATGACATTGGCTGTGGTGAAACGTGTGTCTAGTGGGGAAACGTCTACACTGTTAAGGAGGTTAGTTTGTGATTGGGGAGGAAGGAGTATCTGTTGGGCACCGGTGGAAAGCTTTCAAAATAGAAAACATTATCTGGGTGAAGTTATTCGTTGTCCTAGGTGTTAGCTTTCTGTGACATAAAAGTTACACTGGGTTCTTAAAGCTGCTGATTAGATTACTGCTCAGCCCAGTGAATGTGTGTCAGTTTGTAGTGGACAGGCAGACCAGTAATGGCTAACGGGGACAAGAAACTTGAACAGCATCTGCTATGTGGTAAATAATGCATATAGCCTGGAACTTCTGTAACCAAAACTCTTCAGAAAGGACTAGGACAAATGTTCCCCTTTAATCTGTATTTAAATAAAAGAACAGATTTGGGACTTACAGTCTCTGCTGTTTTACAAGAATTTTACTCTCTCTATAACATACTATAGGGCCAAAATTACAGACTAGAACGACATATGTTTGCTGGCACCGATCTCCATAGCGCTGACCTGTAAAAACGGATTTGATCATTCTAACTTAAGGCACTGGGTTAGATCCTCTTGATTGCTATAGGCAAAATCAAATCGGAAGTCACAGAAACAGGGGCTGCTGCAAGTCCCTGACAGCTTAATCATTGCTGGGAAACGGGCAATGAGAAAGGCAAACTTCAGTGTGCTGTGTCCACCCATTCCTCTTCTAGACTCCTAGGAAGGAACGGTTGTGCAACAATATGGTCTGAGTGGTTAAAATTGAGAAATGTGCTGCGCCAGGAAGAAAAGTGGGATGAAAATACTCCCTCCAATGACAAAGTTATGTTTAAAAAAAATTAGAGAAGAGAAATAGGATAAACCAAAATATCTGTCAGTCTGTTTCATAAAAAAAAATAAATGAATGAATGTAGATATCAGACTGTAGTAAGAAGACTTATCTTCAGCAGATCCTCAGTGCATTTGAGTTGTACTAAATTTTGGCAGTTTTACTTTTTATGAAACTTTGTCAAAATTCCTATGAACAAATAGTTATGACAAAAATCTGCTTTGTATGTAAGCGCGCAGATATGCTTTTGGAGTTTGGGGGGGGGAATATAAATGTCACTTTCCTTGTGCTATGTCTGCTTCAGTTTGTTAGAAGAGATTTTTGTGTCCCTTAAACACTGCGTACATCTAACCAGAAACTGGAGACATAAACTTGGAAGCCCTCTAGCTGATAGACCAACTTGACTTGCGTGTTTTTATCAGTCCCACCTGTCTTCGCTTCCCTCTGTACAACAGTCTGGCATTCCCTGTGGGATCCGAGTGCACCAGCTGTGGATTGCCGTGTAATCCGTGTGAAGTTCAGGTTGTGTCTCTATTTGTGATGTGACCTTTAATCCTAAGGTGCTGCAGGTACAGACATTTAATGGAGTTTTATGGTGCCAAGTGTAAAAATGGGCAGAGGGATGTTGCCTGTGCAACCTCATCTTAGAAGTGAATTAATTTTGAGTTATTTCATCAAAACTAGGTCACTTTGGTTTCTGCGTCGCAATAAAATGGTACCGATTTGCAAACGAGATTTATACACTTCTTCCAAGCCTTTGTGACTGACAAACCTCTCCTTAAAGCAACGTAAATACCAATCATTTTGTTTTTGTGGGTCCCTTCCAGGCGAGGACCAGCAAGCTGGAGACCTGTAGGAGATACGAGAGTGCGAGCACTTGCGAGTGTAAACCCCGGCGTGTTTGGTGTGCTGCAAGGCTTTGGGCAGCTAACAGCCTGTGAGGCTTCCAGTCACTTACAGGCATGCCTACAATTTATTAGACTTTCTTGCATTAAACCAGCAGTGATTCTGTTCTGTCTTCAGACAGGGGAAGGATGTTTGAGACTTTTTTTTTTCCCCTTGGGTAGCAAAGTTTTATATCTACCCAAGAACAAGCAGCTTTTACTTTGGGGAGTCTGCCTGCACCCTGCTTTTCCTCTGAGAAAACAGCTTACTCCTCTTTTCAGCTTGCCACCTAGGTAGCAGCAAATAATACTTGGTTAAAGCTAACAGTCTGACAATGATCCAGCAGATGAGTAAGTACATCCTGAGCTGGATTCAGCATTGGAGTTTGAGGAAGTTACATTTAAAGAGACAGCAATTGAGATGCTTGGGAGAGTGAAACTTATTTTCATCTGCTTTTAGAGAGCTGCGGGGCTGGAGTTTTTCGAGAGCTGGGGGAAAGGAGTTCATGAAAGTGCCCTTTGTGCTATCAGGAGCGTGACAAATGGACTCTTCTGGGGTCTCTGGATAGCTTTGGGTTGTTTATTCTTGCTGGAATAGATCCTTTGAGTAAATCAGACTTTTAGCTCAAAGCTAGTTTGCACTGGTATTTTCTTTATTCTGCACTGTACATACATGATACTGTTAATTTAAGCATGTGTCTGCCAGAACAAACAAACATGGCACGTGTTTCACGGTGGTGGGAATGGTTGTGATGCTTCTAGTTAGAGCTACATTCCTTTGCTTTCAAGCTAATGCTTTGTTTTGTGTATTTCTAAAGAGAAATCAGCGGAAAAATCCTGAAAATTTGCCAGGTGCAGTATCTGTCCAGCTTTGAATTTTTTAAGATAGAAGAAACTGAAATTATTTTTCCGATTTTGATAAGAAATGGAAAAGTTTGTCCACTGAAAAACTAAAATCAAATTGCTATGTATTTTAAGAGCACAAGGATAGCTGGGAGTTGATAGTCTACTCGCAGGGCACAGAAATAGACTCTACAGTCTGCTCCCTTTGCGCAACCATGTTGGTCCTGCTTACTAGATCTCACTCTGCCTTCCAATAATGCAATATATTTATTTTTTTTGTCTCTTACAGCAGCAATTGCTCTGCATATGATTCTGTAGTGCAAGATGCTAAGCATTCTTACTCTGCTCTCCTGTTTGGGTATATGAGCTTAAGCCTGGCATTTTGATCCTAAGTTCATTATAAAACCAAGTGTACATAAGAATGTACCTATACCTGATCCGTTTTAAAAAAAAGTCTAAAATTCAGTGGACTACTTAACTATTTGAAGCATCATTACAAGCTTTAAAGAATTATAATGACACGTATGAAAATTGATGGTGTTACATTTTTAGAAGCAATATATAGTAAAGTGGAATATTGTAATATAAAATGCATACAAAATTTGCGTTTAAATGCAAAGCATAATGCTGCCGTACCTTGTTGATGATTTTGAATAGAAGGTAGAATTCCTACTGAGCTTTAGAAAAAAATGTGCCCTCTGTCTTCAGTCATTTCTCCTTTTCTGTTCTTTTCCTTCCTCCTTTTTATCCTTTTCTCTCCTCCTTCCAGTGAAAGGGGTGCCGGTCCCTTACCTCGTATGCCGGATTTCTTTGAAAAGATGTCAGGCTAAAAGATTAAATAAAAAAGGTTGCTGATTATTTTTCTCTTCCTTGCAGCAAGAGTACAGAATCTGCAAGGCAAGCAGAGACTGCTCGACTAACAAGGAGTTTTCTCATGGGCTCTTAACCCCCAAGGTTCCACTCTGCTTTTATATGAAGGCTTCTTTAACTGGACTCGTGCTCCTGCAGACTCTTGCAGACCCCTGGATGGCCTCCTCCCTCCCCCTCCGTTGGAGTTTCTGTCCCTCTTTGAGGAGGCCTGGCGTTCTGGTCTCCTTCAGGTCGACTACAAATGTCTGTGGAATTGTGTGCGAATTCATGGCTTTTAGTTCTGTTCAAGCTATTAAATCAGTAGCCAGCCTGCTTTGGTTCTTGCACGTTCCCTTTGTGTGAAATTAAAACGACGAGTGGATTCCTCAGTGATGTCTCTGACCTTAATAAGAATTTCTCCCTGAAAAGGATACAAGATGCAATTCAAAAGTCTTAAAAATTGTAATTTTCCTTTTGTTCTTCACATGCCCTTTCATCAGGCAAAGGTGCTGTTCAGCAAGCAATGATAACAAACCCAGTGCAGCTAACTTCTGGTGAGCTAATAAGATGATAAATTGTCTCAGAGTTGTTTAAACTCATCTCGTTTCCGTATCCTTATGCCCAGCTCTCCATTTCTGCGCGGGCAGTAACCTGGTGGTGGAAGCCCTCTCCTAGCACGCACCTGCAGGGACTTGCGGGTAGGGTTATTGTGGGAATCCTAGCTAAGCCCACTGGGATGCAGTTTGTGCCTCCTGTGTGTTATTTGCTAAATGCCTGCTGTTTCATAAGAAGTTTTGTAAGCTCCTTCCTGTAGATAGCCGATCGTGCCGCTGCACGCGCTTCCATTTTTCTCCCAGTCTTCCTCAGAGTGAGAATGTCCTTGTGCCCTGAGGGGGGATGGAGCTGCCAAAGCTGTCGGGCACAGCCCCGAAGGGTATCTGTGCCAGTCCCTCTTCCTCAGCACGCTGGTTTCTGTCGGAGCGTTGGCATCTTTAGGGGTGGATAGGCACTGATGATCCTTTTCAGGAGTTTCTTTCCACCCGTTGCTGGTGGGATAGCTTATTTGATACCGTTCGGTGCTCATGCGAGACGGGAAGATTTGCTTGGAGCATCTAAACAATGAGTGTCATGTTATTGAAGAGCTAATCACTCTTTGAATGAGAGGAGAGACTTGCTGGTACTGAAATCCATTGTATGAGATTCTCCTCCTCTTGTGAAGACATGGTAAGGTAATTTTAAATGGTGTTTATGGTTACTAGGAGTAATTTGCTAATCAACAAATATGAGAAGGCTACCTTAAATGAATAGGTGCTCTGAGCATTTGCCATGTCTCTTTTCTTCTGTAACATCTGTTTCTTTGATTTGTCGGTCTAGATTATCAGCACAGACCTGCGAGATCCCGAGTTTAGATCGAGGCAGGCTTCTAGACTGAGTCCTTATACTTTTCTGAAGAACAACAAATGCGTAAATAAAATGGTGAATCCCTTAGGCCACCTTAAATAAAATTGAACTAGATAATAGGAAAAAACAGGGGAATTCGGGACCTCGCTGTTATAGTTTCATTGCAGTAAGTACAATAGAAATGATGAGGCTGGTGTGAAAAAAAGCTCCAGTGCATTTCTGTCCTGAAAGGTTTCCATTCGGATCTGTTGTGCTGCTCCATGTCTGTTAGAAGTTGGAATTTACACAGCTCTGCATCTTTTAGAAAGAAGAATGAAATTTAATATTATGTCATGGCTTGTCTTTTCAGCACAGATCTGCGGAATGTGCTTGCCGATGTTTACAGCCACAGATACAGCCTTGATGTATTTTTGGAATACAGATTCCAGCTCAAAAGTCTGAGCTTCTGGAGGCTTGTCTCTTCCCCCCCATGTGATCTGCCAAATGATCTTGCAAAATTGTGCTGTTTTCTCTCATGGGAAATTAACTATTTCACCTCCCATAAAATCAGAGCAAGTCAGGTGCTTCTTGTGAGTTCGCAGCATCTCAGCCAGCTTCTGACTGTCCTGAATAAAGTGAATCCTACTGTCTTGTGTTGTCTTGCATACTGTATTTCTTGGTCATATTCTTCATTGAAATTCAACCTAGTGCTGTCTAATAACTTTGCTTTATGCTTGGCTTGGCTTTGTCAGCGTCCAAAATGCATTTTGAAACACAACTCAGATTTCGGCGTTTGAAAATTCACATGTGAGAAGTAGTAAATGAAGTGAGTGAACTCAGCGCAACTCCCCATCGCTAAATGGTTCTGCAACAGTAAGCGGACCGCTTTGTTGCTTGCCTGCTGTTGAACTCAAACCAAGACGTCTGTTAAAAGTGCACCAGCCAGTCTTCAAGAACTTCAGACCTTCTGGAAACAGCAGAGTTTTTCTAGCCCAGTGGTCTGCCTCTTGTTCCAGGATATCCCTGCGAAGACCATGTGTCCTTCCATTTCAAAGGTCCTGCGTGAATATGTTACCTCTCAGCCAGATTTAACCTTTTAAACTACAGTACCCTTTTTGTGACTCTGTTCTGCCTGATTCAGTTGTTTGTCTCCATCTCCCTGCTATCCGAGTATCCGCTAATGACAACTGCTTCACTAAATGAGAGTATTCAGATACCAACTTCTGTATTTTTGCTTGGAGGGGAAACATGTGCCCGTGATCCCTTGTCAGAGGAAGTAAAAAAAGTTCCCATTTGCTCTGCTGAATGGCAGCTAAGTTACATCCTTAAAAGAAGATGAAGAAGCGGTAATTTGCGACTTCTCTCTTAAGGTCTCGTTATAGTGGACACTCTTTTTTTTCTTCCCTGAATAGAATGGAGAATAATGACAGATTTCTTTGAGAGATTCTCTGTCTGCTGTGGGATTGCTCTTCCCTTACTTCTGTCATTTTCACTTATTTTCTAGCAGAGAAAGAGGCTGCTCTTTCTTTTCAAATCTTCCTTCCGAGGTTAATATGGGGCTAAAACTATTTGGCACATGAATAATGAAGCGCACAGGAAGCGAGAGATGCCTTTCCTGAGATGTTACGTGCGTGTTCTAAAACCGGAAAGGGGAGAGCTTTCCTCCAACTTCAGTGACACGAGAGGAGTGCAAGGCAAAATGCCTTGGTGGAATTGCGGTGGTAAAGCTTCACTCTGCAGGAAGCCATGGGCTGCTTTCTCCAGAAGCTCTTTCCCCTCTAAATTTCATGCCTATTCCTGGATCAGTATCTTGCTTTTTAGAAAACAGTCTTTTATCCTCATTGATTTTTAAAAAAAAAAACAAAACCAAACCCAACCAAAAAAAGGAACGTGCTTTATTCCAGATCTAAGAGCAAACCCTTTTGAACACCTCAGGGACCATAATCAGATTTAACTCAATAGGAAATGGGAACATCCACAAATGCAGCGGTGTCCTCGGTGCTTCCAAATGTTACTGGCCCGGAAGGGTCCGAGATAAAGAACTTTGTGGGCTGTATGTAGCTATTAGTTTACCTTGCTTTATAGGAGCCCAGCTCTCTGCTGGTGGGAAAGAATTTATTGATTCTCTGAGGCCTTGGTCTGACTTTGTCTTTCTCTTGGATGAGGGCGGAGGAATTAGTATAGGCGGTTTTGGAGGTGGGAGCCACGTAGGATGCTGCAGAAAATGCTCGTTCTTCTGTGAACGGGTGGCTGAGTAAGTGTGGTGCATGCATCTGAAGTGCCTCATGGGAGCCTGCTGGTAATATTTACAGAATTGGTGAATTTGGAGTATGCGGCGTACGAGTTGGCACACAAGCCCAGAAGTGTCAAGTGTGTTTAATTTGCCCCCGTGAAGGGGCTGAGGGTGTCCAAGCTTGTGCAGGGAGGGGTGGGGAAAAAGCCTGAAAAGCCACTGTGAGGTGGGGAAGCAGGTATTTGGGGAGAAGAAACATGAATATGCATACTTTGGTGATTTCTCTGTAATCTAAGTGTGCAAGTTTGCAGGACGTGGGCCTGAGTCCTGTGTCCAGTTCTGGGCTCCCTGGTTCAAGAAGGCCAGGGGACTGCTGGAGAGGGGACAGCAAAGGGCTACAAAGATGATTAGGGGACTGGAGCATCTTATAAAGAAAGTCTGAGGGACTTGGGTCTTTTTAGTCTGGAGAAGAGAAGACTCAGAGGGGATCTCATCAATGCTCACGAATACTTAAAGGGAGGTGACGGGACCAGTCTTTTTTCAGTGGTGCCCAGGGATAGGACAAGAGGTAACGGGCACAGACTTCAACGTAGGAAGTTCCATCTGAACATGAGGAGGAACTTCTTTCCTTTGAGGGTGGCAGAGCCCTGGAAGAGGCTGCCCAGAGAGGTGGTAGAGTCTCCGACTCTGGAGACATTCCAAACAGGACATCATCCTGTGCAACCTGCTCTAGGTGACCCTTCTCTGCAGGGGGTTGGACTAGATGATCTCCAGAGGTCCCTTCCAACCCTGGTGATTCTGTGAGCGGTTAGATGTGTGTTGAGGAACACTGCCACCCATGCCCTCCATAGTGTAAGGGACCTATATTTTGTGTCCCTGGTTCTACTGGATCCTCGGGTGTTTGTTCCCTGGAATGGCTTAAAAGCCTCTAGTTAGGAATTAAGGTATATCGCATCTGACCTTTATTCTTTGGGACATGCAATGCTTATTTTGTGATGAGCTACCCTGACCGGGTCCCCAAGGGGATGAAATCACTCCAGAAATAGTGATTTTTCCTTCTGCTGGGAGTGGTAAAGAGCAGAGGGGAATTCAGCCCGCTGCTGTGTGCTGTTCTTTGTCCGACAGATTCTCACATCCTTGTTCTCCTGTGCGGTGGTTTGCATCTGGGCCTGCTGATGGAGGAGCTGGGGGTGGCTGGGCGAGGTTAAATGGATGTTTCGAGACAGTAGACGTTAGCAGAGAAATAAATTGATGAAAGAATTGTCCAGCCTCGGGGACAAGAAAAGGAAACGAGCCTTTGCAGAACTTGAACTTTTGGCACGGTGTGAACTGAAAGCCCGATAAGGACTTGCTGCTGTTCTGCATTTTGAGGTTTGCGCTGTAGAAGCTGGGGAGGTGAAGCAGAAGATCTGTTCTAAGGCTGCTTTTCATGACTCCGAACTCTCAAATATTTCTTGACTCGAGAGAGTGGAAGGAAATGCACTGTTTTTATTCTCCGAAATGAGTAAGCATGCTAATATGAACTGTTAGATTACTTTTCAAAGTTGGGTGCCAGCTGCTACTGGATGTACGGGTGCTTTTCCTAGCTCCGCTGGGGGAAGCTGCCTGAATAGGCTGAGGAAGAGGATGGAATTTGCCCAAGGGAACATGGAAGTCTCTCCAACACCGAGTATCCTGGACTGTCCTTCTCTGAGCTACCTGAACTAATTATCATCTTAAAACAATTGCCATGTTGTGCGACGGACAAGTCAATGTCCTGCATGTCCCCAGCTGCTGTTGTATTTATCCTATGAAAAACTGCTTTTCCAGCTGCTCTGCTCATCTTTCTTTTCTACTTAATTCTTAATTTGTTATAAACAAAGACTTGAAAGCAGTATAACGGATGGGTTTTTAATTGAACAGAGGACAGCGAGAGACAGAAAGCTCTAGTCTTGCTTCCCACTTCAATGTGCTCATCGGGAATAAGGCCTTTCATTCGTACGAGCACAGCACTAGAGAAGGCGGCATGCTTTTTGGAAAATAACATAGTTAAGCTGAAAGGGAAGAAATCGCGTTGGTTTGTGTTGCCGTAGCTGCAGGTCTTTGGCATTTTGTGTCACTGCTCCGTACGTTGTAGCTGTGACATGGAAATCCCTTTGAGTGCAAAAGCATGAAAGGGTGTGGTTGAAGCAATCGGGAACCTTTTCACTTTAAATTACCTGATTTATGACATGAAAATCTCAATGTTAACATAGATTTGTTTTGCAAACCGTTCGACTGTAAGTTACCTGGTGTCACGCCAAAACACTCCCTCTTGGCTAGCGTGTGAAAATACAGCTCTTGAGCCTCTGGGCTTCGACCGCAAGGGCTAAACGCTCCCGAAGAAAGAGTAAGTTGAACTTTCAGTTCTTTCGGCAGGCGCCGTTTCAGTAATATGCTTCATTTATGTTAATATTTGAGGAAGTCTTTTGGGTGGGGAGAGTGAGGGAACCCCCTTTTCCTGTTCTGTTCTGGACTACTTTTCATCTTTCCAGGATGTCTGGGCTTGCAGTTTTTGTGTTGCCAGTATGAACTGCAGATGGGTCTTCTGCCTTTGGATCCGGCGGCACAAGCGTCTCGCTGCGAAGGCGGTGCAGTGCCAGAGGGTGGGATACTGGAACTCCTGGTTGTCCAAGCCTGGAGAAGCAGGAGATCCTGTTTCCAGAAAACGTGTCCATCTGTTTCCTTGTACTTTAGATGAATGTGCTGGTGTTTGCTCAACTGCCTTGCACCTGACTGCTGCCTCTGTGCAGGAGTTTTCCAGGAGTTTGCATTTCATAATGGAGTTTTTGTTTAAACTAGATTTCTGAAGAGAAAGTGACAGATGCCAATTAGGAGAGAGGAAAAAGGAGGAGGATACAATTATCCGAGACTCGGTGGCCTTCAGGACTGCGTGGCTGCTGCTCCCTTTTTGTAGGGAGCAGGAGTAGAAGAGATGAGAAAAGTGTTATCTTTCTTTTCTTCAAATATTCATAGCGTTCCTGCTGCAGAGGCGCAAGGCTACCAAGACTTCATTAGATATTTCTGCTATTGGAAAAGGAGATGAGGTTGGAAGCAGTTGTGGCTCTTGCGTTCCTATGGGAACAGATAGGAGATGCAAGGGCTTGAATTCTCAACTATAAGGGAAGATTTGTCAAGAAAGGTGGGGAGAGTATTTAATTTCTGATTTGAGTGGGAAACTAATATTCATTCTTTCCCCCATTTGGCTTCTGACTGCAAGTTTTTCCTTTGCTGAAGAGGAGACAGGATTTTGCACGGTGTCTTCAAGGCTGCTTCACTGCCCCGTGGCCGCAGAGTTAATTACAGCCTGGACAATGGGATGCATGAGTCCACCCTGCTGCTGTTTCACCGACTCAGCAGTTCAGTGCTCTTTTTGGATGGAGGGGGGGCAGCACAAAGACGGCTGGATGAGGATGCAAACACAGCTCTGTTCCGCACAGCCGTGGTGCTTGTGGAGCAGGGTTGGTAACCCAGTCTGGATGAATGCTCCAGACTAAACTATTTCTGAATCCGCTCTTACCACCCCCTTTAAAGTAGATAAGATGTTCAGGGAAGAGACATCCGGTTTTGTTTCCGCTGGACTGAGCTGCAGCCTGTCGTTAAAGCAGTTCCTAGGAAATTCAGGACTTTGCCCAGTCCCGTCTAGCACGCCTCTCTTCCCGGAGAGATCGGCCGACATGCTGTAAGTAGGTTCTCCCTGTTCAGAAAGGTTGGGTGCTATAAGTATTCATGGCGTATCAAGAAAAGCAGCTGCGTTGTGTGACCTAAAAGGAATTGCGGTCCCAAAGTTAGGCTGCTCTGTCTGTAAATTGAAATGGCAAAAAGAAAGGAGCTTGATTAACGAAGAGGTTTAGGTTTCTAACAATAAGTGTCTTGTTTCCAGCAAAGGAGTGGAAAGCAGGCACCTGCCTAGGGGTGGTGCCTCGCTGGCTCTTGGATGGGTGCGCTTCCTGGTCACCAGCAACAGCTCTTTTTTTTTTTTAAAGAGAAGAAATGTAGTGGCTTTGGCAGTTTGTCAGGGGAGCTGAAGGCTCAGCGAAAGAAGGGGTGTTGGTCTTAAAATGGCCCCTGTCAGGTGGGTAAAACCCATCATTTTGCACTTCTTAAAAGTTCCCTTTCATGTTCTTACATACACGTGATTTTTTTAGCTGCACATCCTGGTGGTTCTTTGACTGTTACAGAGTCAACGCAATATGGCCAGTGAGCAAAACTAGGAGGGTGGCTCACGTCTGCTGATGGCACGAGCAGTAGGTATGGCGTTTGAGACTGCGCGGGGATGCTTCGTCAGCGCTGCGGTGCAATGCTAAAAAGCGGCGTTGGGACCCTGACTGAAGCAGTTGTGCTCAGTGGAGTTTTTCCTTTTGGGAGCTTCCAGGGCCACTTCTGCCAGCGTAGCTGCGCTGTGGCTGGTGTGTCGTCAGCACATCTGGGGACTCCCTCCCGCCTGTAGGTCACTGTCTCTTATTTTATTATAAGGGGGATAACTGTCAAGTCTTCCCTGCCCTCAAAACTATGGGTCTTCAGTTAGAGTAGCTGGCCGTTAAAGATGATGCCTGCATGGTACTTAAAAACTTCACTCCGCTGTGCGTAGTGCAAATAATATCGTTTCTTGGTAGTCCTTACACTTTCTGCGTTACCAATATTGTAGGATGCAATTTGAATTAAGCTCACTTAGGTGTGCGGAGAAGTTTAAGTGCTTCAGTTAAAGAGTAGCTCTGCCTTCTTTGTAGCGTTTATACTGAGGGCGCTTACCGAAGACTTGGAACTATTTAGAGAACATGATTTCAGCTGCTTTGTGGAGGGAGGAAAGCTCTCCCTACATGTGGGGTGTTTTGAGCTTCTGTTCTTGACTGCAAAAATCACAAAATTTAATCTCAGATTTCCCTAAAATTAGTATGTCAGAGTTGTAGGCACTGGAAGAAAAAATTGAATATCGGTTGTGTGCTGCTGCTGCATGTCTCTTGTGTTCTCCGGAGACGGATAGCGCAAAGGTCACTCTGCAGCCCTTGCTGGCATTCTGGAGCAGGAACGGGATGCCCGGAGCTCTCAGCTGAGGGAGGGTGTTAAAGCGACAGGCTCTGGCTCTACTCATTCACTGTCTGCCGTGTCTTCCCTCCCCGTCTTCTATTTGATGTTTTACTTCTGGATTCTTTGACTCCCACCCTGACAACGCTTTTGTTTTCTAAATCCTTTTCCAACTGACTGGCTCAGAAAGTTGTTATTGGACGTTGTGTCAGAGGTTGCCAGATCTGGTAGCCAAATAGAGGTGAAGCCGCTTGAGTGCTGTGGCCCAGATCCAGCCAAAAGTGAGGCTGAGCGTGGAAGTCCCAGTAGGCCCACGCATACATACACAACGTGTGTGAATGTACGTGTATATATTGATATTCTCCTGTGACAGCCCGGAGAGGAGACAGGGCGAAGGCTCTGCATCTCTGTCTAGGTTAATGGGGTTCTCCTGCCTGCCGTAGTGCCTCTGCACTCATGGAGATGAGTCTTTGGTGGGTGATGGCTCCTGTGATGGGCCTGGGAGGAGCCAGGTGAGGCCATTATTTGGGTTCTCCCACTTGCCGTTGTGCCTCTGTGCTCCTGTGTGTGTCAGTGAGCTTTTTATCCCATAACCTAACACGTTTCAAAGCCCAGGTTGTGTCCCTGCCCCTCCGCTGCTTCTTTCATGTACAGCCTGTCACTGGTGGAAATGCATAATTTTTCCATTTTGCTGTGTTCGTCTCCTCCCTGGCGGATTAGGGTAAAGCGTAGGGAGAGGAGGAGGGAGAGAGGGAGGAAGGCATGTGTAGGCTGCTGCCATTGCAATTTAAAACCTACTTGTGGAAAGGGAGTGGGGTCATTCTTGTGTCCTTTATACACTATTTTTCCTTTTCCAGATTAACTTCAGTCTGGCAGCTGGAACACCTTTTAAAATTTCAGTGGTGCCAGGAGAGATCATTGAACTGATGGTGAATTATTCATAGTGTCATTCTGCCAGTATTCTTATTTCCTTACTCCAGAGTGATCGGTTTGGCCTATTGGTATCGTTCATTCAATTGAAATAGGATGCTGTATGCTAGTGCGTGCTCTTCTGCTGGACGCTCTGGTCTGAGCTGTGACCGAGGAGTGCAGCGGAGGAAGGAGGAAACCTGTGGACATTCACTTCTTCCAGTTTAAAGAATGCTCGAATTCAGCATGTGTTGGGCAAGTTATTGCTCAAAACCGGATGCTGTAGCAGACTGCGCTTTCTGGGTCGGTCTGCTCTGCTGTTTTCCTCTTTGCGATGAAAGTAAAATCATAAATTATCATGTCGCTTTCTGCCACAGGATATATCGGATGCTGTGCATCCTAAGGTATACATAAAGATTCATTGTTCATGTGAAGAGTAGCGACACTAATGTGTATAAATAAGAGTTCTTCATTATCTTGCTTCCAACAGTAGCCGAACCACTAACTGGTTCTGATAATGAATTCCCCACGCAGTGAAAATACTGCAGTGTTTTCATCAGGCGCCCTTTTGTAAAGCACTTCTTGACACGTACCCTCAATGCTACAGGTTTCAAGGAAGGAATGCAGAAAACTGAACTGACCGATGGACGGCGGCTGCATAGGGGAAAGGCTGGAGAGAGGTGAGTGCTTGACCAAGCATGGATTCTTGAGGTCACCAGAATTTGAATGTCAGATCTTAGAGGCATAGATTTTTTTTTCACAGGAGTAAGGGTGCTGCCCGTGGAGTGTGGGAAAGAGTTGCCAGCAAGAATGCCGTGAAGGTACGTGAGAAGCTACCTGGCATCTAAATGCAATTGTCAAGTGATCTGTTACTGAGCACTCAGGAGATGGCCTTCTCAAAGAGATTGTGATTACAGTCATATTTTGGAAAAGAATTGGAGCCACCTGACAGGACTCTGCCGTAGCTTTTGTCCTTCCGTACTGTTGTACATATGGATGGTCTCAGACTGTGATTTCAAGATAACGTAGTTAGGGACTCCTGGGGGCTACGCTTGGCGGTCTGTGAGGTCCGTGCAGAGTTTTAAGTTGAACAAAACATTTCTGCAAGAATGCAGGCATAATTCCTATAATTCCTTTTCAAAAGGGCTGGGAACATTTTTCCACATTCCCCAGAAAAGAACTGTAGGAGACCTCAGCTTGAATGTTTGTGCCTGTGTTCAGAATTTAAGTGACTGAGTGAAGAAATTGAGGGGAAAAAGTAGCACAGGGTGACGATGCAGAAGAGCTCAGACCTGGGCTAGGTTTATGCCTGATACTTAGGTGCTTGATTATGCCTTAATCAGCTGGGTTAATTGCAGTGTTGCTCTGAAGCCTTTGAGCTCTAATCAAGAATGAGGTTCTGAATCAAGTACTATAACTGAAAAAGATGAAATAAAGATTTTTTTGCAGGCTTTGGAAGTTCACTTGCAATGACAATAGATGAATTAGTTACCAAACCCCACATCTGGTGCTTGTGATCTCTTCCAAGATTATTCTAACGTTCTCACCAAGGACTGTTTCGGGCATTTGCTTCTGAAACCCAATTGAAAAGCTTGAAATGAATGGACACTTCATGGTTAATTGTAATATAATTAAAGACAAGGGAGGAAAAAAAAGTCCACACCTAGATAAATCCTGCAGAAGGCATTGCCACAAAGGCACTAAATTTAATTACAGGGATAATGATGCATTGCCTACAGCATAAGAGGCAAAAGTACTTTCTCTTCTAATAGCCTAAAACTGTGTCGGCTCAGAGCCAATTACTTGTCCTGGAGTATATCTGAATAAACAGCTTTTTTCTCTTATAATCCTGTTTGGATTATAAGTTCAAGTGTGAAGACTCCTTTAGCATTTGAAATTCTTATCTACTAGACTAGAGGAAAGGTGGCTTCTCTTATGGAAATCAAATGAAAAATGCATCCTCTTCCCAACAGCTCTTGGAGTAGTGATCCTTTCCATCTTGAGTATGAGCCTGCCTCTGTTGGTGGGTTCTCTGGACAAGATTTGGGGTCACCTTCTGATCTTTATCTTTCTCATTGATGGAAAAGTGAAATTGCTTTCCTTTGGTTTACAAAACCTGCTAAGTTACTGATGTCTTAATTTTCCAACAGACTTTAGTTTAATAGAGAGAGAGATTTGAACTGGGACCACCTGGCTTTTGTCCAGGATGTACGGCAGCCAGGTCCCTGAGCATTCATCCTCACAGCTCTTGGATTCGTACCTGGGAGCAGGTAACAAGGCTTCTACAGCTCTGAGGATGACCCTGCTGATTTTCTTCAGGAAAGATGACGTTTTTCTTGTTCAGTTCAGACAGGCGTGGACTTCAGTGGTAGTTTTAGGAGGAGCACATTATGCCAGTCCACCCTCTTTTGAAAAAAGAATAGTATAACTGAGTCAACTTTGAAAATAGGATGAATTTTTTTTTTTCTGGAGGGTCTGTGGCTGGGTGCCAGGCAAGCTGTGTGGCTGGGCTGGTTTGTCTGGCAGATCTCTTCATGTGTTACTTGCTGACAGGTAAAATGGCTAGTCTTGTTTCTTTCTCCTTTGCAGTTCACTGGAACTGAACTGGTGTCATTTAGATGGAGCTTGTACCTAAATTTTGTCCGCTTCTCTTTGGCAGGGAGGAGATACCTAGCTGCTTTCCCAGTCCCTCTTTTCTGATCTCTGATCCCTTTCATCTTATTTTCGTGATTCTCCTCTCTATATTTTAGTAACTATGGTTTTGATTTATGTTCTGAATAGTCTCCTGCTGCGTTTTTGTACCTCCTACAGCAGTCCTAACAGTCTGCAACGCCGGAGTTAGTGGACTCCTGTGTGTGGCTAGTCCGTGTTTCCTGCCGCTCCATTAGCTTGGGGAAGAATCGTTCCTGATTTTCTTTCAGTATAACCAGTTGTTAGCCACAGAAACAGACAGTTGCAATCTGTGCATTTCAGTTCATGTCTGTACAGCGGCTTGAAGCCAAAGAATGCTTTTTCAGGGTATTTCTACTGCTGCAGCTCTCCTCTTGTCACATGGGATGTCTGCTTCTGCCTCGCCTCCTTTCACCTTGCTTTTGTCCATCCTTGCTAAACTCATTCTGGGTACAGAGCTGGATGGCCAAGAGGGTAGCGATGCTGTCCCTGTAGTGACGGGCTTTTCTAGCTCCTACCAACATGTGCTTAGTGACTTCTCCAGCAGTGGCTAACAAGAGAAAGCAAGGAGCATATGGAAACAAGGAGGATGGTGGCAACAGGGGAAAAAAAATGTGTCTTCATGAAAATATCAAGGCAACCCTTGGGACAGACTAGAAACACTTTGCTTACATTGAGATGTTATACAATTAGCTACGCCACGCCATGCGTACATTTGTATGAAGGAGTAGACAGTAATCCCCACAGTCTGCTCCATATAGCTCTGTCATGTAACCTTCTTCTGGAGCCAGGGCTCTGGTCTCTTCTCCCCGGTAACTAGCGATAGGACAAGAGGAAACGGGTTTAAGTTGTGCCAGGGCAGGCTTAGGCTGGATATTAGGAAAAATTTTTTCCCTGAAAGAGTTATCAAGCATTGGAACAGGCTGCCCAGGGAGGTGGTGGAGTCACCATCCCTAGATGTGTTTAAAAGTCGTGTAGATGTGGTGCTTAGAGACACGGTTTAGTGGCAGCCCTGGTAGAGTAGGGTCAATGGTTGGACTAGATGATCTTAAAGGTCTTTTCCAACCTAAATGATTCTGTTCTATGAAATGAGCAGTAAATAGCTTGTTATTGTGGTGTTCCTGGTAGAGGCCCAAGGAAAGTCAACTGGAAAGCATCCTGCAACTGGGATTTTGGAAGAGCTGTAAGGTAGAGTAGAAGGGTATAGATGGTCAATATATGAAGGAGATACCTGAAGAAAATGGGAGAGTGCTAATTTAGGCGATGTGTGAAAGCTTGGGCATGCTAGGAGAAGGAGATGCCTGGTACCCTGGCTGAAGACAGGAACGTGTGGCTGTGCTGCCGGTAGCACTGAGTTTGTCAGACATTGGGGGAGCAGAGGATGAGATGGTAATCGGCTCTTCCAACTCCAGGCTCTATAGCGATGAACCCACAGAGAAAAACAGGCAGGAGAAGTCCATGAGCTCTGAGACAGACCACAAAAAGAATTTGACTAAATACATGTAAAACAGAGTAAGAGTATTTGCAGGACTCATAGCTGGAAAACTAGAGGACTGTAGAACTTGAGTAGGAGATCTTCTAAAATGGAGTTGTCTAAATAATTACTGAGCTAGAAACTGAATTCTCTAGTCACCTACTGGCTCTCCCTGGGGAGCAGCAGGAAGGGACGCTCGCTGGCCAGGGGTGGGTTGCACTGCGTGTCCTGTGTACCTGCCAGGCAAGGCAGAGCCACCGAGGGCCTGGAGGTTGGTGGATGAGCTCCGCGTGCGGCGTGTGCGCTGTATGTGTGTGCAGAAGGTGCTGTGCGTGGGCGTTGCGGAGGAGGGATGTGTGTGCTGCTGTTTAGAAGCGTAGCTAATGGAGGCTCTGTCTGAAGAGAAGGGCTTTTTAGCTCCGGGTTATGGAAAGAGATATCTATATATATATATGTAAGGCTTAAATATGACACGAGATCAGAGAAACCTGGGCTTGATTCATCCTTGCTTACATAAGCAAAATGAAAATAGGATTCCTGCCTTCTCTCACACGCATCCAAATCTGAGATTCGGGAAGAGCCTGGCTACTTCAGCTTGGCAGGATTCAGCCCAGGATTGCGCTTTTATCTTGCTTTGTCGTTAGGGAAGCGCTGGACGGGCAAGAATTTCTAGGAAGAGGAGGAAGCATTTGTGGTCCGCTTGTCCCGGTGATGGGTGGTACGTAGGGGTGTGGGACCTGCGCTGTCGTTTGCTTTTTTTGCGCCTCTCGCAGCAGCGCTGCACGCGTGTGGTTAGAGCATCTTCATCTGCAGCGCCAGCTGGAGCAAGTGGCAAGGGGGAAAGGAAAGTAAGCCGCAGGGGAACTGCCCAGATTTGATTTCCACTGGGTTTGAATTTGGGACTTAATTTCCTTAGCCGGGAGGGAGTTGGAGCTGCGTGCACTGAACAGTTGGTGATTTTACTTCTCTTCCTCAGTGATCTCCTCTGGATTCCTAACGGACAAGCCTTTTGGGCTAGAGAACAGCTGTCAGCAGCTGGAAGGAGGAGCTCTGCTTGTCTCAAGATACTCCAGGGCACCTTAAGAACAAAAACATGGAGAAATAGATGGAGGGCTGCAAAGCGATGTGATCAAGGGAAGCCACAGAAAATGCGGAGACTGAAAAAGGGAGTAAGAGAATGACAGACTAATGGGGGAGTGGGTTGCCAGCGGAGAGAAAAGATGCATAAAATGTAAAGGATTGGGTGAGGAGACAAGGGAGGCTTTCGGAAAGCGGTGTGCATAGGTGTGTGTGCCAGCCCAGGACCGCTCTGAGCACGGAGAGGTGCGTTGCCAGCGGCTCTGGGGCTCGGTGGGAGAGAGGAGCCGCGTGGAGGAGAAGCTCGCTGGTGCGTACATAACTGTGGAAGGAGGCCGCTTTTGAAGCTCGCGTGCGTACAGAGCAGTGCGGATTCCAGAGGGTCTCGGTGAGGTGACTGGGATTTGGGTTCCTGCAGCACGGAGCCCTGGAGGGTGTTATTTATAGCAGCAACCACTGAGGCAGGAAAAGTTTGCTCAAGCTGTCATTTGTGTGAGCCGGAGAGCTGGAGTCTAGCTCTCCCTCCCTCTCCTGCTCTTGCTTTCTTCAGATTTTCACTGTAATTAGCAAGCTTTACATGAGCCGGGTCAGAGCTGGCAGCTTTCTTTAGAAGACTGTGTTCTCCAGGCAGGAATAAGGGAAGCTTTTTCTTCTGGGAATACTTAGCCTGATCGTTTGTTTTATTTCAAGGGCTGTTCTGGCGCACTGAGGTGGAAGCCGCGAGATGGGAGGGGCAGAACCACATTACTTCTGAAGTTGCAGAAGTCGGCATCTGAAAATTCGGAGTTAGGCTTTAAATGCTCGCTTTGAGCTTTAGGGGCGAGAGAAGAATCTCTTTAAGATTCTGATCTGTACTAATTTGGGCTGGTCTGGGATGAGAAAAGCATGTTAGTCAATACAAAGCTGTTCTACTGTCGTTTTACCTTGAAAGCCTGTTTCCTTTGGGTACTCAAAAGGAAGCTTTTCAGCTTTTTAAAGTGATGGATTGAGAACGGCGGAGGGTCAGTGTGCAGATACAGATGGTTAGTATCTGTTTCTCTGACAGACGGTGGCAATGCTCTCTTGTCACGTGCTGTAAGGCCTCTCACAGTGTGTATATGTAAGCGTCGTTATCCAAGTCAAGGAAAATTCCAAGCTGAAATTCACAATCCTCTGCTATAGGATTTTGGCAAATATGATGTGGTGTTAACGCTGCGCGGGGTGTACGTTAAAGGTAGTCACTGCTGTGCTGACGCTGGTGTTGGTACAAATGCCTACCCTCGCCTGTGCACGTGCCCGAGGAACACACGTGTCCTTCACCAGACAGAGCTCATTACTTCGGTGTTTGATCCGTACTTCATTAATGTCCCAGGCTAAACGTTCAAGTGAAAGTGGGTATGCTCCATGATGTGGGCACGCGGCCCGGATTCGTGCCAAGAGAAGCCCTCCTCTGGAAAGCAGCAGTCCTCTGGATGGTGGGAGATTATTAAACTTCACAAGATCTCATTGGAGAAAAAAAAAATGGATGCAGGGGTATTTTTTTGGGGGTTACTTCTGTGAAGTCAGAGTTATACTGAGGAGGGGGAAGGATCTTAATCTAGAGTTAGGTTTCTAAATTGGATGCCATAAATATTGCTTTAGGTTCTGTTTTATTGAACGCGTTTGCGAGAATAAGTGATACTCCTGCTTGCAGTATATCCTGATGTTAGATTAGTTTTCAGCGAAGGCTCTAAGAAATCCGGAGTTGTGGGCAAGAAATGGAAGAGATTGTGCTTAATAAGGTGCAAGGCTGATGCTCTCAGAAGGAATAAACTGTTGAAAAGTGGGAACCTGGGAAGGTTTGGGGAGTAATGGGAGAAGGCACGTGTGTGCATTTGTGATGAAGTACAGGCACTTTATTTTCAGGGAAATCACAGCATTTGAGAACTCCCTTTTTGAAATACTGCTGCAGAATGAGGTGGGCCCCTGGAATAACGTATTGGTGTCTCTCTACTGGGAGTTTCATTCAAACATTGGAAGAAAACGGATCGGGGATTGTGGGGGACTGGTAGGAGAGGTGGACTTCTAGGAGTTCATGGCTTTGGAGTGACCTGTTAAAAGATAGTTGTGAAATGGGTTAACTGCATTCATGGGGCTGTTTGTGGGAGTAGAGCGGTAACGGGAGAACATTTAGCAGAGGGTAATTCGTTGCGAGTTATAAGAAGCAATCCTTAGTGGTGAATGACATGGAAAAACAGTGAGAGCTTAATTGTTTGAGTCACTTACAATAACCTAGAGAGAGCTCTTAAATTCCGATCTCATCCCAGGTGATTTGAGGACGTGACGGAATATGCATGGCCTTTGGGGTGTGTGACCTCGATGACCCAATCTTTTCAGTCTGATTCCTAAGAATGTAAGATACAGGCGTGTTCTTGCCCAAAGTAAAGCATATGAAGCAAAAGTGGCAATCTGAACCCAAGTGGAGGCACGAGCTGTCCGACAAGATCAGCAGATGTATTTTAGTACAAATGTGAAAGTCGGAGACCGGAGAAGCAATGTAGGGGCCAGATGTTTGATTAGAAACAGAACTGGCAGCCCAGGTCCCATGATCAGGGGCACGATTGAGGGAAATCACTGAAATAGGCAGCACCAGTAAAATGGGAATAGATTGTATCCGAGTAAGGTTTAGACTTTCTGAAGCCAATCTCCAACGTAGTTGAGCCTGGCACTTTCACGTGGTTACCATCCACATTTAATGACTACACATCGTATTAAAAAAGGTGCGTTAGGGTGGAGTCTACCAAAGAGCTTGCCACATAACAGTGATTCTCAGCATTTTTGACTTGCAACTGGGCATATACCTGCCTAACCATTTAGTAATGGGATGTGAGAAAAGGAAAAATCCCAGGATAAGTTGTAGTGGGTTGTGAAGCAGAAAAAGAAGTATGGTCTGTGACCGCTGGTGAACAGGGGGTTGCAATGTGGAGTGAGAAGCTAGAGGCCCTGAAATTCTGTGTGTCCCTGTTTCTCCTGATCGTATCTCCTTCAGTGCCGGGGGGAGGGAGAAGAGGCTCTGGTTCTAATTCCTTAGCATCTTTCCCTTCCAGACACACATTCCCTTCCTGTATCAAGCAGCCCTTGGATGCGAGCAGAGCCAGCATTTCCTCCTCCTGTCCTGGCAGTTGCACGTGGAGGAAACCGCTCCGCAGCGATTCTCTTTGCTCGGGAGCCTGGTGCTGCCTCTCTGCTGCTTGAACGGGTGTGCTTCTGTTCGCCGGCACGCTTTTTGGGGAGGGGAGCAGGGAAGGACTGCCAAGGAGTGGTGTTGACCGCACAGTTTTCCAGAGTTTGGCACTGATCTTCTGTTCTCCCACTTCTTTCGCTCTTCTCGTATTGGCAGCGGTGGTCCGTTTAGCTCCCGTAGAATGACTGGTGGCTTTCCCTGTATGTGACTCATCCTCTAGGGAATTCCTGAAGCAATGAGTCAAGTTATTGGGAAAACTGTTTGCCCACTAGCGTAAACTAGGAAGCCGGGGAGCCTGCCTGTGATATCGTAGAGAGGCAATTACTTTGCAGCGTAGCTGGGGTTGTCCTCTCTCTCCCTAAAGGTAGGGCACTTCAGCGTTAGCTGTAGCAGGGATGCATTGCTGAATATACTTATTTTCACCTTGAAATATGCTCCTTCTGATTTTTTTTTTGTTCTCCTGTTTTTTTTTTTTCCTAAGGTGGCTGTTCTGATAAGCGTTCCAGGGTGGAGTAAAACTGACAGATTGGAATTTACCAGTATTGTAGTGACAAATACCTTGCCTAAAGAAATGAGGCTGTCAGATTGGCACCAGTCAGCTACATCTGAAATACTCCTTTTGTAAGTACCATTTACCACTTCATTCTGCCCTGGCTGGCTTAACCCAGCCATTGTTATTTTTCCTATAGACAAATTAATGGTTGTGTGGTTTACAACCATGAATTAACAGATTTTGAATACAGCCATGGGATATTACAACAAAAACAAAGAACTTCGATCCCCGACAATTGCGTCCGGGGAAAATTAACTATTGTAGCACGTATGTGAGTGTGGGTTGGCCAGGGTTGTTTGCATTGCCTGCTGATGCTAGTCAGATTTGGGATGCTCAGCGTTTCTGAGTGAGGTGTTCGTTGTATCTACAGACTTAGGTGAGCTCGTCCAAGTCATATCTTTCCCCATCCTTTCCCTGCCCCGTTCAAGCCAAGCTTTTCTTGTCACTGGTTGCTGACTATTAAACATCAGCAGATTTTATTACCCTGTAGAACAGCAAGTTCTATTTAAAATACAAAATTAGTTTCACTTTTTAATACGTTTTTTCCCCCTAGCAACTTGGACATTATTTTTGCTCAAGCTTGGAATCGTCAGAAAGCTCAGATTGTGGGCTTCGCTAGCACAAAATGTAGGTGGTTGCAGATATGTCGGCATTGATACAACGATTGGGTGTTGTTTTTAACTAAATTAGTGTCAGCAGACTTGGATTGTGCTCCTTCTCCACTCCTAGGTTTTCAATAAAGTGGCTCATTTTAAGGTAAGCTTATGTGTTGACTTCTGTTGTTTCGTGACCAGTTATTCATGAAGACTTTTAATTTTCTGTAGTCTGACAAGTATGAAGCTTGGAGTTAAACTGTGCTCCTACTGAGGTCAAGGAGAAACGTACTAGTAATCTTGGAGCTGTGGAGTGAGGCTCTTTTCATCTCTCTCAGAACATTATTTTTCCTTTAATTTGGGTAGCTGAAATGTCTCATGGTGATCACTGCCTTTGTGTACTAAAATGAAAGTGCTTTTAAGAGGAGGACTGTGCTTATCCCTACAAACTTCTTCCTTTTTGCCCACGGACAGATCCTGGCCTGTGGAGCATCCCAGCTGGAAAAAAGGGGAGGGGAGACTTGAGATCCTGCTAGTTTTTTTCCTATTTACACACAGATCTTACTAACTGCTGCTAAGGCAGGCAGCACCCTTGGCTATTAAGCTCACTCACTGGAAACGTGTACTCTGCTCAGGTGAGGGTGCTGAGAGTGCTGCCAGGATAGCGGTGTTCAGCTTGTATATGGTGACACAGGGTGGCGCAGAGATGGGGGCGGATCAGGGAATATCCTCCCGGAGGGAATGGTTGTGATCTACGGTGTCATCGGTTGGTAGGACTTTGATCCCTGGGAGCAGGCTCTGAACTGATGCCAGCTGATTAGAGGAGGCATGTTCCAAAGTAGAGAATTTTCTTTGTAATTCAGTGGATCCCTTATCCTGCTTTTCAGTGGTGGTTGTAAAGTTGTGAACGAGTGCTGTGAATAGTAGCGTTTTGGTATCATTTAACTCTACTTAAGACCTTTTCATACTCTTGCACTAAAAACAACGAGATTTGCAAGATAATATTTTTTTTCCCTGAAGGCAACACCACTGTGGACAAGCACGTGCCAAGCAGATACGTTTCTAGTGTCTCTATAATAAAAAATAATAATTCAGAAAATGTATTTGAACTCAAATTGTATCTCAGCTTCGCAAAGCATAGCTTTATTTCTGAAGGCGCAGTGGTATGCCTACCAGCCCCCCAAAAGCAAATGAGCCAGTCACAGGCTAAAGGGGAGAATTTTACCTGGTTTCTCCTTGCATATTGCACGTTTGTGTGTGACTCCGTTGAATGGAGGCAAAGGGATGTTGTCAACTTGCAGTGTATTGGTTTTTTTTTTCTTAAATGATCACTTTCTCATGTTGTTGTTAGACAGGGGAAAAGTACTAATCCTTGCAGTTGCAGAAAAGTGCTTGAAAACTTGAGCCCTTTGTGTGCAGAGCCCGAACATGTAACTTAAATATTTTAATGCTAGCATCTCTTTTTAAACATACTTGTGAATTTTGATGTCTCAGTTAATGGCTTAGACTACCTGGGGTTATCAATACTGTTGCTCAAGAGCAGGCGCTATGTCAGTGTTGGACCCTTTGCGGTGTGTTGTGCGCAAGCTTTGTTCTACGGGAAAATAACCAGTTTGGAGTGAATAGCAAATGTGATACTGAAGCTTCTGCATTAGTAGTAAGGTTTTGAGAGCTGATTTTTTTTATTTTTTTTTTCTCATGAGTGAAGAGAAACCGTTTAAGAAAAACTCTGATAAGAGGCTTTTGAAATTCGAGGGTATAAATTGTAAGGCTGAGGTTCAAGAAGGTAACAGGTAGGAGATGTTGTCTATGTTTGAAGATAGTGTGGGACTCATGAGAGCTATTTCTACCCAAGGCAAGAGGTGTTTGGAGTAAGGGACAAAGAGGATGGATTTAAGCAAGGAGCACGTGCTCTTCGAAAACATCTTGATGTGTAAATGCTGCCTGAGGCAAAGGGGCTTTGTGAAGAAATATTAGGGAGGGATAAGCTGGGGTGGAGATGAGCCAACGTTGGGCCAGCTGGCCAGTCCGTTCTTGTTACTACCACTATGTTCCTGTGACCGTCACCGTTGCACTTCCAAGGGTGTACTTATGCCAGCATTTACAATTTAAGCTGGTGGGATGTACAGGTAAGTTCTTGTCCCTTGGCTTTTGAAGGTCAGTTTATACTCCAAGAGGTATTTTGGGTATTTGTGTCAGTGGGCAGTATTGTAGTTCCAGATCTAACCTAATCATATTAGTCCTGTAACGATGACATTGTAGTGAGATGATTGTGGTGCAGTGGCCTTATCCTGGGGGAGCGGCATCTGAAATGTGCCAAGCCGCAAGAGGCTTTTTGAACCTTTCCTTTCGCAAACCCGATGGCTTAGTCCCATGGCTCTGGCACTGACTCATTTTATTTCCTTCTCCTTGGAAAACGGGAGACTGTAAAGGAGAATCTTAAAAGTAGATGTGAAATTGATATTCCAAAATTAAAGACCCCATTGATTTTTGGCGGTGTTCCCTGCCCATGCCAGGCAGTCTGTGGCTTGGTTGGAAATACGGCTCTTAGACATTACATTAATATATACAATATTCTTCAAAGCACAGATCTGTTCCCTTAATCATATTCAGTCACGCTAGAACTAGCCTCACAACCTTCTGGCAGCTGCTGCACCATCTCCCCCCAGGGAAGGAGCTTTCCCTGCAATTCCTGCAGGCATCACTGGCAGTAGGTATCTTCTGCCGCTTGCAAAAGGCAGCTCTGGCTTGGAAGGGCTCATCTTCCTTTGGTGCCGTGTAATTTATCCCCACACTATATTATGAGCCTCTGTTGCACATGGTGTGTGTTGAGTAGGTGTTCCTCCCTCTTATAAAATGCTCTGAGGTATTCCCACCCTGGAAGGGCACTTTTTGAAAGTTTGGATATTTTTTTTTTTCATCTGTCCTACCGCTTATTTCTGCTGTTTCTTGCTAATGGTTGTTGTGGGTAAATTGTACAGGGGAGGTACCCACCAACAGACCTTGCCGTCTAGTGCACGCTGGGTCCTGCAGGAGGTGTTGGAAGAGAGATGGAATCGTGTGTGTGCAGACATTGGCAAGGAAATGCCTCCTCGCCAGCTTCAGGACATTTTGTATGGATGTAACCACATCCCCCCTTCTCCCTGCGAGGGAAGAACAATTCCCAGATTGTGAGGAGCCAAGCTCAGAAACAGAAAGAGCTCCAGTGAAGGCCCGTAAAAATAGCTGGACAAGGACTGATGAAGTTTGATCCAAGTTCTAATTGACGATTTCCGTCAAGTACAGTAAGTGCTTATAGAAAGGCGTGCTTAATGGGAACAGGAGGCTTCTGTAAGCTGCAGGGGCGATGACCCAATCTGGGGTAGAAAGCCAATGTCCCACGTGGGACCTGCCTGTGAGGAAAGGAAGGATGTGGGGTTCAGGTGGGGGTGACTTGGCAGGGCTGGAACCCTGTCCATTAGTGAGGTGCTATTTCAAGGGAAGGGTTTGTATTTTATGAACCAGCAGATGTTTAAAGGTCAGGAGCTGTGTGGTTAAAGTATGCTGAATGTCATTTTTGGTCACCCAGATTTGTCAAACGTGGTTATTTTAAAATGCTGTTGATTTTTTATTTTATTTCAGTATAAATACACTGGCATCTGCAAGAAGTACAGAGATCTTCAATAGCTCTAATAAATAACTTCAGAAAGGAAATGCAGGTATACTGGCAAGGGACGGAACATGGTTCTGCTGGCAGAAGGAGGTGAAGAAGGTTGTGCAGTGCTGTGGAGGAGTACTTGCAGTTGCCACCCTGCGTGGCAGGAGGTAGAGGGCACTTCTAGAGGACCGAACTGGATGGATTTGATCTGGTGTTCAGACACTGTCCAGGGCTACTCGAGTAGCTCTCAGGGCTTACTGTGGAGGTGCCCCTATTCTCCTCTTGAGGGTCCTGAGCCAGGCTGCAGCACCCATGCTGCGCCCTCAGGACAGGCGTCTCTGGGTCCCTGGCCAAGGTGACCTGCTGGTGCTGTCGGGGGGACGGGAAGCTGGTGCTCCCAGAAATGTCTTTGCACAGGCAAGCGGAGGAGCAGAAAATCACCCCCAAGGCAATGCTGTTGTCTGAGCTGCCATGACACAAAGCTTGTGTCCTTTCAGTTTTCCAGGTGGGTTTTCCTAAGCAGCTCTAGCAGATGATCTGTGAGAGCTGGCAGACCTGGGCTATGGCTTCTCAGTGGGACAGCAGGTTGGGGCTGGGACATTCCCTGGGAACATGGTGGCATTTCATGCAGTACTGCAGGGAGCGTGACACTGGGGGGACGAGCGTGCCAGTACGTGTTGTTGGATTCCTGCAGAGCAGCAAAAGGTCTTTGTCCTGTAGTCACTGCTCCAACCATCTTCAGAGCTAAGACCTAGAAATCCCCTTTCTTTTGGGCTTCCTGTAGCCCGAAGCGGTGAAGATGAAGGTCTGGTTGCCGGGCTTTAAACAGTTATTAGTTTGAGGGAGTTTGGGTGAATAGTACTGGAGGACTCTAGAGCTGAGGCAGAATTGGGGAGACCAGCTGAAAAAGGGCACAGACAGATGTGAAACACAGATGAGATGGGATTGCTTTGTCGTACCTGGGTCGTGTGAAGTCGCGAGCAGGTCACCACCTGAGGCTGAGGGGAAAGGTAGGTGAGGAATGGATTGGGCCAGCAGGGCTTCCTCCTGCTAGCGCCTCTGTGCAGACATCACCAGTGGTCTGTCGGAGTGAGAAGAAACTATTGGCACTGGCGGATCCAATGTCAGCCCCCCATCTTTTGTTCGACGGCAACAGCAAGTAATGGTCTGAACCGCAGGAGGCTGCGTGGGGAGCAGGGAGGAGGTTTTTGGGTGATGGAGGTGGGGATGCTGAGCGAGTCCGCAAGCCCTTGTGGATCCCGGGGATGAGGGTTTGCAGGGGGTTAGTCTGTTGGGCTGTGTGGGTGCAAATGTGCCTCGGGTGTCTGTGTGATGCTGTGAGCTTAAAGCAAATCCCGCTCGGGGATTTGGGTGGTGGGGAGTAGCTGATTCTCTCCTGGGGTGTTGGCGTGGTGTGGGTGGTCTCCTGCCGTGCAAGATCTCCTCAGCCCTTTTCCTTCAGCTGTGGCTGTGTTCAGCTTGTATTTACTCGTATACCTTCTTGTGAGGCTAATGTCAGATGCGATGGGATGTTGGATTAGACTAAATCTCCTAGGTTTAGCTGGAATGTTGTCTCGCTGTAGCATTTTTCTCCCTTGCTCTTTTCTCTAAGCCTTCCCCTACAGACAGCTAATTCTCCCCTTCCCCCACATCCTGTCATACCCCAGAGCTTGTCACAAGGAATTAACGGCTGAAAAGGCCCGGGAGAGGCTGCTCCTCTGGAACAGTCTTTCCTTTCTGTGGCCATGGTGGCCCCCTCTCTGTGCCCCTTTTGTGTCTAGTCCAATTCCCACCCCCTGGCCATTCAGTCCATGCCAGAGGAGACACCAGCGGCCCCGAGCCTTTCCCAGCCCTGCTCCGGCAGCGGTGCCTGATGCCATCGGCTGTAGCCGAGGGGCTTCCCGCACGCAGCCTGGGCTCTGGGATGAGCCCGAATCCCTGCTACAGTGCTCCCGGTCCTGCCGGCTTCTCGGCAGCAAGAGGGAGGAGGTTTGTGGTGCTGCGCTTGCTGCTGCAGGGCTTTCCTTCTCTCCCGTCGCTGTGCATCTCTGACAGCATCGCCCGCTCTCGCTCCCGGTCCTCCTTCCCACAATTCACATACAATCTCCTCAGAATAGGGATGATGTCACTTCCTTCCAGAGGGTGCCGGGGGTGTGGAAGGGGGGAGTCACGACCCCTGGCTCGGTGGCTCTCCGCAGCCCCGATGAATAAATGAGGTTGCTGTCTTGGAGGGAGGGAGTTGCTCTGAAGATGATGCCTGGCTCTGTCGGCAGGCAGTCACCACGCCGTCCTTCGCTTTGCCGAGTGGGATTTTCAATGGCTGCAAGAAGAGTTTGCTGTTCCCTCCTTTGCTTGTGATGTCTGTTTCCGTGGATATGCACTTTTCCTGAAATACCCTTACAGGAGAGAAGAATGTGCGGCGGCTGGACCACATGCCATGTAAGATTACTGCTTCCATAGATCCTTCTCTGATCTGAGGGTCAAGGGCTCTGGCCTCCTTGCACACAGAGCTTGTGCCTGCATGTGCTTCCCCCTAATTTCATTGCTGGGAGCTTGGGGCTGCTTATACTGGGGTTCAGGTTTCAAGATCCTGGGCATTTTTCACTCTTTGTAGCAATTTTAGGAGCTGTGCAAGGGGTTCTTGCTGTTGCAAAACTAGGGTCAGCGGTCTCAGGGCTGTTTGCACTTTGACCTTCCACTTTCTTCCCAATTCCTTTGCTAGATCCCTATCTTCATCATCTTAAAATGTAACTCCTGGGATGAAGCCAGAGAGTCCTCACATGCTTTACTCTTTTTTTTGGGGGGGGCTTTACAGTCTCAGGCCTTCTATCACCTCCTTTCTTTCCAAACCTGGGGGCAAGGCCCCAGACCTCCTGGTTGAGATTTTCTATAGAGAGTCTTTGAAAATTAATTGAGACTCTTTCTGCGGTGTACCGGGAGCCTGGGAAGCACACAGCTAGGAGTGACAGTCCCACAGTGAGTATTCTGGCGTGTGACGGTGGGTGACGGGCTGCTCTGCTCCGTCCCCATCTGTTGCTGTGGATAAGGAATTCACATTAGATGCTTGCTGCTTTTGCCACTACCCTGCCTCTTAAACTGGCGGAGGGTGGTGAAAGCAGGCAGAGCCCAACTGCTTGCGTCTGGAGAGGTGGAAGAGTTGTGGAAAAGTGCGTTGGCGGGATGCAGCCGTAAGCCGAGGGATGATGGGAACGGAGGTCTGAGCTTGGCTGGGAGGTGCTGCGGTGGCCAGAGGCAGAGTTGAATGAGCATGCTGGAAAGCGTGTCCGCGTATACCGAGCAGGGTTAGCAATATTCAAGATACAAGGGCTTCACATGGGCGGCACATAACGGGCAGGCGGGTTATTCACAGCAAGGCTAGAAGTTGCCAGATGGCCAGAGGAGTGAGCAGTTTGAAGGTAGAGCTGCAATGTACTGAGTGCTCTGATTATTGTGTGCTGAGGAAGTGTGAATCCAAATGGTGTTGTAATTTCACATTTGCTTTGTTTGTGGAATAGAGCGTTTCCTTCACCCAAGCGAGTAACGTACTGGAAGTGTGTCAGCCTGTTAACTATGGAATCTCCCGGAAAGTGTGAAAGATTTGTGTAGGTTTTCGATACTTGGTGACTGAAACGGGGAGGAAGGTCTAGTCCACGGGCCGTGGGTGTCGGTACAGGAGGGGAGACTCCTCTGGTCTGGGATGGTCTGCGCAGAGCGGTGAATAGGTTTTAGTAGGACAAGGCAGTTTCTGTCACTGCAGCAGTCAGTGCTGCGATACAGCCTGTGCTCGGTCACAAAACCAACACTTGTGTTGCTTTAAAAGTTCAAATTAGTTTAAATGTGATCATCTCATTCCTCCCCTTTTTTGTTTTTTTTTTTTTACCCAGAGCACTAAATTAGAGACATCATGTGCAGGTTTGGGTTTTTGCCTGGTGCGTTGAGGTGTGACAGATGATATTCCCTCTGAAGTGCTGTTGAGGATCCTGATAGTAAGTAACAAGTGTGGACACTTTGATTTTTGCCTCTGTGAGCCTAACGACAAATTGCCAGATCAGTACAAAGACCAGTTGTTTCTCCGGAGGTGCAGCTTTGCAGTGGCGTGGTGACTGCGGGTCACGGATGGAGGGCTCTGGCAGCAGCGCACGAACGTGAAGGTCGGGAGGTTAGTGGGGTTAGAACAGAAGTGCTGTGGTTTGGAACTGGGATGCATCAGTTGGGAGAACTTGGTGCTCTTGAGGTGGTGGCTTGGAGTGGAGAGGCACAGGCCAAGGTGGGGTGTCCGCTGGTCGGAGGTAGCGCAGGAGGGTTACAGGTAAGAAGTGTGACAGGGTTTAGGGTGTGGAAGAGAGGCACAGGAATGACTGCGGTGGTCAGGAAATCACTGGTGGCTGTGGGCACACCGCTTAAACGTGACCTCAGAAACCAAAGGTTGACAAAACCAAACAGAAGTCGTTGTCGCGGGTCGTGGTTGAAGCGTGTTGTGCGAGACATGCAGAAGGGAGACAGGGTGTGCTGCGGGGAAGGACGGAGCCGCTCGGATGCTGTGGACTTGGACTGGAGCAGGCTGGAGTATGTACAGCAGAACTGAAATGGTGTGGGAGAGCTGTGTTGGGAGGAGGTGTCTGGGTAGCCCTGTGGAGTCTTGTGACTTATACCACTGCTGTTTCTTTTTTTAAAGGGTTTGTGAAGCTTCAAAAATAGGAGTACAAACAAAATGTGGGGAGAAACAGCCAGCCCCTCAATCTTCGACCTTTAAATTGTTAGTGCCTGTCAGGGCCAGCGTGAACACAAAGGAGATGTGGAGCTGGCAGGGTGCTCCTCTGCAACTGCTGGTTGAGTGAGACGTCTCCTAGGAGCTTGCTCCCTCGGCTCTAAGTGCTTGCTGTTGGGAGCCGGTCAATAGCTTCCCCAGATGCTGCCACTAACTTCTAATGGGTATTTTGGCTTGCTGAGCCAAGTGAGGGAGGGAACTGTTGGACAACAAGAAAAGAGGCAAGGCAGCAGATGTGCCTGTGGAAGAACATTGGTAATGGGCCACCTTTAGAGCTGAGGCCAGTATAACCTGTCCAGAGCATCCCACAGTGACTGCTCACCAACGTGCAGCCCTAACAGGATTCCAGGTAATCTTGTGAAGTGGAGCTGGGTGAGTGGTGATGTTCAGCGAGTTACACACCTGCTTCACCTGATAATTCCCACTCTTTAAACTGTACATTCCTCTCCTGTGCTCTCCTCCTCGAGCATGCCATGCCCCCTGGTGCTGGAAGGAAGAAGCTCTGCCATCTTTGGTGTTAACCAGGATAGCTCTCAGGTGCAGCCCTTGTGTGGGGTTGTGGGGCTCTTCTGAGGGGGCTGAAGAGGGTCAGCAGCATCTTTGATTCTGTTCTTTTCCAGGAGGTGAGTGTCGTGCCTGCTGAACTTCCTCAGACCCGCTAGCCATGCCAGGGATTGTCGTGTTCCGCCGTCGCTGGTCTGTAGGCAGCGATGACCTGGTTTTGCCAGCCGTCTTCCTCTTCCTCCTGCATACCACCTGGTAAGTGAGAAAGGCAGAACGATGGCTTGAATTCTCCCATGAATTCTTTTTTGCTATTCCTATTTCTTGCAGCTGTAATTCTTCCTGCGCTTATACATGCGGCTGGAAGGCTTGTTTGGGGCATTTGAGACACACCAACATATTTGCAGCTTCTGGTTCTTTGGATAAGCTCTATTCTAAGTTCTAGCTCCAGTTCCAAAGAGGGAGCCTGACCAGAGCTCCCTGCATCCTCCAGTGCTACCCAAGGTTGTCCACTGGAGTTTGGGGCTGCGTTTCTGTACAGGGGCTCAGGAAAAACAATTGGAGTGGCAGATCCCATGGGATAATGTGACTTGTCACAGATCATCAAATTGTCCTGACCGGGGTAGCAGGGCCTCTGGATGGCTTGTGGGGAGGAGATTTCCAGACCAAATTAATATTAATTATAAGTAGCTGTGGGACACTGAGGATCCTCAGCAGCTTTGTGAGGAGAGCAGGTGTGGGATATTACATGCAGCTTTCTTTGGCTTACTGCTGGTAACAAGCTGGTTTGTGACTGGCAGGTTTGTGATCCTCTCTGTGGTGCTCTTTGGGCTGGTGTACAACCCCAACGAGACCTGCTCGCTTAACCTGGTGGACCACGGCAGAGGCTACCTGGGCATCCTGCTCAGTTGTATGATCGCAGAGGTGGCAATCATCTGGCTCAGCATGCGAGGCAGTATCCTGTACACAGAGCCCCGGGACTCGATGCAGTATGTGCTCTATGTCAGACTGGGTAAGAGGCAGCGGCCTGAGGCCTCCTAATGACTCAGCCTCCACACTGCCATCTGCTATTGCAGAAGACTTCTCTCCCCACACCCTGACAAACACACAGCTTCTGAAAGACATCCAGATGGCCACTTGTATGTGATATGCATCTGAATACATCACATATACTGCACCCTGTCATTGCTGTAAGACTCTCATGCAATGCCCCAAATATCTTTCTAGCAAACCTTTAACTTGTCATCCTCATTGCGATGCAGGTACATCCTTTTCCTCTAACAAAATATGCTCCCCTTCTGTCTCGCGACACAGATCTGCCACAGTGAGATGCATCTACACCTCTCCCCCACCTTTTTTCCACACGTTCTCCTGTGATACAGGCATATGTCTGTGTAAATCATGGTGGTTCTGACCCCGAGGCATGTGCATGTCCTTGCCTGTCATACAGACACTTAAGTCTACGCCCACCTACCTTGAGACATATACCTGACCTCCTGACTCACATGTGATGCATCTCTCCATCCAGCAACCTGCACTTTGATACTCCACCTCCAGGCACCGCGAGATAAATAGGTTTACCACCTGCTTACCGGTTGTATCCTCTCTCTCTGAGTGCATATTTGTCTTCCTAAAAACATTTCCTGTTTCACTCACCCACCAAGAACTAGATCAGAAAAGAGATTGTTCCTTGATCTCTCATTCAGGGCTTCTTTTTTAGCTTGTCTTCCCTCCTCTGTTCTGTTGTCTTCCAGGTATGGAAACTTGACCAGATTTTTCTGTGCTTGAGTGAAGATTTTAAGAGAAAAATCTTTTCGAGGTGCAGAGTCAAACCCATTCCAAACTAAGCATCTCATGTTTTTGCATCTCCGTTTTTGCTGCATTGTTTTCCTGCAGAATTCACTAAAATTATGGGTAACCTTGCCTGTCTGGGAGCTCTAAAGCGCTGTCTGGGAGACATTTCCACCTTTGAGTGCTAAGTGCAAATCATTAACATGAATAGCAAACAAATCTCTCTCCGGTTTCCCAGACACACTGCAGTCTCCCTAGGGAAGCATGTAGAGCCTGACAGTTTGAGTAACACTTGTTAAAACCAGACTGAATGGGGCAAGGGAGCTAGAGGGAATCCAAAGAGCCGTTTTCCTGCCCAAGAAATATCCACTTTTCTTCCTTGTCTGCCTTAAACTATACGTGTGTTCAGGATCTGTATTTACACTGTATCTTGAGTGTTGCATATGCTTGTTTTGTGAGGCTTTTTACTCTTAATGGCTTCGTCGGTTCTGATGATAGAAATAGGAGTGTGACCGTTGTGTGGGCAAGGTCCATGTGACTGTCCCATTTTAAGCATGTGCTGTTTAGTGCATGTGAATCTGGGAACCCAGGAAAGTCTCATCCGTGCTACTGCAGCAGGTAATCTCAGAGGGGAGACAAGCTGAGGCAGGCGAAGCCTAGCTCAGTTTAAGAATATAGGTTGGGCTGATCAGGAACCTGGTCCAGCCCTGGTTCCTTGCGCACTGCTGTTGAAAACTATTTGCTCTGTGGCTGTTGGAACTCGTCTTTCCAGGCTAGTGACAGTCTGTAGTAAGCCACTTACGGAAAGATACTGTGCCAACACGTAGATAAGGAGGGTGGATGGTTAGTCGGCTAGGCTGGAACACAGGTTCGGTCTCAGCTCCACCAAAGGCTTGCTAGGTGTTACCCTCTCCATACCTGACTGCCCAGCTGTGCTTTGGGGTTGTAATGTGTAGAGGAAGTGTGAGGATGGGGGCTTCAGAGCAGTGTTTCCCATCTTTTTTGTTTCAGGGAGCCCCTGTCAAGCCCCAGTTTCTTGTTCATTACCATGGTAACGTGCAAAACTGAGGAGCCAGTAAATGACTCCTTGAGGACTGTGTCCTGGGAACTGTTACTGGAACGACTGCAAAGGGCAGAGGTGCTGGGAACATTTGCTAAGTGTAGTAAGCAGGATTACTCCTGGATATACACTACTATTTATTTCATGTCTCTGAATCAGGCCAGCTCTCTGAGGTGGTTAAGACCACGGTGCTGTTACGTGGTGATTCTTGTTAGCGAAGGGAGTCTTCCCACTGTCGTGGGTGGAAGGTACGGCTATCCGATTCACACCTCTGATACGGCCAAGGGCACTGACAGGTCTGTGCGCATGTGGTCCTTGTGTCATTTAGGAGTAGTTAATGTTAAGGACACATTACATTTTTGGTTTTTCTTGAATATCACCTTCCAAAGCACTGGGGCTCAGTCCTGCTGTCATTTACGCTGTGCGACTGTCCTGTTAAAGAACCTGTCTTGGGGTTTCCTCTCCAGAAGATGGGGAGAGGCAGTTGTTAATCCTCAGGGAGATGCTGCTACTATCCATTGTGTTCCTTTTGTTTCAGCTATCTTGGTGATTGAGTTTGTGTATGCTATTGTGGGCATCGTTTGGCTAACGCAGTACTACACTTCCTGCAATGATATCACAGCAAAGAGTGTCACTTTGGGTATGTATTTGGAATGTGGTTCGTGTGCATTCCTGTGTTATGTGCAGACATCCTCTTGCCTCGGAGAGCTAATTCATTCATGCATGCGAGGATTGACTGTTGGAAGTGGATTGTAGCTGTGAATGTGGTGCTTGTTTTCCTGAGACATTATTGCTCAGAACAGTTGTTCGTTTGTTTGCGCTGTTTGCACCGAGGCAAGAATTCACGTTCCCATGGAAGGGGCTGGCTGGGGAGTCTGTAAGACCTGGTTCCTCTTCGGTTCAAAATGGCTTTACTGTTTTCCTGGAGCTCCTTTTCAATCTCAGCCAGTCTCCTGCGGGGGGTGATGCTAATGTTGCAGTTCCCCTAGATACTCAGGGACCTATTTAATGGTCTTCTGCATGGGCAGTCTCCTAAAACAGCTGGAAAACCTAGCTGTTGTTTAGAAGCCTTTCCGGGGGATTTCCTTTTGCTGCAGCTGGCTGCAAGAGTACTTGGGGTAACTTTACCTGCCCAGCAGCAATGGAGAGGTGGGTCTGATGTGTGTGGTGAACAGCAGGAAGCGATGCTGCCAAGACTTAACGGGCGGAACACCTGACTTCTTTCTTTGCAGGAATGGTGGTGTGCAACTGGGTTGTCATCCTGAGCGTCTGCATCACTGTCCTGTGCGTCTTCGACCCGACAGGCCGGACTTTTGTCAAACTGCGTGCCACGAAGCGGAGACAGCGCAACCTGAGGACGTACAACCTGCGGTAAAGCCCTCTCTGGAAGGGTGTCTTGCTTTTTTTGGTTCTTGACGTTCTCCTTGCTTTTCTTCAGGGAGCGTTCAGCGTCAGGCATTGCTTCCCTTCGCTGGTGAGGGTGATTTTGGAAGAGTGCAGCTCAGACTGTCAGGTGCTGTGTGTGGGCATCTGTAGCCAAAGGAGGCGAAGCAATGCCGTATCTGGCTGGGTTGTGCGTTAGTCACTGGGTTTGTGAATCTTTACAAGCCCCTTGAGCCGGTGCCGACCGCGACAGCTCGTTTGTCCATCCTGTAGCAGTGTTTTGCCTGGTAACAGTGAGCCAGTGCTTAGATTTTGCTTAGGTTGAGGCAGCACCACCTTCCAAAGCCCCTTTCCTCCTTTATTTTTGTCTTCAAAATATGACCTTTTGGCCTGAGGTTTCTAGTCATCTTGGTCTTGGCCAAGAAGCAATTTCTTTTGTGTTGGCAGCCAGATCTTTTAATTAAGAATTGATTGCATCTTTGAGCTACTCAGATGGGGATATGAAAGCTTTTTTTCACTAAGCAAGGCATTTTTCAGAATTCTTTTCCCAGTAGCGGGACAACACAACCAGGCTTTGTTTTCTTATGCAGTCTTGACATATGTAACTGTCAGCAAGGAATGCGGCTTTGTAGGACTTGAGGGCATTAGGTTTTGAATGCTAAAAAAAATGAAGCTTTCAAAAAGTACTCTGCAAACTTTGCATTTCTAGTTGGGAATGTATATTCAAGGGGTGTTTTGAATACATGCTCCTCCAATGTCTGGAAATGGGATCCTTCAGGTTGTCTTTTTGAGGAAAAACCAGACTTTTCTAAGGACCAGGCAGCAAGTTTTGTTTGAAGGAGCATATTTTTTTTTTTTTTCCATTGTGGAATGTAAGACATTCTTCCTAACCTGTCCAATATGTTACTAAGGCTAGCCTTGAATATTTGGAGTTAGTGCCTCGTTAACCTAACGTGTGCGATTACTGCGTTGTGCTCAGGATGCTCCCAGGGAGACGGGGTGTGGATCTAGCGCCCCACACTACATCAAACCTGTTTGGCTCAATGCGTTATTTTTCCAAAGGGAAACACAGTGTCACAGATTGCAAAGGGGTTTTTTTGCTGGAGAACTTAAAAGTTAATCAAAACAAACCCTAAAATGATCTCCCCTGTTAGGATTTTTGAGATCCCGGACAACTGAGTGAAGGTATTTGTCCCCTGGGCCGCGGCCAGGTTTTTCCCTCCAGGCCCATAACGTTTTTGGAGAGCTTGTGCCTGCTGTTTGCAGATTTCCACTCTAGAAAGGCAGTGTTAACAGATGTTAACAAGCAAAATGCTGTGGGCTAGAATGTGAAAGGGAAACGTAAAACGTTACTATGTGTTCACTACTAAAGCAATTGTTTTCAAAGAATATATTTTGAAATTCTCCACTTGCTCAAAGCAGTCCTTTCCAAAGAATAGATTGTAAAATTCGCTGCCTGTTTCTGGATCGTGAGCCTGTAAGGTGCTGGGGGCCAGCCATTCCTACTGAAATCCCTGGCTCTGCAGTGCTACGTGCCTTCTGGTGTACGGCGGTAACTTGACCTTTGTATTGTACTTCACCTGAGCCGCGTTTCCTGTGTCTTAACTCGTGAAAAAACTCGGTTTGTTTGTCACGTTAAGGAGATGCCTAACTTTGGCTTCATTTTTGCGGTACTCTGCTGCAGCTATTGGACTCTGGTACACAGTGGCTTTCCTCTACCAGTGGCATCGTGATGTGCGTGGGCTTTTATGTTCTTGCAGAGCTGAGAAAATAAAACAACAAAACAAAAGGCTCAGCTAATTGCTGAGGCTTTTCTAAGAAACTGGCTTCAGAGCTCATACTAAACATGTGGAAGTTCAGTGTTGGGAGGAAAGAATTTGGGAAAAGTTGGAGTGAAAATAGCTCTGAGCACACTTGCTTGTTCAACCCCCGCGGTGAAGTTGTGAAGTTCTTCGCATTGCTGCCCGAGTTGTTTGGCATTTGGGGGAGCAAACTGAGTGCTGCCAGCTCTGTCGTAGGACGCTCGCGTTCCTGTTCCTCTTTTGGACTCTTCCTTGGAGGTTAGGGATAGTTGTTTCAAAACGCTCAGGCGTGAGTTGATGGATTGCCCTGCAGGATCTGCTCCTTTTGTTGCAGGCAAATAGTCCTGTACCAGCAACTTTTTCTTCCAGGTGCAACCCACTTTCTGTGCTCGGGCTTTGCCTGCTGTGATCACCTGCCAGAAAACAGAAGTGGTTGGTTTTGGTTGCTCTGACCTGTGTTGAGTCAATCTGTGTTCACGTTAAAAAAAGACCCTGCATTAGAGGAGCTGTGGACTTTATTACGTAGGTAGCGTGGCGCTCTGGCACAGAATCACACAGTCACCGGCTTCGGCGCCACTGAGCCTGGCTTGATCTGAGAATTGTTTGCGGGTACGCCAGTCAAAAATAAGGGACTGTCACCCTGCAAAATGTTGTAACTAGGACAGGCTCGCAGCGGTGGGGTGAACTCAGCTATAGTTCATTTTAAACAGGGTTGTCCAATTAGCTAATGTTGAAGCTGAAATTGAAATGTCATATAAACCAAATGTGGGTTGAGCTAAACCTTCTGTATTCAGCCTTTTTTTTTAACCTTTTCTAAATTGAAAGAGAACCTTTAGCTTGCTTTCCTTTTTTTGATTAAAGTTATGTACCACACTTGAATAAAGAGTGCAAATTGTTTCAGTTCTGAGACTGCATTATGTTTAATAAATATATTTTTCCAAATAAGCTATTTATTGGGGAAAAAATTGCACAGCTCCTCTCATACTAAGTATTTTGTACCATTCCCACCCCCTCGCCCCGAAGCAGAGCTCTCCTGTGGAGTGGTAGTACCCCCAGCATGTGATGCAGCTGCCAAGTTACCGGTAGCCCCTCTTTCCATCTGGAGCACCTGGTGCTCTTGGACATCCTGCTTCCAGCAGAAGGAGCTCAACAGTAGCTTCATTACGGCCATCCCATTCAGGCAGGTCACCACGTACACAAATCCAGAGGCTTGGTCCTGGCCGGAACAGCTAGATTATTCACCATCCTGTCCTATAAAATGAGCTGAGTTGTTCATCTATATGCGGTCTCCTTGTCTCTGCTAGAGCAGGATAAGTATAAGAATATGGTTTAGCCCGCATTTTGCCAGTGATAGCGTGGGCTGCGTGACTTTATTGGCTCCTACTGTTTGCTTGCAGTCATGTTCTGCTGCCTGTCCTCATGTGCATACTCTGCCCTTTATTTATAGACACCGCCTGGAAGAAGGGCAAGCCAGCAGCTGGACACGCAGACTCAAAGTTTTTCTTTGCTGCACACGGACAAAAGACTCTCAGTCGGTAGGTACCAAATATCTGCTGTCGGAGAGCGAGCCGTGGCTGTGGCTGACGATACGTGGGACTCGGCGGAGCGCAGAAGTGTGGGATTCCTGCTGTCAAGCCTGGACGCTGTGTCTCTCGTTTCACCGAGTGTTCTTTGAGATCTGGAGGCACAAGGAGTCCAGTGAGCCGTGACAGTAGTGCATGCAAAGGACTGGAAATGCCTTCCAAGAAGCAACAAGCTGAGCTACCCGCGGAATAACCAGGCTTGAAATCTTGCTGCGTGCTGGTTCCTTTTCCTCCTTTTCAGCCTGAATGAGCACTTGCATTTCTGCAGGAGGGGTAGCTGGGTATTCCGTGCAGAAACAGAAGCTGGTGTTTCCCTCTAGGTGCAGATGTAACATTGCTGAGTGAGGCAGCTGTCTTTTCAAAATGGCTATCTTAACCCTCTGGTTTTGAATCTTACAGGGCTCTCTCTGAAGGTAAAGTTAGTAGCACTGAAAAGCAATGTTGTCAGCCTTAAACTCTCCTCCTGAAATGGTTCTTTATCTCGCTGTTGCAGTGAACTGGGCTAACAATTTTAAGTGAAGATATCAGTGGAAGAAATACATATTTTCACTATGTTTCAATATTTGACAGCGCTTTTTGGTCGGCTTCAGTTTCCCTTCATCAGCCAGTTTGCTTAGGCAGTTTCTCCTATTGTTTGCATCAGTCTCATACACTTAAGGAGAGCGACCTCTTTGAAAAGGGGAAAATGTAAACCTATCAGAATGAGCAGAAGAGTAATCTGGATTACTAACAGTCAAAAGCTATTGCTGAATCCATAGATTCACATGACGATCATTGGTTTGAAGTTTTCACGTGCGACAGTTGGGATTTTCCCTTGCTGTTATCCGTCCAGCAGGGAAGGGTAAGGGGCTTGATATTGCTTCCCCAAAAGTTAGCAACCCGTTCTTAGTGGGAGCAGGTTTGTGCCTTAGGGTGACATTCAACAATATTCCCGAGGAACTGCTGGGGAGGCAAGTACTAAGGTGGAAAATTTTGCTGATGGCTTGTAATATTTAAGTTGGTCAGAATTATGAGTATTTGAGAACTCTGGAAGGACCGAGCAGAACCAGGGAAACTGTTATCAAAGATAGAAGAAAGTCATAAAGACGAGGTGATGTGTGCACATCTGAAGAAACAAGTTAAAATACTTGCATGTATATGGGCTCTGAATTAGTTACAACCTCTCAGGAAAAAAGAGCTAGGAGTTATCAAGGACGCTTCAGCAAAGACATCAGTGCACAGCAGTGGCCAAAAAATCAGAAAAACGTTTAGCTTCAATAGAAGGGCATAGAAAATGACAGGGAAAACACCAAGGGACCGACCACATCAGTGATGTCCGCACTAAATATAGCCTGGTGTTTGGTCTCCTAAAAGATGCAGCAGAAAAAGGAGCACATTGGAGGGGATATGAACTTGTATAGGAAGAGAAATGAGACTGGGATTTTAACCTCAGGAAGGAAAGGTGTAATAAGATGAAGAGCTGTGTAAGAATAATGGAGAGTCGCGTGAAGGCTACCTGAACGTTTGTTCATCACAGATGGCAGCCAGTATGAATTAGATTAAAAGGGTTTGTTGGTAAGGGCTGTGTAGTTGTCTGCAGGATGCAGTTTCCAAAGTGTGCACGGCTGCAGGAATTGTCATAGCCCTCTTGCAGAAATCCAGCAACGTGTACTGGCACGCTCGTCCTCCCAGTGGCACGCTCCCTGCAGTACTGCATGAAATGCCACCATGTTCCCAGGGAATGTCCCAGCCCCAACCTCCTGTCCCACTGAGAAGCCATAGCCCAGGTCTGCCAGCTCTTACAGATCATCTGCTAGAGCTGCTTAGGAAAACCCACCTGGAAAACTGAAAGGACACAAGCTTTGTGTCACGGCAGCTCAGACAGCAGCATTGCCTTGGGGGTGATTTTCTGCTCCTCCGCTTGCCTGTGCAAAGACATTTCTGGGAGCACCAGCTTCCCGTCCCCCCGACAGCACCAGCAGGTCACCTTGGCCAGGGACCCAGAGACGCCTGTCCTGAGGGCGCAGCATGGGTGCTGCAGCCTGGCTCTGGAGCCCTGACAGGCAGCCCAATGGCCTGGTTTCTGAACAACTCTGTTTTATTCAGGAATGCAAAATATTTTACTTCATGTCAAGCTTTTTTTAACAAACTTTTCATTCTGCAGTGACTCTCTGTTTCTACTTTTTTTTTTTTACTTCAGGATAAAAGCAGATACCAGACTGTCCAAATTCCTTCTGCTATTTAATTTCCCTTTTACATTCAGCCTGAGCAATTTCCAGGCTCTTTTCTTTGCAGAAACAAGCTCTGACTTTGTGCGTCCTGGCATGACAGCGTGTGGAATGAATGCGTATGTAATGTATCAGAAATGAATCCATTGCGCTCTCTCTCCCAGTCTTCATGGAAAAAGTGTTCTAGCAGAGGATCGTTGTCCTCTAGGCTGGAAAATACTTCTGCAGAGTGGACACGGCATCGGGGCAAGAATCTGTTCTTATGGGTCTGGAGTGAGGTCTTGAAGTGCTAAGTCTCCACCAGCTCTGCCAGCCCCGGAGCCTGCAGGGTTTGTAGCAGAATGCTGTAGGATTCTACAGTATAATATCAGGTGCTTCAGCAAAAACTCTTCCTTTGGAACAGAACTTACATGTTGAACTTCCATTACGGCCTTTTACTTTGGTCGGAGTATTAAGGGGTGTTGCTGTCACTTTGGGTTAATGGGCGTTCGTCATGTTTTACTTCGAGGCTGTTTGCGTTTCTTGTGTGCTCGTAGGAACTGTGCTGAGATTTATGGGGTCAGTACTTCAAGGATACTGCAGTTGTAGTGTTGGAGAGGTTAATGCCAGTCCATTTGCTCTTCAAAGGCACAGCTGGCATGGAGACCTGCACAGTTGGCACCTGAAGCCCTGTTCTTAATGGTGATTTAACTTGCTTTTGTAGGCAAGTGAAAAATGATAGAAAGTAATCTTGCGCTCCAGGAGTTTGTCAGAGATAAAAGAATGTAGGTCATTTCCTGCAAGACTGCTAGGGAGAGGAGGGATTTACTTTCTTGCCTGTCAAAGAAGAGAGATGGAGAGATCCTGTCTTGAAGACCAGCCTTTCTTCAAGTGCACGGCTCAGGCTTTCTACAGACAAGACTGCAGTCGCATAGCTTTGGGTGCTGAGCGGAGGATGCTAGGAAAATACAGGCTAAAGGTTCAGGATAAGGCTGTGACAGACCTTGGGAGGAAAGGTTATTGATGGCAGGAGTCAAAATACTGACCGCTGGTGAACCACAGCACTTGCTCAGTCCCACTTCTTGTTGATCCAGCCTCTGGGTCACCCTTGTCTTCACGCTTGCTGGTCTGAGCGATGGCCAGATCAGCATTGTCTCACAGTCCAGCCTATCTCCAGCCTCCCAAACCATTCTCACTTAAGATCTTGTGGTTTTCTTCTTTTTGTAGTACAGAGCAAAAGGGAAAAGAACGTTTCTCCTTGAAATATCTTTGTCACTCTGCTTCAGAGCCTTTGCTTTGACCCTCTCAGGTCACTTCCACTTCTGTCCTTCCTGTGGTGTCTTCCTTTTTTGGGTTTGGTCACCTTCTCTTCTGGGAACTCTGCATTTAATGACTCAGATCTTCTTCTGGGTTTTCCTTTTCAGGCCCTTTTGCTTGGATGTAGTCCAAGATAAACCTGGAAAAACCTGGTAACTTGGTCAGCTCCTTCAGTACCAAGAGCTGCCATGTGTAACACGTGCTTGTCGTGATTAACCCTTTGAAATTGTGTAGGTGTGATGGTGAACAATGAGCAGCTGCAGAGACTGTTCAGCGGCCGGTTTCAAAAGCTGTCGCTTTCTCTGTGACGTGCCTGGGATGGTGAGGTCTGGGAGTTCAGGATGGGCAAAATGATCCCGGGACAGTTACAGCATTGAAGAGGCTGTTAAATAGGACAAAGTCAGTGCTTTTTTTGTTTTTTTTCCTGAATGGCCTTTGTGCAAGTGAAATTGCTTTTGAGGAGAAAGGATGACTCTGAGATGACACTGGGTTGGGATTTTCTTGGTTCTCATTTTACTTCCTCTGTCTTATTTACACCGTAGAGATGAAAATATTTCCTTTCTCTCCCTTCGTGTCTGCCTTGGCTGTTTTGATGTTGAGGTGGTCTGCTTGCCCACACATAAGCACCCAGCGTGTTACAAATTCAGTCTCAGCTGAGGCCTCCGAGTGTGACTATGTAAAATAAATAAGAGATATTAATATGATTAGACCAGATATGGCGTTCCCTGAAGGAATCTCGTGGATGTTTTGGAGACAGAGCTACAGAAATGAGGCCATTGCTGCCGCATCGGTTCTGTGTCCTGTTTTGAGGCTCCCCACACCCAAACTCCTCCTTCTAAACTCTTCTCTCCCTGGATTTTGCAGGACGCCTACTCTGAAATCGCCTACCTTTTCGCTGAGTTTTTCCGAGACCTTGACATCGTCCCATCTGACATCATTGCAGGCCTGGTTCTTCTGCGCCAACGGCAGCGGGCGAAGCGCAATGCCGTGCTGGATGAGGTGGGTGGAGAGGGTGCGCCGCTGTGCCCGGAGGCAGTGGGCATCTCGCTTGGCCTCCGACTTACCTGCTGCTCTTGTGACTCGTGGTGCGAGAAGTGCATGACTCTGCCCACCTTGTTTCTGTCGTGTGATGGGCTACTGCCAGTCACCGAGCTGTAAAACAAAAATACTAACTTCTTTAGCAGCTTTTTGTGAGGCCCCCGAAGGGCCCGACTGACACAGTGGAGCTTGTGAAATCTGTCGTCTTTTCCAGGCAGGTGATGCCCACAGATTTAGCTCTTGACCCCAAATGGGCAACTGTGTCGAAGGAGGGTGGTAGGTACTTGAAAGGGAATGGGAAGGTTACTCCTCCTATACAGTCATGTGGAGAAGGCTCCAGCATCTGGGTAAAGCTGCAGGAGGAACTTGAGGGAAAAATTCCTAAATTCCCAAGCCTGGGATTGGATACTGGCATTGAGGTTTGCGGATTGTCAACCCAGTAGAAAATTGTTTGGGTTTCCCCCCCAGCCCCGGAGATGGGGTTTGGACAGCAGTGTTTGGATCAGGCAGAAATAAGAACAGCAGAATTGGAACCAGTTGAAGAGACTGGTTGGGGTATGTGAAAGTATCTTGTCCCAAGTTACGTAGCGCTTTCTGTTTCTCAGGTGTAGATTTTGTCTTGTGTCACAGAGAAGAATTTTTATGTATGTTTGTGACTTACAGGCAAACAATGACATTTTAGCTTTTCTGTCTGGGATGCCAGTGACCAGGAACACAAAGTATCTGGATCTGAAAAATGCGGTAAGTCACTGAACTGTGATCTTGCAAACTCACCATGCTTCCCCGTGTAGCCTCTTTTCTTTTTCTCAGTGCCTTCTCTTATTCCTTTTAGCCCCTCTCTGGAATAATGAAAGAAATTAAAGATCAGTGCAACAGAATATAATAACATTTGCTCTCTGGAGGCTTTTTGTCTCCAGATCCACTTGTAAAGCATTATCTGTCTCTGTCCTCCGCTTTGCGGGAAGCGGTGATATTTCCACTCGGATGGGGGAAGGCAATGTGAGGTTTCTCCAAAGCCAGAGGTACGCGTTGAGCGCTGCATCCAGGAGTGTCGTGCAGAGCTCCATATGGAAGTACCACCAGGCAGAGCTCATGGAGCCCAGCAGGCAGGGCTCCATCTCAATAAGGGCAGGGAGCTGCCTGGAGTGAGATGGAGCCTTCCTCCCTGGGGCTGATTGTCAGGATGGAAATGGCTGCGGTCTGTTCTGTGGGCATCAAGCTCGGCTTTTCTTCTGGCATGCTGCTGATGCAGCCCTTCATTGGACAAACTGTGTTCACCCCCTCCTTGATCAGATGATATTGCCGCGGGAGAGGCGAGACTGACCCAATCCCAGCATCTCTGATCAAGCAGCTCTGTGATTGACCTGCTTGCAGCTGGGCTGTACTGCGTTGTGTTTAACGCTAACATCCTGCTCGTGCTCAGCCTGGCTCTCCTTCTCAGTAGGTGCGCGTGGGGAGAGATGTCAGCAGAGCTTATAGAAGACAGCACTGAGGCATGTGGCCCCAGACTGGCTTTGTGGTCCTCTCTGGGCATCTTCCTTATGGCCTATGACTATGTGGAAGCACTATATTTAGGGAGCTCATCTTCTAGGGACTTAAACTAGTTTATCTTCTCAGCTAGGGTAGGGTGGGGCAAAACCCACGGAGAACGGCCTTTCTTTGCAGCAGGGTGTTTGATACACAGAGAAGTTCTCTAGAACCAACTTGGAGTTTTGTTAAACAGCTAGCGGGGCCCTTGCACTCGGGAGAATAGGCATGGCTTTACTGAGCTGTTCTCAGGAGAGGGAGGATCTTGCCCAGTGTAACCAGCTTGCTCTCCTGCAGTCACCTGGAAATGCTGACAGTGCTGCTCTGGTGGTGCTGAGAGAGAAGGCTGATGCTCAGAAAGAAGGGTTCGCGTGTCTAACTATGATGGGAAAAGGGGAACAGTAGAAAACTCTGTATCTAAAAGAGAATAAGGTTTTTAGTGAGTCTCTTGTCTCTTTCAGCAAGAGATGCAGCGGTACAAAGAGGTGTGTTACTACATGCTGTTTGCCCTGGCTGCCTATGGCTGGCCCATATACCTGATGAGGAAGCCCACATGTGGACTCTGTCGCCTGGCCAGATCCTGCTCGTGAGTGGCCGTCCTGTCTATCACAGCCTTCTCTTCTCCACTTTTCCCTTCTGTTTCTCCCAGACTTAAAATTCTCCTTTCTTTCATCAGTTTTCTCTCTTCATCACCCCTCCTTTTCTTCTTTTCTCTGCTGCTTTTTTCCTCTTTTTCCCTTCTCATGCTTTTTCTTTCCATCCCTCAGTAACTCTGTGCCTTCACACTCCAATGTCTTTCTCCTCAGTCTCTTCCTTACAGTTGCTTATCTGCTTATCTTGTTAAATAAACCAGACTGTCCTACGCTCTGTCCTCTCTGGTGCACTAAGGATCATGCCAGTCCTGTGCAGTTTGAACAGCCAGCAGAAAGAACTCATCTGGCACGGGGCTGCTTTCACATGGCGTCAAAATAGCTGTCTTGGAGCTCAGAAATCAGATTTAGCAGCAAGCTCGGATACGCAGGGAGCTGACATTTGGGTCTTTATTAAAGCATTGGCAAGACTTGGCCAGAGTTTGTGCTGTGTTCTCTCTGGCTAATTGTTTTTCTGCCATGCTCTGTAGTGCTCACCTCGCGGTAGCAATGCTGTAGTTCATTTCAGGATCGCATCGTTTTAAACATTTGCTTTCAGCTGCTATAATGCTGTCGTCAGACTCTGTTTGGGGTTGAGCTTTTTGCACTTAGGCAACTTCTGTGCTGAGCGTATTGGGAGGAACAGGCTTCCTTTTGGGCACTTTTATTTGTGAAGCGTCTCATAAGGGAAAGAAGGAAAAAAATCTGCTTCTGTTTTTGTTCTGGAATGATTCTAGACCTGTTTTCTTTTGTTATAACTAGATCTCGCTCTCGGCATGTGCTAGCTGCTTTGTGTGTTGAAGCCAGGTAGGGCTGTGCTATGAAGCATGGTATCCCTGGAGGAGAGATCCCAGCCCCACCATGCGTTGATCCTTTGGGGACTGGTTGCACTGTAGCTCTCTCTGGTGCTCAGAAGGAAAACTGCATCTGATCCCAGTGCCCCTTTTTGATGCTGAAACACGAGTTGTGTGCTGTTTTGTGCCAGAGCTCCTACAAGGGAAGGAAATCACTGCTGCTGAGATGAGGGCAGCGTGGCACGCAGGGTCTGCCTCTCCCTTATCTCTAGGCATTCCACTCTAAAGCCAGTCTCCTCCGTGTTCTTCTCTTCCTCAAAGCTCTTTTCTTCTTCTGCAGATGTTGCTGTCTCTGTCCTTCACGGCCCCGCTATGCGCCTAGTGTCACCATTGAAGAGGATAATTGCTGTGGCTGCAATGCCATTGCCATCCGGCGGCACTTCTTGGATGAGAATATGACCTCAGTGGACATTGTTTACACATCTTGCCACGATGCAGTAAGGAGAATCTGCCACCCCCTTCATATTTGGGGCATGCTCCTAAGGCCCTTCCTAATGGGATTTCCGTGCTTCCAGGTGTAGTGGTACAAAGAAGGAAACTTAAGCTTTTTTTTTTTCTGACCCTAGAGCTTCCCATCCTATCTCTCCATCAAGAAATTCTGCCACTTGGACAGAAATATGTGCTTCTGCCAAAAATCGGGTCATTCAGAGGAGTGCTTACCCATAAGGCATAACCTGTCACGCTGCTCTGCCTTCTTTTCCCTGAGCAGGAGAACAAGTAAGCAGGGATGTCTCACCTGATTGTTACAGTCGTGGGTCTTTTCCAGGTTTATGAAACGCCTTTCTATGTGGCTGTGGACCATGACAAGAAGAAGGTGGTCATTAGTATCCGAGGAACTCTGTCTCCAAAAGTAAGTGCGCTGTGCAGTGGCCTCACGTAGCCTTGGCCACCCTGGCAAACTTTCAGGAGGGAGTGGGACCTTCCTGACTCGCACTTGGTGTTTGACTTACTTGAAACACGGTGACTCCTTTTCTTCCAGGATGCCCTGACTGACCTAACTGGGGACGCGGAGCGCCTTCCGGTTGAGGGTCACCATGGAACATGGCTGGGACACAAGGTGTGTAAAAAGGATAGAAAACCAACCCAAAACAAAGAAACCCGTCCACTTCTCTTTCCAATGTTTTGACTTTTTAATTCTAGGTCAAAAAGCCAAAGTGATCTTAATTGTTTGAGGCGCTTTTAAGAAGGGTGTTAGAGAATTGCAGTGAAATGGCTTTGAGATGTTAAAATAAAAGCCTTAGTTGTAACAGTTAAAATCACTATGTTGGTAATTAAAAACCCCCATCCGATTAGCAAAAAACGAAACTGTAGAGGGCATCTGCAGAGACCTAGAACAAAATTGTTGGAGTCATTCAAATTACTTTTTCTTCCAATGACCTTCTCAGGATTTGCACTCAAACCCTGAGAACGTGTTTAAAATTCTGTTGGAACGGGCTAGGCACCGAACCTCGTAAAAGGATGCTGCCAGGACTTGGATCTGCGTAATTAGCCTGATGCTATGTGCCTGTGGTAGTGATCAGGACCGGGCTGGCTAAATCAATTTACTATAGAGCTGACCTTTGCCCCACTCCAGCAAAGTAACGACACGCATGCTGAGTTTTAAGATTATCAGGAATTTGGCAGCCCCTCAAGATGCAGTGCCAGATCGGGAAAGAAAAATACAAACTGGAGGTTGTGTGTGTTGGAAGGAACATAGCCGGCTGCTGGAAACGCTGCTGCCCAGGGAGACGAGGTGCTGCTGATCCATCCGGTCAGGGTCCTTCAGGATGGGACGTTGAGCTCAGAACTCCTTGGGAGCCGTGAGCTGGGAGCTCCTGCTTCATTCGTGATGTCCTGCCTGACTGCCCAACCTCTCCTCCGTGCTTTGACGCTCTGCTTTAGGAAGCAGGAGCATTTGAGTACGCAGTTATCCTAGCTGGATATCGGTCTGATAAAGAAGCGGTTGCCGAAGAAAGTGGGGCTGGGATGCTCTGTGGTCTCCAAGTCTCCCAAAGTGGGTCTTTTTGAAAACCATGTTGCGTACCTGCTATTTGGCTAATGGGTAGTTCCTTTGGTTCCCCCAAAATGAGAAAATTAATCAACCTGGCAATTACGTTATGGAAACATAGCTAAATGAGGTAGTATTTTGTCACGTAACAGATATTTAGCTATGTGAATCTTGACTATTTGTTTAACACTTCTGAAGTATTATGTCTGCTGTCAAGGATTGGTTTTTGTACTAATTCGTTTAGCTCAAAATGACTTTGCACAATCAGTGTGATCAACAGTTCATACAAAGAAAGAAAGGTAAAAGGAAATTAAAGGGGAAGCAAAGCCAATTTCTTCTATTTTTAATGTGCAGAAAAGCTAGTAATAGATCCTTGCAGAAGTTGGCTTGGCTTTTGATCTTTATGTGAAAATATTCATATGCCAGGGACTTACATGAAACATTATCAGATCGTTCCCTTTGTTCTATATTGAGTTTTTATTTGGCCTTTGTGTTATTTCTTTTTTGATTGTTACTAGTACAGAAATATATCTTTATCTTGAATTATTATCAATGTTAATCTTCAGACAATGTACTGTTGATTCCTGAGGGAAACTAATGGAGATAATAGAATTTAAAAATGTCTGTCTTAATGCATTTTTAATGTCCAGAAGTCAACTTTAATACAAAAATAAATGAAGTATCTTGCTAACGCTTACATTTAATTTGGAGAAAAGTACTTGGCTGTTCAGGAGCTTCCTGTAAGTTGTTTGATTTGTGTTATTTTTCTTGCTGATTCTGTCCCGTGCGCCCAGCAGGCTGGTGTGGCCCGTTATCTCCGCCTGCGGAGCCCGCCTGTCACGGTGCTTCGCGCGGTGTCGATCACATATCCTACAAATTAAAACTCTTGATGTTTGCCTGAGCCTTCTTATCACTCCGCCGGTACCACAGCTGAAAGTGTTTGATTGCTTGGGTTGCTGCGAATGCCACAGTTAAAATATATATTAGGTCTCTGAGCTATTTTGGATCAAAAAAACCCATAGCTGTAACTAAGGCTTTATGGGTTAGCATGCCAAAAAAGAAAGGGATTGTGACAATCTCTAGGGGAAATTAACTGCAACCCCCCCCCAAAACCTCGCTTCACTATTTTTGAAATAAAATCCACTGATTTTGTGACAAAGTTCATTTAAAAATAATCGTAAGGCAAGGGCATGGATCCATACCGCGTTCTGTTGAACCTGTATAGAATCCATACCGCGTTCTGTTGAACCCATATAGAACAAAACTGCTCCGATGAGGATATTACGGAGGTTTGTTTCGTGGTGTTGAGCCAGCTGCGATGACAAGAAGTAGCTGCTCGAAGGAAGCCCTGAAAGCTCAGCCGTGATAACCACTCTCGACGGTTTGATGGCTCTTTTCTCTACCGAGTAGACCCCCTCCGTGGGTTTTTACACGCACAATTCAAATATCGCAGGGTGGTTTTGTGCCTTCAAACCGCAAAGCAGGACAGAATCTTTCCATTTGACTTTTCCTAGCTCTCCAGTCTGTTTGGTTATTTGCCTGTGAGGTTTGAAAATTAAGCCCAGATAGTTTCGTTCCTTTGAAACTTCTGAAACAGCATCCACTTTAATGGAAAGTCTAAATGTAACTTTGCGGTGATAAAAATCTCATTCCATAATATTAAAATCACTGTCTATATTAGAATATACTGTAATTATCAAAAATATAGCTATAAGGCTGACTAACAGCCCATTAGTAATATCACCATGGATTTAGGTCACGCTTTTCAAAAATAGAATCCTAAATTCATGTTAAGAAATTTATATAAGTAGTCTGCCATTCACTTCTCATTAGAGTTGGAAATGGAGACTCTTCCGAATGCAGCAGAAGCGGGCTCGCTGCTGAGATATCTGCACACAGGCATGAAATACCACGGCATCTGCTTTTTGATAATGATGGTAGCGCTACAGATGTCCCATTTACAGGCGCAGCAGAATCACCTGTGTTCCGCTCTTTCTCTTCAGGAGCCAGATTGGGTTTGATGGTGTGTTTGATATTCAGGACTTTGAAAATTCCATGTTTCTTCGCTTTTTTTTTTGAGAGGGGCCGTGAATTCTTTGATGTCTCCGAGATTAAATGGTGCTCAATAATGTTCACTTTGTACTCAAAGAGTTTTCAGGTCGGGGTGTAATGGAAAATAGCAGAGGAGATGATCTTCCCTGGTTTTTGGCCAGCCCAGGCAGGGTGAATGGTTTGAGGTCTGTAATCACCAAATTGGAAGTAGCCGATTTCTGTTTACCCATGTTCACCCTGGACTACATCACTGTTTTTCAGCCTTTTGTAGTTCGGGCTTGCTTACCGCTGAATTAAACTGTAGTAAAGGCATAACCGAGAATCGAGGCAACAGACCAAATTCTGGTTACTCGTTTAGAACAGATCAGCTGCATTTGTAATTGCTACACAGAGGGAGAAACGCTCTTCAGATACGGCCGTCAGCAGAGAGGATAAACGTTTAGAACCGGACTATCAGCTCGTTTCCCATCTTCCCGCAGTTCTTAGCTTCTAGTGAATAAAAACCTTCAATAATTTGCGATTAAAGTCCTTTGACAGCTGAATCCCCTTAATAGTTGCTGCCTTCTCCAGTCCTCACTAGCTCTTCCTATACAGACAGTGCTGCCACTTTTTCCCCTGCAGTAGCGTCTTGGCGTTTGTATTTTCCCCGTGAACTTGTTAGGCTAGTTCGTGCTTTTATTCACAGGTTTAAACGGAAGAGTACAGTTTTGCAGTTGTGGCACTGACGCGCGGAAAATCAAAGTTTTTCCCTGTTTCACTGCAGGTCCCAATATCTGAACTACCAGATACGCAACCTTGTGTTTAAGAAGTGGGTTATTTTGCGTCGCTTGGGTTTTTTCTAGACTTTGCACCAGGAATAGGGCCTTTGAGTGTTATCTTAATTTAAGAACTGTCGTTACTTCTAAACAGTTTGCGGCTCTGGGAATCAGTGAGCCAAGACATCTGCCTAATGAAGTCTGTTCCTAACGTGGAGTGGAGTCGGTATTCGTCCTCAAGCCTGACGCGTGCTGTGTGGCACTCTAGAGCTTATACAGCAGTCAGGGCAGTACAGTGTCTGCTGGATGTTTAGATCCAGGGCTGATATGCAACCGTTTACATCCTGTTCTCTCTTCGTGTTTCCCTCAGGGAATGGTGCTATCTGCTGAGTACATCAAGAAGAAATTGGAGCAAGAAATGGTGCTTTCTCAAGCTTTTGGACGAGACTTAGTGAGTATTGGGTTTTTTCTATCCTTGCAGGCTATACAAAAGACAAGATTTCCCTTAAATGCTGTCCCTGAATCTGTTATACTAATTGCTCAAGTCTTCCTTCAATTCCTATCCCTCCGGATTGCCAGACAGGCAACTCCTTACTCATTCCCCTAAGGCTTTTTTTATTTTGAAACCACCAATACTGCAGAGCTCCCTATTCTTTTTTTTTTCCTCAGGCAAAGCTAAGGCAGGAAGTCCCATTTGGTGGCAATACAGGACAGGGAACATTAAAAACAAATCAACAGGAACTAAAATCCCATCTCTATGGAGATTCTCTTTGGAGACAGCAATGGGATGCTGTGCTGACTGTCTGCGTGTGCACATTTCTCGGGATAGAGAGCTATCGGAGAACCCGAGAGAGATGTTACGAAGCAGCTTACCGTAGTTTATGCGTCAGTAATAGCAGAGTCTGTGTCCCCGTTGGGGAAGGAACTTCTGAACTGCCTGATTCCCTGCTGTCACACAGCTGTCCTCTTCTCGTGCCCAAAGAGTGCCTCGGCCTGAGCAGTGCCCATGGGGAAATTAGCGCAAGGGAGAAGAAAAAGAGGGATAAAAGCCTCAATGGTTCCCTGAAACTTGAGTGTTGTACCACTCAACGCTGAAGTGTCTGCCTTGTGATGTTTGGTAGATACAGGGAGATACGTCGGCATCTGACTTCTTTATACGGTGCTTTGTTCCTCTCTGCCCAGAAAGTGAAAATTGGTCTCGTTAAGTGAACTGTTACTCATGAGGACTTTTTCCAGATGTCCTAGGGAGCTCGATTGCTACCTGACTGGTAACATTCAGAGCTTTATACTTTGTCTCCTGTGCGTGATAATAAGTATCGTATTCCGTTCTGTTTGAAGGTGGCTTTATGATGAAAAATAGTGTAACTAGCTGGACCTGACCCACAAGGATGGAGAAAGAGCTTGATTAATGAGATGGAGCAGCTGGCTTATATGTAGAAAATTAAGTACAGTCTGAAGCTGAACTTTGAAGAATATCTGAAAAAGTGGTATGGCCAGAACACAAATGTCCTCCCAGGTCCTTCCAAAGGTTCATCTAGCCCAGTACCTTATTTCTGACAGTTGCCAGCAAGAGAAGTTTAGGGAAAAAGTGTAACAAGTGAGGTGTATAAAGTCTTAATTCTCCCGCAGCGTTCACCTCACTGACTGTGACAGGCACGATGGTCGCTTAGAGGTGGTCTTGAGAAGGAAAATGACACAAAGAGATCTTTCGTTCTTGTGGCCTGGTCTTATGTTCTATGTGTGTTGGCTCATCTTACGCAGAAGTCCAGCTGTAGCCACCACTGTGGTGACCTGGAGCTGTGGAGTGGCGGGTGCTGGATTCTCTCTCCCTGTGTAGGGCTTGCAGAGCTCTGCAGAAAAGCAAGACTGAAACCTTTCAAAAGTTGCCTTAGTGAACTTCTAGGTCCTGAGCCATGCCTAGCACTCTAGCCTCTGAATAACAAGAACGGTACAAAACGTTAGGGAACAGTTTTGTCTCTGAATTACTTGAGCAGTTACCAGCTGTTGACAGCATCTAGACTTAGAAGACTGCTGTTCAAACTGCTAGTTAGATTTCTGTTTTTCAGCCTGCACAAGTGGTGGAATTAATGAAAGCAAGTAATTTCTAGAACCAAGGAGGCCTCAGATGTGTGAGCCTGGACTCAGCTCTTATCAGAAGGCTGTCAGATTTGAGGAGCAGCAAAAGGCTCATATCAAATCCTAAATAACTCCAACAGTTTGTGTATATTTCCCTTTTCTTCCTACCTTTTTTCTTTTGGAGAAGACCCAGTAGGTCAAACACTGACTGATGGAGGTGTAGGAGAGAATACCAGAAGAGAATGAATTCTAGCATCCCTTCAGACCAAGCAATGTTGCAGGCAGAAGCGCGCTGGGACTGCCACTGTGACTTAGACTAAACAGTGTCAATCAGAACTCTGCTTCCATTTCAAAATCTAACATACCCTCAACTAGTTCCCTTCGTGGAGAAGCTGGTATAGCTGGAGTCCGGAGTGCTCACGTATAGGAAAGACAGCTGGGGAAAGGGACAGATTTTAGGGGTTGTGGACTTAACCTTTCAGTCTGATCTCAATTTTTGTTTTGTTTTTTGTTTTCAGGGCAGAGGAACAAAACACTATGGCCTGATTGTGGTTGGTCATTCCCTAGGGGCTGGCACAGCTGCCATCCTGTCCTTCCTCTTGCGTCCGCAGTACCCATCGCTGAAGTGCTTTGCCTATTCTCCCCCAGGTGGGCTGCTGAGGTAGGTGTTGGGGCAAGAGGACTGGTGAGAGAGAGGTGGGGTGTAGCTGCAGCTGGATCAGATCCTGTTTGTGATGCTCTGAGAAGCAGTAAAAGACAAGTCTCTGCCCCGAGAAGCATGCAGAAAAATGGAGAGGCAGTCTATAGGAGCTGAGGGTTGTGGGCAGCCTTTGTGTTATAGTTAGGAGTTAAGGTTATGATGGCGGGTGGCCACTCTCCTGAATATTCTGGTTTATGACTTAATTGTCTGTGGCTATAGCTCTAATTTCACCCTGACTGGTGGAAAATGCAAGTTGAGTGGACAGGGTGCAATTTTCCTTACTCTCTGCACAGTACCGGTGTGGCCTCTCCCCATCTGCTGTGACTATATGTACAATAAGGGAGATATTTGATCAAACGTAGATATCTGCATCAGTCGTTCTAGTTGTCTGGACTCCTTTTGCAGCTGACAAAGAAACTGGCACTTCTAGGGTGTGATTTCTGTCATTCTAAAGTGGGTACTTTAAATAGGTCAGAGGGATTGTGCTGCTTGGGTGCCTGTTTCTCTCCCTTGGCTACAGGGGGAATCTAGGGTAGCTGCCTCAGATGTCTAACGAGAGGTACGGTGGAATTCCTCCCGCTGTAAATTGGAACAGACCTGCTGGTCATGTTATTTACATGGTAGCCAAACAAAAGCATCACGTTTGATTGCTGTGAAGTGAGGTAAGGTCTTTCTAGTCATGACAGAAGCCACGGGGGCACTTGAAAGCAGCTACGGATTATCAAGGCTTCTAGTGATAGTTACTGCATCATGTTCCAGGATCAGCCCAGGGTTTTAACCCATCCTGCTAATGAATCTGGGCATTAGCGTGCCTAGTTATAGTAATCCCTAGTCCTCTGCAGCTATAGATTAATTGCTGTGCAGAATGTTTCATGAGTTTTATAGCTTTCTGCTCAGAGCTTCCACTCCTGAGATGCCTTGATAGCTTGGGCCGTGCTGTGTCACCTGTGTCACTGTCTCAGTTCAAGGAGGTGCCTCTGACTGGCACACTTTTGTTGCACCACGCGTTGGTGCCCAGGATCCTCTCTAGATCAGCAGTGTGGCATCTGTCACTGGTGACTGATTCAGAAGATGATCTCTAGGAATTTAGCTGGTTGCAGAACCAGCTTATGGAGTGGAAGCCTTAATTCCCTCTTATCTTGGTGCTCGGGTTGCTTCAGAAAGTGGCCATCTTGGTTCTACGCTGTCTTTTTAGAGTAATCTCAGGAGCATGGAGTATCTTCTTCCTTTCTGCTGTCTGGGCCATTCCCAAACTGTAGGAAAACAACTATGAGGCATTGAGTTAGAGCGCTTCCTTTTCCAAGTATATTCAGAGCTGTATGCAGGTAAGGACGAAGGAGCTGCTCTGTTTGTAGGAGCTATACCATTACAGAATAATGTTGCCTGGGGCATGGGATGTGTATATCAGGCTTTTCTTTAGCAGGGTGTAAGTCCCAAAAGCCTCCAGCAGCTTAGGTTTTGGGTTTTATGACCTTGGTTCGCTATTTGGTAACCTCTCTGACACCAGTGGCAAACTGGGAATGAAGTGCGGTTTGCTGCCAGTGAAACACTGTTTGCTTCTTCTTGGTCCTGTTTCTCTTCCAGTGAGGATGCCATGGAGTATTCAAAAGAGTTTGTGACTGCAGTCGTGCTTGGCAAAGATCTAGTGCCCAGGCAAGTTGAGAAGTGTCTGAATTTCTTGATGAGTATCTGCGGTTCTGTACCAAAGTCACCTGTTTCCCATCAGAAACACCGAGGCCATATCTGTCTCCAGTTTCCTCATTTACCTGTCCTTGTGTGCTTCTTGCTTGTTGTCTTAGTTACCTGTGTTGCTGCATCTTTTACCTGGACACCTCTATTGGTGTTTCGCACGCCTTTTTATAGGCATATCCCTCCCCATCTCACAGCTGCCTGGATGAAAGAAAAGGGTGAATATTCTGTCTCTGCGGTTATACTTACTGTGGTATCTGACACGTCGATGCCATCTTCCTGGTTGCCTGTGTTATCTCGGACCTCTTTACACTCTGCCCTGAACTAGACGTGCTGTCATCTCGTTTTGTCCTGTTTGTCCCTCGCTGCCTATTCCATATCATCTCACATCTCTGAACCCGCTCCCTCATGTCTTGTGTCTTGGCATTTCTCACCTCTCATCGTCTCCTGGGACATGTTCCGCTGAACAGAGCGTTGGACTAGGAGCCAGACAACCTGGGTTTTACTTTTGCTTCTGCCCTGTTGTGTGGCCTCAGATAAATTATGGCATTTCTGTCTACAATATAAGGCATGTAGAATTCAGTGGAGGGAAAGTACTAAATGGTATCAAATGTCTTTTGGTAACTTGTATGACAAAATCTTGTCCATCCTGTAGTCTGTTTAGTGGTGTCATATAGCTCTGTGCCACCTTTCTAATTTTTCTGTCCTGTGTCATCCTATACTTGTTTCTTGCTCACTTGTTTCTGTGATTGCATCATTTCCCTCCTCATCTGTTCATTGACCTCTGTCGTATCTGTGTTCGCGGATCTGATTCTGCTATTACATCTCATACTTGTTTATTGTCACCATGGTTTCCTGTGGTGCCTCAGCCCTGGGTACTGGCCCTGGGTGATGCCACAACCCACCTCTGAGATGATCTGCGTTATGGCGTTGTTGCATTCTTGTAGTGTCTTTTGTAGCATAGTTTATTGTTCTTCTACACTGTGTGTCCCTACCGTCCTGTTACCTGCCTGCCGTTCCCTGCCCAGCTGTTGTAAACACATCTTCCTCTTTTCCCAGAATCGGTCTCTCTCAGCTGGAAGGATTTCGCCGGCAGCTTCTGGATGTTCTTCAAAGAAGTAACAAACCAAAGGTAAGAGTAAAGATTAACAGGCACCTGAAGGTGAGTCTCTGAGCAGTGATGGTAAACTTTGTGTCACATAGCAACGCTGCAGACTTCTCCTGCCCCTCCAGGTCACAGAATCACCGGGGTTGGAAGGGACCTCTGGAGATCTAGTCCAACCCCCCTGCCAGAGCAGGGTCACCTACAGCAGGTTGCACAGGACGGTGTCCAGGTGGGTTTGGAATGTCTCCAGAGTCGGAGACTCCACCACCTCTCTGGGCAGCCTCTTCCAGTGCTCTGCCACCCTCAAAGGAAAGGAGGTAGCAGAGCACTGGAACAGGCTGGCCAGGGAGAGGTCCACTGTGACTACTATTCAGGTAACCAGAGGAGCGATGGCAGGGAGCTGGAAGGCAGCTGGAGAGGTCAGGGCAGAGGGCTGCGCTCTGTTTGCAGGCTGTGTGGTGATTCTGGCTCGCGTCTGTAAGCTCACCATCACAGATCTAAAATAACCGAGCAGGAAATTTTCTCATCTGAGCCTGTTTTGAAGTCTGTGTTCCAAATGTAGCTTTTCTTGGCCAGTAACAAATGGTAGCAGGCTAGGAAGGACAACAGTTGTCTGCTTATAGACACTGCCGCGTGCTGTCTGGGTGGTGCTGTTCTAGGATAAGCGATCTGTTGATGTTTTGGAGATGGGAAATGTGGAACATTGTTCCTCCCTGGGCTTCTTTACTGGTACACTGAGATGGAAAAAAAAAAAAGACATTAAGATTTTTAGGGGTAAAATATTATGGAAATAATGTGTACAGGGAGAAAACCGAGCTTACATTTATTTTTCATGTTAGCATTCTGTGGCTTTTGTGGTTTAGCTTATAGGGTTTTTGGTAAATTTTTGGGTTTTTAGGATTTCTTTCAGTGCATAAAGAAAGGCCTAAACAAAATTTTTTATCTGCTTATGTTGTGCAGTCTTTTGCTTATTTTTGTACATCAAAAATTCAGATTCCACCTGCCTTGTTTATCCTGGAAGTTACTGGTTGGTGGACAAGTTGGTGCTTGCTCTGGATCCGTAACTCTACAAAAACCTCCAGCAAAAACCAGGAAGGATGAGATGTTGCCACTTCTAAGGTTAAAATTGGGAAAGGAAGGAACAGCTTTTCTGGGCAGGCTTATCTCTATCTCTAGGTCTATTATTTAAGCAATCAGGGCATGAGACCTGGTTTGTTTTTTTTGTTTCTTTTCTGGTATTAGGTATTCAGTTGAAACCTACCAGTAGTGTTTGTGAGATGACTCTGCGTTTCTTTGTTTTTCTCCTCTCAATATCCTCCCTCCTTTCTCTTGTGTCAAACAGTGGCGAATCATTGTGGGTGCTACAAAGTGCATACCCAAGTCAGAGCTCCCTGAGGAGACGGAAGAAAACTCAGTAACGAGTAATCGCCTCTGGACCCATCCCAGCGATCTGACTATTGCCCTGTCTGCGAGCACACCCCTTTACCCACCTGGCCGCATCATCCATGTGGTGCACAACCATCCTGCAGAGCAGTGCTGGTGAGTACGTGCAGAGCTGCAAACTCAGCCCACGGATTGGGGCGAAAATTTTCTTTTGGAAAAGCTGCTTAAGACAGGAACCCATCTATGAAGGACATGGGGTTTTTTCGCTGTCTTAACGGTGACAGTAATTGTGTCTGTGCTCTCAGAATAGTCATGTCACTGTTGGCTAGTGCCGAGTTGTGGAGCAATGGCAGTAGTGTGCGTACTTTAATATCTTCTCCCTCTGTTTTTCCTCCTGTTGCTTTTTCTGTCTCTGCAACCTGCTGTTTCTTTTGCATGCCAAAATATTGGCCTGCTCTTTCATCTCCTGCTCCCTGTTTTCCCTTCTGTTTGGATCCCAACTCCTCTTCCAGTTGCTGCGAGCAAGAGGATCCCACTTACTTTGCTATCTGGGGTGACAATAAGGCGTTTAATGAAGTGATCATCTCGCCAGCGATGTTGCACGAACACCTCCCATATGTGGTCATGGAAGGGCTCAACAAGGTAACGCAGAGAATTAGGATCAAGGGGCAGTTAGTGCCTTAATAAAACGAGTGTCTTGTCGCGGGTCTTTATGTACAGAGGATATGTGGTCCTTGCCCGGGAGAGGTGGGTGTTTAAATACACAAGACCATTTGCTTTGGAGGGGAGGAGGAAAGAAGACTGTGCTCTGGGCCAGTCACGCACAGACGTGAGTTGAATATAAGGAGGTCTGGAAATAGAACGTAATCTCCATCCCAATACCCAGAGTCCCAGACTAAGTCCCTCTTTCCAAATTTAATGTCGTAACAATGCGAGGTCAGGTGTTGTTTGGTTCCTGCTCTCAGAAGCTGCCCATTACAGACCGCGGTTCAGGTGAAATCCGAGCTGGGACAGAAGTCCTCCACGCTGCGGCTGCAGCCCCCCTGTTAGTCTGAAGGGTGACTGAGCGTAGGTGTGATGGTTGTGGCACGGGGCTCTGCCGCTAAGCTACGGTTCCTAGCCATGCGGCTCTACCATGGAGGATCTAGCCAACTCTCCTCTGCTCTGCTGGTCTGAAGGCTGCTGCTGCCAGCATCCTGCCAGTCAGCTCCCCAGCAGGGCGTTCTGACAGGTTATAGGATATGTTGGAATTCATTGACATAATCCTTTATCTCAAGACCTTGCCCTATGCTTGCGGAAGGCATTGGTAAGGAAGAGAGGCAAATCCAGCTGTTTGAAAGTCTTGAACTGAGAACGGCAAAGCTGCTGTCTCCAGTAAAGCACTACTGTTCCTCTGCTTGCCTTGAATAGGTCTTGGAGAATTACAACAAGGGGAAAACAGCTTTACTTTCTGCAGCCAAAGTGATGGTGAGTCCTACAGAAGTGGATCTCACCCCGGAGCTGATCTTCCAGAATCAGCCCTTACCTAGTGGACCCTCAGTGCAGATCGGAACTGGAGCCATAACAGTGGACAGAAGGAACAGCAGTACCAAGTAAGGATGTATTTTTTGATTTCTTGGAAGGATTTGTTGGCTTTAGGTGTGGGTCCTCTTCCTCTTGGGGCATTGCGATCAATGGTTGTGGAAAGGATAGATCCAAGGGCTGCCCTTGTGGGACTTTGACTTAGCTTCACTGTGTCTTAGGTCATGTTGAGGGGAAAATATCCTTTGTGTTGCTCAAGGATCTGTGAGTGCAGCAAGGTCGGGAGAACCTAGAAGTTGAGGGTATGGAAGAAACTACCTTTTCTCCTTATCCAGACAAATGGGGTTTTCCCTGAAACCGTAAAGGCAAAGCTTGCAGTCTTGCAGCCAAATTTCTGTTTTCCTGTGTGATTTATGTGCCCAAAGATGGTCTATATAGTGATTCTCAAACGCTGAGGAGCAGTGAAAGCTATAAGCTTACCAAAAGATATGCATTATAAACAGGACAATCTGGGAACATGGATACAGGTGAGGGAAGAGCAGTTGGTGCCCTGTTTCTGAAGAACAAGAGCAGGAAGCTCAGTCCGGTGGGAAGCGGATAAGGGGAAAAGGCATGTCGTGAGTGCCAAAGGGGTTGTTTTCTGAAAGCTGGCCCATCGCGGAGCACTGACAGCAGTAGCGTGGCAAAGGCCAAAAGGTGGCAGAACGTCAAGAAGGTACACAGAGGAGGGGTTTGGAGAAGAGCTCGTTCTCTGTGGTGTACGTACACAGCTTTCCTCCAGGAGCCGGTGGCAGAAGGGCTCCTTGCAGATTTTCAGGTAACGTTTGAGGCATTGCAGGACCACAGACGTGCTAGAATATAAAAATGTGGGGAAAGACTTATTTCAAAGTTGGGACACATCACTCGCATCACAGAATTGCATTTTACAGGGCAAATTTGCAAACAGAACGAGGAAGATGAGAGAAGGAAGATGGTTTGTAGTCAGAGATAGCAAACGGGACTTTGTGAGTGGAAACAGAAGACAGCGTTGTGTGTGGGAGAGGATTATTTCTTTGCAAGGGAAGCACTTCTATGGAGATTCCGGGTAGAGAGACCCAACCAGAAGCTCTGTGTGTGGGGGAGGAGGCAGGGTGAGATGGTCTGTGCTGAGTGATGGACAGCTGAGTATCCTTGAGAATAACGTGAGTGAGATTTCAATTTACAAGAAAGATGAGACATCAAATGATGTGAAAATGGTGAAGTCCTTGTCACAGCGAAGGTGAATGCTTAGAGACAGCGGAGGAGAGCTTAGAAACAGAATCACAGCTGTGATAAAACAGCAGGAACAGGGATTGGCCCATGTTTGTGAAGGCCACAATAAGACTGAGAAGATGAACTAGGTCAAGCAGCAGGGAGAGGAGAGGTGGGTTCTGTGCCATAGCCAGAGCAGAGCCAAGGAGCTGCTTCCCTTTGAGGTGAGTGAAAGCAGAGGGGGAATTCTGAGATACGCAAGCGAAAGGAATGGGAAAGAGGGCAGAGAGGCTTAAGGGAGGTGGTAGAGCGGACACAGCTGTAGGTTGGTTGTGTTTAACACAAGGTTAGAGCCAGCTTACTGTGTCACACTCCCTCTTTTGGGGTTCTCGAAACCTGTTCTCAGGTCACTGTTACTCTATTGAAGTTACAAAGGGATCAAATTTTGGCCCAACTTAAAGCCTTTCGCTATACCTCAGTACTTTTGGCAGGTGCAGCGGTCCTCTCCCAAACTCGGGCTCTTTTCCCAGATATTTCCGTACGTTCTTGTCTTTAGGGCTGCTGCTTTGGCTGCAGCTAATCCCAGGCTTTGTGTGTGCCTGGTGTGGGGGAGTTCCTTCACTGTGTCTTTAACACAGTCTTTCTGGAGGAACCTGCCTGATCCTTTGAAGTCTTAGTGTGACCGGAGTCTTTCTAAAGATCTTTACTTGTCTTAAGCTGAGTAAAGTGCTTTTTTACCTATTTTAAAGTCTGCTACCGGAAATGGTAGCTGAATTGGTCACGGACAATGTTCTAACAACCTCCCGATGTTTGTGGTAGTAAGGTAGGGATTGCCAGCATGGAGAAGGAGGGGAAGGCATGAGACAGGAGTGCTTCTGGAGTGTGAGAAGAAAGAGAAAGTAGTAGGTTAACTGTAGGCAAGTCCTTCAACCTCTTTTGCCTCAACCCTCTCTAATACAGAGGTGTTGGGTGGGAGGGGGGTTTGTCTGCATGTGTGGAGACTGCACCATGGTTTTGGGCGGTTCAGTTAGGAGCGCTGCAAGTCTCACTGGGAGCAGAACCACGGTCCTAAGTGAAAACGGTGCTTGAGAGACAAGACGTTTAGCCAGGAGAAAAGGGAGATGGGCAAAAACCTGAGTCTGCAGAGGGAAGAAACTGTACCTAATATTTTCAGCTGGGAGGATGGAGAGATAAGAGGTTTCTTGCCGTTGTGGATGGCTCTGGTTAGAGCAACGACCTGTGCCCTCAGTGTGTATGAGGAACTCTGCCCAAGGCTTGGTTCCTCTGGCTGTTCCAGCAGCCTGCGGTTCTGTGGAGTGCTGCAGCCTCACGTTTGCTGTTTCTCGTTGCAGGAGCAAGTCCCATTCTGAAATTAGCTTGGAGGGGTTTTATGAGACAAAGCCACTTTCTCCTGTGCAGAAAGACCCTGTGGAGCTGCTTCTCCTGGATACAAAGGAACGTCTGTCTGTGGAGCTGCAGGACCGTCGTGCCCCTCTTGCGACCATGGAGAGCCTCTCGGACAATGAATCCATCTACAGCTTCGATTCAAGGCGCTCCTCTGGTTTTCGGAGCATCCGGGGCTCCCCCAGCCTCCATGCTGTCATGGAGAAGGATGAGACGCACTGCTTTTACATAGACCCTGTTATCCCTGAGGAAAACCCCTCCCTCAGCTCGCGGACAGAGCTGCTGGCTGCTGATAGCCTCTCCAAGCACTCCCAGGAGACTCAGGCCCCCGACAATGTGCTCAACAGTGGTGGTACTACCCCTCAGCGACGCTGCAGCGAGGAGGGGGCCAGCAGCGAGGGGGACCGTGTTTCCTTAGCCCCTCGGGAGGAGCTGTCCCTCCAGAATGGCCGGCTCACTGATGTTCCCAGTCCCCAAGTGCTGGAGTTTGCTGAATTCATAGACAGCCTCTTTAATTTGGATAGCAAAAGCAGCTCCTTCCAGGACATCTACTGCATGATGGTGTCAGACAGTTCCAGTGACTTTGCAGAGATGCCCAAATCTGTCAGTGATCAGGAGATCCTGTTGAGGGCACAATACGAACCCAACCTAGTCCCAAAGCCCCCGAGGTTGTTTGCAGGCTCAACAGATCCTTCGTCGGGCATCTCTGTCTCACCCTCTTTCCCCCTTAGTTCATCTGGAGAACTCATGGACATCACTCCCACAGGCGTGAGCAGCCAGGAGTGCCTGGCCACTGACAAAATCCGGACTTCCACCCCCTCTGGGCATGTAACCAGCCCTGCCAAGCAGGACGACCTCATGATTTCGGCCCTCTAGTGTAGGATGAAGGGGTGCGGCTCTGAGAGCTGATCCCGTAGGGCTGAGTGCTGGGATAATACTTGGAGGAGGTGGTCATCGGGCAGTTTGGGTCAGAGGAGACAGCTTGGAAGCATTCCTTCTGGGGGCGACACAGTGGTGGCACACTGGTGTCTGGAGGATGGATTGTGCTCGAGTCCCGTGCTTGCAGCTGGGAGAAGAAGCGTTGCCTCGCGAGGTCTGCTACACTGAGAGGGTCTTGAGTCACTAAAGGTAGATGCGAGTTCCCTACCTCAGCCTGTCTCGTTTCGTTTCAGAGGCAGATTCCTTGCCCCAGGGCACCTGCTGAGTTTGGGAGTGAGATACCCTGCTTCAGGGAATCCTCGGGGGCGAAGGGGTGGATTCTCTGAAGCTCGAGGATTGGATAGACAGAAGCAAGGGGGGCCAGGCCAGATCCACCCCCTTGGTACCGTGTCAGTGGTTTTTGGAAATGAACGGATTGAGACTTTGGGCCCTATTGCACTACTATGTCGGATCTGGCCCAAGATCCAATTCGTCACACTTCCATGGGGTTTGCTTTTGTAGGACACTCTCCTGTTTTAAAGCCATTGGGGCTGTATTCTCCCCAAATGCAGTCTCCCCTCCCCTGGCCAGGCGCAGCGAGAACGGGGCTGGCACTGTGTTTTCTCTCCCCTGGGTACTTCTGTGTTCCGTGAGCCACCAGGCTGCTTCTGAGAAGGAAGGACACTGTTCTGAAGAGCCAAAGCCCTCTGCCACGTCCCTCCTTTGCCAGAAAGAATTCTCCTGGACGTCACCGTCATCGCTTCTCAGTTCCCTGGACCACTCTGAGCTGGCGACGTTCCCGCAGGACTGACAGGATTCTCATCTCAGAGCTGCACGGATGGATCAACTCTAACAGGCTTCTCGACACCCAGCGTTATTTGCCAGGTCCCTGCGGAGCTTGGGAGCCTTTCCTGGCCTCCGCTGGGTCCTCACACCACCCATATGCAGTAACGGCAGATCAGTGCCAGCCTCCGTCACTGAGAGTTCAGGGAAAAGATGAACTTTTACTAAGTATTGAAATCTCTTGTATGTTTACAGAGCTGCTAAGCTTTTTGGAAGGTATTTATTAAGCAAACAGGGGAGGCTTTCCCGAAGCAAAAAGTGTGTTCATTCTCTCCTTCCTGTGCTGTTCCCTCTGGGGACCGAGGGGAGAGAGGATGGGCGGGTGTGATTGCAAGTCCCCCGCTTTTAAAGCGGATGGGAGTCTGGGGGAAGCTGCGTGCATCCCTTGCCCACCCTCCCTCATCCGCCTCTCGGTTGCGCAGCATCTCACTGCAAAACTTGACCAAGTCGCTAGGAAAACTACCTGAGCGCTGCTGTGCAGAGCCTCAGTGCCCGGAGGAGCCTGCTGGACCTGTCTGGGCAGGCGCTTTCCGATGATGGGAGCAGGAGAGAAACTACCTATCTAGGAAGTTTGACGTACTGTGACCTGTAGAAGGCCTTTAATTGACAAAACGCTTTCATATTGTAGCTCGGCAGAGTTACCAATCGCTCTCACTGGAGCTCTGTCCTCCCTCACTGGAAAAGAAATTCCTATTTTAACTTCCTTATAATCACAGAGATGTCACTCCCCTCCCTAGCTGCGATATTTCCGTTGTGGGAGGATGCTGTGCTTCCCAGGAGCTTAGCTCATGACAAATCCCTGGGCTCCTGTTATCCCTAGCCTCCAGCTGTGTTCATTGAGTAGTCTCGGGAAGCCCCAGGCACGGGTCAGGGCTGTCTGTCCTGGGTGCCACACAAATGGGTGGTATCAAATGCCACCGAGTGGGAATGGGAGCACTTTATAGCCAGTGTTCATTGGTGTAAATAACTTCAGGTGCACCTGAAGTGACCTGGACTTTGTGTCCAAGTGCCAATCTCCCGCTCAGCAACTCAGTGTGGGATACTGTGTCCCCTGCTCCTTACAAATTACATGGCCTTCAGAAGGGCGGGGGCTCTGGTAAATGGGCAGTAAAATATTGCCCCTGTGGTTTAGGTTCCAAAGGTGACCTTTTCTACGCTCTCTTGAATTGGAGGGAATTCAAAGTAATTTGTAAAGGAAAAACGCTTTCATTCTGAGTGACGAGAAGTTCCTTTTTTCTTTGTAGTTCCTTCAGAAAAGAGCAGTGTTGTTCCCCTCGCTGAGAGCTCGCGTGGTTCAGGAGCTCCTGTAGAACAGCTCTGTAAGTGCCATCAGATCATCCACTCCTGCAGCCTGCAGGGTAAGGCTGAATTGCTGCACGCACCCAAAAAAAAAAAAACCACTAAAAAGGTGGTGTCTGGGAACACGCACAATAAACTGGGTGGTTTTGAGGGGGAAAGGGGAGCTGAAGCGTAGGGAGGCTGCGGCTAGCCGGCTAGCTCACCTCCTGATGCGGACTGCTGACACGTGGCGATGGAGTGGGGAAGAGGAGTTCGTTTCTGCCTTTAACGGTCGGCAGAAATGGGTAGTAATAACACTTAGCACTTAGGCAGAGCTTTTATATCTGCGAAGCACTTTACAAACATTAACGAAAGAATCATCTCTGTCCCTGGCAGTGAGGTACTGGGAGATGGCGATCTCTGAGACTAGGTGGAACTACTGGTGCCCTACCTGAGGCTGGTGGGGAGATGGCTCAAGGTGAGGAAGGTGGATTATCTCCCTCTTAAGAAAAAAACCAACTGTTGTTTCAGTAGTGACCTGGTGATGTTTAATGGGTCACAATATTGCACTAAAAAATCACTTCTGACCTGGAAGACGCAATCGTTGTGCGTGACTGTTTCCTTCTCTGTGCCATTGGAACTGTGTCCCAGGGGAATGGGGTTACCTTGCCCTGGCCAGCTGTAGCAGGAAACAGCCTGGCATGCTGCATTTTTTTTTTTTTTGCTTTGTGCTCTGTGATTATTAGGCTTCCTCTGAAAAGCCTGGAAGTACCTAATGCTTGTGACCTTGGCTTGCCATACATCAAGGCAGTAAAGGTGCAAGAGAGCCCTTTTAGTTAAGGTTCTTGTTGTGTTGCATTATGCGTCATTCCTGTTTTCCGTTGTTTTTTTCTCAACAAACAGATCTGTTCCCAGTCCTCACAAAGTAAATCCACGTTCTTTGCATTATTTCTGCTTTTAAATGTCTCTCTGTGTCTTGATTCTCATCGCTCCTTTGCTTATAAGAGCATTTGGACAGGCTGATTTCCTTTTTCGTCCTGGAAGAGCATATCTGGAAAGTTAAAATAAACGCTAAGCCTGTAGCTACCTCCTTCATTTGTACTTCACTCTGTTCCCTGCTTCCTCTGCCCTCCCTCCACTCTGCTGCGCAGGCGTCTTTGGAAACGTGAAGCATCTTCAGATTTCTTAATCTCTTGGCTTCTCCTTCCTACTCTTAAGCTTTGTGCCTTCTAATCTTTATGTGTTCCCTTGATATTTCGATGGGATGCTCCACCCCAGGGTGGAGGCAGTGCTGGAAGTGCAGTGCGTAGTGCCTGACACCCTTAAATCGGCACATCCTTAAAATCCCCTTTAAGAGTTTTGTTGGTAGAGGAGCGGAGCCGAAGCCATGCAGTTCCTGGAGAGCAGAGAGTGGGCTTTGCGCACCTTAAAATTAAAGCGTGCCAAGCAAAACCCTCTGCACCGATGCAGCTTTGCCAAAGAGTCCAGCAGGGCTCTCCGCCCTTTCCACCATCCCCGGGTGCGGCAGATTCCAGCTGACCGCGTAACCGGCGCTTGCCCTTGCATGGTGGTTCGTGATATTCTCGGCAGACTGTAGCGGAATGTAATCCCGAAGCATTCAGGGGGGCAACATGGGAGGCCCTTAACTAGGGACGTGTTGAACTCCATCCAACAGCTTAGCCGGGAGCACCCGCTGACCCTGCTGCGGGTGCCCTCACAAGGTGTGAAGGGTTTGGTGCGTCTGTCTGTTGTTTGCACCTATAAACCGCACTCCAGCCCTTTTGGGTGTGTCCAAAATGGAGTTAAATAATCCCATTGATAATATCCCAGTGAATTTGGATTGTCAAGCCACGTCACGTTGACTGGCTGTGGTTTTGGAGGCTCTTCGGCAATCAATAATAATTGCTTTTATTGCTGCTTTAATTGGAGTAGTCCCAGGAACTTCAAGGGGATCCTGCTGTGCTGAGTATGTACGAGTGCTGAGCAGAAAGCAAGCCCTTCTCCAGTACTTACCATCATCTCCCTTCTCTGGGGAGCCGCCCTCTCCATTTGGAACATGCATTTGCTCCTAAAACTGCCCCTTTCTACCCTTTCCTCTTTTCTTTGCTCCCTATTCCTGTCACCTAACCAGGAGCCACCTTATCTTTCTCTTCTTGGTTGCTCTGTCACAGGATGGTGGTGCCTTAGTCCGCATCCGTGATAGCACCATGGAAAGCTATTCCCCGTGATCTCATGATGACCTCGAACAGTTGAATGGGATTCCCATCTTGATTCACTTGGGAGAGCTGCTGCCTTTGGAGGCGCATGAGGCTATCTAGAAAGGTCAAAGCGCTGTCAACACTGAGAGGTTCTTTAGTTATCTCTACCTTTTGCTCACCTGGTCTGTGGTCCGTATTTTCAGTGTTCATTCGTAATTTCTGCAACTTTTTAAGAACTTGTTCCAAAGTAGACAGGAGTCGTACGAGATATTTTGCTCTCTGCAGAGGACTGAGATGGCAAAGTTGGTTGTGAGCGTAGATACACAAATCCAGTGACTCCCATTTCTCTGCTCTTTAGGACGTAGTTGCTTAGATTGCAATAACGGCGGGAGGTCCCAAAGAGGAACAGGATTTAGGTGGGAAATAGGTGTTGCTGTCACTGAACAAGGGTGGGTAAGGAAGAGGAAAAGCATGGAGCACGGGGACGCAGGATCAGGGTGTGCTCCTTGGAGCCGCTTCTGCTGCGGGAGTCTGACTCGCTGCTGTGTCCTGTCTCTCCCAAAAGAAACAGAACGGGGCTGATCTCTATCAAGCGTGGCAAACTGGATGACTATGGCATTGCTTTTTCAAATATCATCTCCTAATAAGGTTCCCCTCGGCTCAGTTTCACTGTTTGTAATCTAGGTCTAATTAAGACGGGCTGTAAAATCTTCCCTTAATATCTTAAGTCATTTTGTTTCTTTATCAGGTGTGTCTTTGATTTTTCACTGCTCCAGATTAACGTGGGCCCCTGCTCTCTGTAAAGCTTTTCCATGTTTCTGGTTACTACTACTTCCCACTTTTAAATTCATTTTAATCCTTCCTGTATCCTGCTTTTAGACGGGGCGATGAGATCTGTACCTGTCTGAGAGCATCCTGTTGATTTGTAAAATGGCCTCTTCTAAATACATTCTTTATGCACTTACATGTTTTTTCAGCTCTTTTTATCTGCCTGCAAGCAAAGACCAGTATTTTCATTGAACTGCCCACACAGCCAGTTTAATTTACAACTTGGGGCATATAAATAATCAGAATTATCCCTTGCGATGGTGATTAGTTGGGGTTAATCATTGCTGAAATGCATGTGTTGGTGTGTTTAGAGTTTGTCATTTGTGGCTATATCCCTACAGGGATGACTGGGAGAAGCAGCATCAGTTCTAGCTAGCCGAAAATATACGTGCTTTGTTGTTTGCCATTGTATTGGCACCCTGATCCTTGCCCCTTTCCTAGGATCTTCCTCGTAGCAAAAACAGGATACGTATTACCTATGTAAACTACTTGGGTTCCTTTACCCCTTTTACAGTCTGAACGAATGGCTTTCTAGATATAGTGAAACTTGGAGTGTCCTAAACTTTAGCTGCTGAGCTGCAAGCTCCTCCTTGTTTCTGCTGGTGAGTGGATGCCGTGTGCACCCGTGAGTGCTGCGCAGACCCATCAACGCGGCCCATGTCTAAATCCCAGCAGGACAGTGATGCTGGAGGGCGTTCTAACCTACCCCGTTGCATTTCCACGGTCAACAGAAGCCCTTCTGTGTTTGCCTTGGGAATCGGCTGGGCCGGAGCTCTGCTCGATGCTGGGTTCCCTTTGTGCTTACGCGTACCCAGCGCTGGGAATACCCTCTTCCCTTGGCAGTAGGAGAACGTTCCGGCTTTGCAGCAAGGGTAGCAGTAGCATTTGATTTCCATATTTTAGGGATGGTGGTTGCAACTATTGCCTGCAGAGCATGTCAAGCCACACAGGCCAGTAATTTGCCGATAAAGTGGTTTGTAAGTCTTTAAATGTAACGCAGAAACGCTAGCAGACACTTCAAATAACCTCTGACCATCAGCAAACCCAGCAGCTTTGCTTTTTGCTTAAAAGCTCCTTCAACTCTTCTCGGATCTGTAGCATTGGTTTGTTCCTTTCTGCTCAGAGAACTGAAGTCTGAGATGGCTTTTGCTGACGGTCCTTCCATGCTGTCACTGGTTTGCCATCCCTTCTGTTTAAATTCGCCCCGCTAAAGCTGGGGTTTTGCCGAGAGCTGTTATTGGGAGGCTGTTGGCCGCAGTGCGATTAACAGGGCTTCTCTGCACTTTAGGAAATAATAGACAATCTCTGCCATCCTCTTTCTAGTTGGAAAAGCGTAGGGTGAGTAGGTATTTGCTGGCTAAACGCTCCCTTGTTAGGGTTCTGTAGCAGCAAAAGTAGCGAGTTACAGAAGTACAGGGAAGTAAACAGGAAATGGGTCGAATATCTAATGCGTGGAACCTGAAAGATGGATTTAACGTGGATGTTGTGGTTTCTTCGCTGTGAAATGTCAGCTTCTTCCCTGCTTGAGGTGTACCCGGTGCCTCTTCAGCCTGCCTAGGGAAAGGGAAGGTTGGAAACGCAGCAGTGGTTTTGCACGGACTGCTCTGACGCTCTGAATGCGGAAACACCTGGCTCTGAAGCATTGGGAAGCACTGGCCCCATCAGGCTTTTTGCACGTTCTTCTCGGGACCTGTGCAGTACGGAACTGCAGCGCGGGATTTGGGGAAGAGCTGCATCTCTTGTGCCAAAGCTCCCTCTCATGGCGTTCCTGCGCGGAGGAGGCGATGCTCCGTGTCGCAGGCAGGCTGCGTCCTGCCGGAGGCAACCATCGCCCCTGCTTGGCAGCGGTGGTAAGAATGAGAGAAAGATTGCGGCTGGGAGGTGGGACTTGGTCTGAGAGTTCCTTGCCCTTCGGTCAGATGGTCATACTGGTGTTACGGGTCAAATCTGAGAGGTATGTGTTGTAGATTGTACCAGTATTCGTTGATTATTTTTTTTTAATTTTATTTTTTCTTCCCTTGCCAGCTCCTGAGCCTGCTCTGTTCCCTTAGGGGAACTCCCTTGCAGCGAGATGTGGCAGGGACGAGCCTGGTGGCCGGTGGTTTCTTTGCTTCAGAGTTTTATATTCCAGCTCTGAGAGCCAGGGCCTTCACTGCCAGCGTCGGGTGGATGTTAGATCTGAAACCTAAACCCTATTAATTTGTAAACTCTGTGTCGTTAGAGTGGAGAAATATTTCAGGAAGGCGATCCTTCGCTGTAACAACAGCCCGCGGTGCGGAGGGCAGCGTGTTCTGCCGAGCGGCAAAGCTCTTGGCTTCCTTGTGTGGCGGGACTACTGCGAACTGCCAAACTTCTGCTGCGCCGCGTTCTTCCCCGTCTGCCGGCTCTTCCTGCGCCCAGCGCTTCCCTGCGAGCTGTTCCGCTCTGCACCGGAGGATGTTGCTAGCCCAACCTTGGGCTGCTTAAGGGCACGCGCCCTGGAAGTTCGAAACAGTCGAGGCAAGAACAATCCCTTGCTTTGTCGTAGGGACTCGCAGTCCTAAAAAGCATCAGCTGTCTCCGAGCACGTTGCTGCCTCTGTTACTGTTGCTGTTTTCTTTTGGGTTTTTGCTTATTTTCATAGAATCATTTAGGTTGGAAAAGACCTTTAAGATCATCCTAAGTTCATGCCTGTTGTGCCTTTGTTTTCCATTCGGCTTGAGGTCCGAGCCTCCTGCTTGGGACCAGACGTCTGCCACCTTCCTTCCCCTCTTCCGCGTGCTGTTTCTCCTCTGGGTACTCGCAAGGGAATGCCTGGTGGCCACGGGCTGGTTCAGAGTTGCCCTTGCTTTCTGCCTCAGCTCGGACTTGCCACATTTCCCCGCTGTCCCTTGCCGCCTCAGGTCATATCCAAGTGCCGGTAGCAAAGCCTGACCTGAGGCAGGCTGTTCCCTGGAACCCACACCGCGGTTATCCTGCCAGCTCCTTCCCGGCTGGAACCTCATCTTGTGCAAAGCAAGTGTTTTCCCTACTTCTTACCTTTTGGTGTACGTGACCTCAGTCGGTGTTTCACAGGTCTGTTCTGGAGTAAAACTTCCTCTCAGGTCTATTCGTGAGTAAAACCCTTTCTGCTCTTCAAGATCTGACTCTGTTTTCACGAGAGCTTCGTGCTGGAAGGGACTTCACGTATTCCAAACTGTCTGCTGCGGCTTTGACTTACTGACACTTCTCTCGCTGGCTCTGGAACAGCCATCTTCCAAAGGTAAGCTCTCTTTTTAGAGAGTTGGGCATTTTTGCTGCTTTCCTTGCTGTCTTTGAGACCTCTGACCTCACCATGTCATCCCATGCTCTCTTTTTTTCATTTACTGAGGTTTTCTACCTGCCCTGCGTTATCTGTGTGATGAGGGCACCTCTGTCTGGGCACTTCTTTCTACCAAATCGTTAAACACAGAGCAGCACGGGAACGAGCCTTTATTTTGGTTTTTATTGGGATTCCACTATCCTGCTTTCCATCGCGGGCTTTGTGCAGTTCTCATGGCTCAGAGTCGGAGGTACCTGGCGCAGGCGGCAGTACCGGGACGAGGGCGCAGTCCAAAGCGGGGCGCGCATCCCTCCGCACGGCTTGGTGGCATGTCCCGTCTCGATGCGCTACTTTGTGGGTGTCGTGTGCGCGGAGCGATCACGGCGCGTTTGCTAGACCACTGCCACGCACGCCTTTTTGGGTCTCAGCTCCTTTATCAGTGTGGCCGCAGCGCTTGCCGATGGCCACTGCCTGGTGGCAAAGTGGCATCATCTGCAGCTACCGAGGCTACAGCTTCCCGGCTTTCCCTCCGCAAACGCTGCGGCCGACTGAAGAGGTGACATCCAGGGAACAGTCTCAACATCCTGTCCTAGCGATAAACTTAATTACTAATGTCAGCACAGGGATTATTGGTGATGGGATGCGCCTCCCTGCCTGCGTGCATGGGGCAGCAGGAGAGGAGCGCTCTGCCCTTTGAGACCCTTTCCTTTGGCTCAGCTCTCTGCTCCGCTGTCCTGCCGTGACAGCCGCCGGTCTGGCCTGTGAACGAGCAGAGACAGCAAAACCAGAGGAACTGGCGGAAACTATTTCCTTTCTCATCTTTTCTCTTTTTTTTTTGTGCTTTTTAGTGCTGGCTGTGTTGGGTGGAGCCCAGCCGGACGGCCTCCGTGTGCGACGGGAGCTGTCGGCTGGTGGGGGGGCTCCACGCAGCAATGGCAGCCAATAACTCCCTTGCCTCCCGCTCCTCTCTCTGACAGCGGACACCGATGCCTCCCGGGAAAAGCCCTTCTGCCTGCTTCTGTCCCCCGTCTGACATCGTGTGCTGGGGCAGCTCTGCGGAGGGTAGCTATGAATTAACTCGTTGACCCTAATTGCCTCTTTCTAGCTAAAACCTTGCGCGTTTTTGGGAGAAACAGTCCTTCGAGGGAGCTCTGAGCTGCCCTGCCTGCCTCTTGCAGGGCTCGGAGCACGTGCAGATGCAATCGGGGGGTGTGGGGGGGCCGGACAGCACAGGATCTTGTGTCCCCGTGCTCATCCGAGAGGTCACTGCCCATCCTGGGAATGCCGTCCTCTGAATCCCTGCTCCGAGCTGCCCCAGCATGAAGACTACAAGGAAACTGAAGCACTCCTCATGTGCCATTCTCATGTGACTTTTTGTACCTATGTATGAAAGATCCAAACTAATATTGCTGTAAAGAAAGATACAGATTAATATAGCATATTATATAAAGATATATGTATATAAAAGTTTCTGTATATTGTACGGCACCGTGTATAAAATGGATGTAGAAGCATGACTGGTGTATGTGACTGTTCCCAAGTCTGACCTGGAGAATGATAGTTGTGATTTGCCTGAGGTTACGTCCTAAAGGATTGTGTGTGAGTTTGAGAGTTGGAAGAAACTGCGCTGTGCTCTCTCATTGCAGAGGGATGAGGAATACGGCGTCGCTGCTCTCTGGAAGGCTCTGGGGAACCATTTACCTGCCGCTGGGGCCGATCGTCACCTCGCGAGCGCTGGCTGTTCTGGGTCTCAGCCTTTGACGGAGTGGGAAAAATGCTTTGGGGAACGTCGCTGTCCCTTGAGATCAGCTTGGTGCTTCTAACCCAAGTAACAAGTGATAGGACAGGAGGAAACAGCCTCAAGTTGCACCAGGGGAGGTTTAGAATGGATATTAGGAAAAATTTCTTCACTGAAAGGTTTGTCAGGCATTGGGACAGGCTGCCCAGGGAAGTGGTGGAGTCGCCATCCCTGGAGGGATTTAGAAGCCGGGCAGACGTGGTGCTGAGGGACGTGGGTTAGTGGTGGGTTTGGCAGTGTTGGGTTGATGGTTGGACTCCATGATCTTAAAGGTCTCTTCCAACCTGGGTGATCCTGTGATTCTATTCCATGATTTTACGCCTGCCTTCCTGTGCAGCAGCCACTAGCTCCAGCTTGGCTCCCTGCAGCCAAAGGTGGAAACTCGGGAGACGCAGCTGGAGCAATCTCTGCCCTTCGGTGGAGAAGAGAGTTAAGGGAGAAACTTGACGCTTTGAGTTACGGAGTCCTGGAATCCAACGTGCCGGACAAAAAGAATTACGGTAGCGCAAACGAAGGGGGTTGATTACAAAGGGGCTCTTTGGAAGGGGATGAGAAAGGGGCAGGGAGAGAAGAGGGGGGACGGAGTGCGAGCGGGAGCAGCGCGGAGGGTCTGCCCTCTGCCCAAAATAGCGAGGTGCTGGGATCCTTCTGCAAAGGAAGGGGGAGTTCAAATCGGTGAGCGAGAGTTTACCGGGAGCCTGGCAGAGCAAGGGACACGGCTTTGCGTAGGTTTGTAAAGCAGGATCTCGATGCCCGGTGCTTTTTACGCTACAGCTGAATACCGGCCATGGTAATTCATATTCTGGAAAGGGGAAAGCTGTCCTTGAGAGAGGGGAGAGTAAGGGGGAGGCAGTGGAAGAGCTTCAGGAGAGGAACAGGAGCTTTCCGAACAGCCGTGAGAAATACAGGCAGGAAAAGGAATGCCTGGAAGAAAATAATCCTATTAATGGCTGCATGGAATGGTTTTTATGGTTGCTCCTGAAGAGACTTAAGTACTATCAGGGAATTAAGAGCTCAAAGGTGGCTGAACTACTGAGTCCCTGTAAAAATGCCTATAAAAAGTGCTGGTATGTCCAAGTGCCTGCCTGCCGCCTTGGCTTTGTTTTGTGGGGTTTTTTTTTCTACCCGTAACTATATCAGTCTCGTAAAAGGATATTGCCTCTTCTGTAAACACTTCCTCTCGTGGGGAAAGAAAAACATAAAATTCTGGATACTACCCTTGTATAAACATCAAATAATCCGTGCTCAGGAGCGACTGTTTTAATACGGTTACTAAGGAGAAAAATAGATGAATGTGTACCCAGCCGCACGGCGGGTGTTGCTTTAAAACCTGTCTCACTATTAAAAGCCGTCGTGATTGAATGGAGTTAGGGATGTAGCTGCCATTTCCGAGGAGACTCCCTGGCTGTTTGGCACCTTGGGGACCGCAGGAGAAATTTCCAGCTTATTGAGAAAAGTGTTTTTCAACCCATGGGCCGTAAAACATCCAGAAGGACACTGGAAAACCAATTTTTCAAAGATTTTGTAAGCCAGACTGCTGCATTCCCAGGCAAGCAGAGAAAATGAGTGAGAACTAATGGAAATAAGTAAGTAGTTAAAGCTGTGATCCAGTTGTGAATTAACCTGCAAATGGAAACCAGCACCGCACAAACTGGTCCATCTGGGGTTTTTTCAAGGATGCACTTCACTTAGGAAAAAAGACAAAGTTAAGAAACGGTGCTCTGAAGGTGATTGTACAGAAAGCGCACTTAAAAAATCATGCCAGGAAAGGTTATTTAATTAGGCTGTACCTCTCGGCAGAGACAGTGTTCTGGTCGGATATATTACCCAAAACCTTACTTGACCAGCTCCTTTTTCTTGGAAACAGTGTTAAGTTTAAGGGGAATAGGAACGGTTTATGTAGGGAAGGATTTCTGGCTGGGCGGTGTCTCTAGCCCTCGGCGCTTTGATGCGGGTTCGTTTAGTGCTGCCAATTAACAGCCCAGTAGAGAAGCTGGGGCTGCTACTTGCAATTACGGAGCGATGCCTGTGGGATGAGGCCGGATTAGCGCAGAGAGAGCGGGAGCCGGGTCAGTCTGCCTCAGTGTAAGGGAAAAACTTGGAAAACTGTACGAGGGGCGGAAGAGTGGCCTGGGGGTGGTAGAGGAGAGGAAGAGCGTGGGTCGGAGCTCGTGTCGGGCCACGGCGGCGGAGCCGGTGTGTGTCGAAGGATGCAACTCAATCCACGGGGACCTGCGTGTATTGCTGGGAAACCGTGGGAATACGTGGGCTCTCCTGGCAGCCTTTGACTTTCCCTGCCTTTTCAGCAATCTCCTCTTACGCTGCCGTTCTTCCCGTAACGGCGCTCCCTTGAAAGGCGAGCCCAGCTTTTTGCGGGCTTGTTTCTTCCCGCCGAAGTCAGCGGAGAGGGGCTCGATCAAACCGCAATTTCCTTGTCGGGAGACGCGGAGGCGTGGTGCTTCCCTTCCCGCGGCTGCTGTGCCCGGTCCCAGGTGCCCTGTGTCGGTCGGCCGTGCTGCAGCAGAGGGTGCTGTGCCCGTGCCTTGGGCGCTTCCCCGCTCCAGGGGTTCCCGGTGCTCAGCTGAGCACCCCCGGGACTGAAGTAACTGCTCTCTCCGCTTGATCCGCAGCTGGCAGGCGCGGGCGTGGGGAATAACAGGGATGGATGTGAGGGGCTGGAAGGCCTTGTGGAACTGTGAATGGGCACAAGCTCGGTGGGGTGCAGTAGGAGCTCCTTCCCAACCTGCTCCAAAAGTTTTAGACCGATATGGGGTTGTTTTGGTGATTTTTTTTGTGTAAATGCTCCCCCTCTGCCCTAGTTGTTCTGAATCCCGGCGGTGCCGGTTTGAACCTCTGTGCTTGCGATTGTGCTGGTCTCCCATGACGGAGAGGTCTCCTGGAACGGGTGTCCCTCGCTGACGACCGTCCTTTATTCTTTTTGTTTGAAATCAATGGTGGCGTTCTCTCCATCTTGGGAACGAACCTCTTGCAGTTAATGAATAACCAGCGAGAGGTTTATCGGTGCAGTTGTCTTGCCAAGAGGAGATAAGAGAATGAGCCCGCAGCGGGCTGCTTCCGCCTCCGGCAGCGTGGGAGCTGCCTTGGGCGTGTACGGGGTGTTGGAGAAGGGCACGGTTGCATCCTCTGCTGTCTTACCCTGTCCATGGGCTGATTCCGAAGGAGCTTTGCAGTCAAAGCGTGAGGATGGTAGAATCATTTAGGTTGGGAAAGACCTTTAAGATCGTCTAGTCCAACCACTGACCCTACTCCACCATGTCCACCACTAAACCATGTCTCTAAGCATCTTCAGCTAGGATCTAGCTGAAGATGTCCCCGCTCGTTGCAGGGGAGGTTGGACTTAGATGACCTTTAAAAGGTCCCTTCCAACCCAAACCAGTCTATGACACCAGCAGTCAAAGCAGGTCCCCTCTGAGCGAGACACGGTGAGGACAGATCTCCTTGGGCTGACCCAAGCTCTGCCTGCCCCATCTCTCTGTATCGGCCCTTGTGGTGGGGGGGTTTGGGTCACACCTGGAAGACCAAGGTGTTGTGTGGGGGACGTGGTGTGTACGAGCGTGTGCCCTCGCGTCGGCGCTGCGGATGAGAGCGCGCTCATCTGTGGGGGCTTCGCTGAGGACATCTCCCTCACCCTGGGTAGTCCGTCGTGTCCACAAAGGCCTCTGTGCCCATGGCGTTGACGTTTTTGTTCCGTGCTGTGTGACCGCAGTCGTTTGCCAGCAGAGCCAGCCTGGCCTCCTGCCGCAGCTGTGGATTTGAGACATCCTGCCCCAAAACTACCGGGAGGTGGATTTGAGACATCCTGCCCCAAAACTACCGGGAGGTGCCTCTGCTTGGCTTCGCGCTGTGTTTCGGATACCGACGGAGCTCCTGGGAATGGAGCCTCTTCACCGAGCATTTTTTTTTTTTTGTACCTTCTAGGCTGAGGAGGAGGCTCCCAGCAAGGCCCCCCCAGAGTTCCAGTTTGCCTAGAAACTGGCAGGAATTGCCGGAATCATGAGGGAGAGGCAGCCCAGGCAAGCAGCGTTTTTGTTTGGGTGGCTGCACGACTCCCATTCTGCGTTCCGCACAGCTGGCAGGGGGCCCCCAGAGCGACCACGCTTGCCGAGGAGGGGAAGAATCGCAGCAGTGTTCGAGGCGAGGAGATGCTGGAGCACAAAGATAAAAGCTTTCGGGCAGCTTGGAGGGAGAGACCCATAGAGAGGAGGGGAGAAGAATGAAACGTGCCGTGATTTTAGGGGAATGCAGGCTGACTGCCGTGCTGGCTGCCCGGGGGAGCGCCCACAGAGAAGGATGCTCGCTGTGGAAGGCCAAAAGAGGATGGAGGAGAAGGAGAAGGGGTCTTCAAGGTGGGAATGTTTGCGTAAGTGCAAGCCCAAGGAAAGAAATCAACTGGCTGGACTTGTGGTACGAGCCCTGGTTCTTCTGTTGACCTGTGTTTAGGCTTGCTCAATCCCGTTACATCAGTACATTTCAAGGGAGAATGAGTTGGGAATCAGGGAATGGTTTGGGTTGGAAGGGACCTGAAAGCTCATCCAGTTCCAACCCCCCTGCCATGGGCAGGGACACCTCCCACTAGACCAGGTTGCTCCAAGCCCCGTCCAACCTGGCCTTGAACACCTCCAGGGATGGGGCAGCCACAGCTGCTCTGGGCAACCTGGGCCAGGGTCTCACCACCCTCACAGTCAACAATTTCTTCCCAATATCTCATCTAAATCTCCCCTCTTTCAGCTTAAAACTGTTCCCCTTCGTCCTATGGCTTCACTCTGATCCAGAGTCCCTCCCCAGCTTTCCTGGAGCCCCTTGAGGGACTGGAAGGGGCTCTAAGGTCTCCCCGGAGCCTTCTCTTCTCCAGGCTGAACACCCCCAATTCTCCCAGCCTGGCCTCCCAGCAGAGGGGCTCCAGCCCTTGGATCATCTCCGTGGCCTCCTCTGGCCCTGCTCCAACAGGTCCATGTCAGGGAGTATGGAGAGTTGACTGCATCCACCAACCCTCCGTCCAGCGTCTCCCTGCTGTGTGAGCTGGGAGGGCTCTCCTAAGCTGGGAAGTGCTGGGGCTGTGGCAGGGGGGTACAGAGAGAAAACAAAGCCCCCGCGGAGGCTGCGCGGGGAGGGGGTTTGCCTCCGCCCTCGGGTGTCTCGGCGAGGCGGGCTGTTCCCAGGCCGTGGGCAGAGCAATCTGGGATGTACCTTACACAGCCGCGATAACAGTATCGGTGATGTTGAAGCTAACGAGGCTAATGACCCCAGAGCAAATGACACTCGGCGTCCTACTGCACTAATGTTACCTCTCGCCAGCCTCTTTGTGTCTCCCTCTGCCTTTCTGCGTCCCCAGACGAAGCCCGGTTAGGAGAACAGGAGGAAAGCTCCGAGTTCACCGGTGGGAAGTTTGGTGGAGCGTAACGAGAACCAGAGCAGCGTTAAGGCTCTCAGCCCTGGGGTCCCCGGCTCAGCAGCGATGTCTCGGACATCCCTGCCTTTGAGCCATGCAGACCGCAGCGCTCCTCCTGCCCGAGACCATGAGGTGAGGGAAGAGCAGGATGGAACAACCAGCATCCAAAACCCTTTCCGTAACCTCTTGCCAGCTAGCTCGTTCCCTGGGCCACGCATCCTCTGCCTGGCGGCGGCTCTTCTGTATGCCGGCTGCGGTGTCTCGCTGGCGGGTGTCACAGGATAGGTCAAAATCTGACCCTCCTCTCACCTGCCTTCTACCGCTGAGACCACAGAATGATCCTCTTCTCAGCCGTAGCGGTCCAAGGGATCACGCCTCGGCCCGTGGCTGCCAGCCTGGCGGCGCTGCGTCCCATCTCGGGGAAACTGCCGAACAGATTTTTCTCCATCCTAGCATCCCTCCTCTCTGCGTGCCGCTACGCCACGCGGTAGCCCAAGGGATTCCAGCCTCAGCTGTTGGCTAAAGCTGTTAGAGGTCCTTATTTTCCCCGCACGGGTTAAATTGGGCGGTGAGCTAGGCTGCCCTACCTTGAAGGGTGGCACGGAGATGCATCCACCCTCGATTTCAATGGGACCTGAACTGGACTCCGTTATAAATTCATTTCGGAAGGAGGAAACACGGTTGAGGTAAGAGTCCTCGCTGGGTGACGTGTGGCTGGCCCAGACCATGGTAAATACGCGGTGTGGTCCTGGTGGCGTGAGCTGCCGGGCCGGCGATGAGACGCCGGAGCAGCACTTGGCTGGTCGTGGCGCAGCCCCTGGCAAGGTCTGGCGAAGGGGCTTCACCGGGGGACGCAACCTGGGGCAGCGTGGGTTGGGAAGCGGTTTAGCTCCTCGCTGCGGTGCCACGTTGGCGTTCTGCTGGGGCTTTGCTCTCATTGCCGGGTTGGATATTTTTCGAAGGTGCGAGGGGCGGTAAAGCACTTGGGTCCTGCTTCAAACTGGTGGTTGGTTCCAAACTGCCGTTGGTGCCTTTGGAGGCTTCATCCTTACACAGGTGCGAAGAGGGAGAACGTTTTAGAAGGAGCCATGA
>VFFE01008092.1:2584394-2603861 GCA_008921705.1 Burhinus oedicnemus
AAATTGTTGCGGGTTCCTCACACCATAACAAAACCCAACAACGCAAGAAGCTTTTGGTGCCCTTTGTGATTTTCGCCGGACTCGGCTCTGGAGCAAACGCTCTTGCAGCGTAGCGCTGAGCGCAAGCGCTGTGTGCTCGCACGTCCCAGCTGTGTGAGAAGAAGGAAAAAGCCCGATGACCTGACACTCCTGCTTGTGAAAGATCGGCGTAGTGATGGCCCTCCCCGAGCCCTGGCAAAAGTCCCATCTAGATAAATCGCTCTGCTTTCTTACGCTCGGTCTCCTCTGGAGGCTGTCCAGACTGGACAGGAGAGACCTTGTTGCCTCCCAGTTAGAAGGGAGGAACGAGACGCCCGATCTGGACGTGGTGTTCCAGGCGATGCTTGGCTGCCTGTAGGTTTGTATTCTGTTGCTGTTTGATTATTAATCTTCCTGCCTAAGGATTGTTTTTTGCTGAGGGGTGTTTCCAGGAGAGGCAGCGCAGCTCCAAGCCCCGAGTCCTCCCCCTGTGGGTGGCGTGCACCTCTTCAGAATTGGGCTGAAAGTGCTCTCCGGAGCTGCTCCTGGATCGCCGAGTTTCCTAAGAACCTGGAAAAGGAGCCACGAGCCCAGCAGCGAGGTCAGCATCCGGGGACTGTGTCCCTGGGCTCTCTCCCTGGCAGTAGCAGAGCAGCAGTGACATTGCTCAGCCATCTGCCATCGGCCTTGTCAAGTCCCTGTGCCTCTCCGAGTCTTTATTGCCTCTCCCGGTCACCGCCGAGCACGGCAAGGCTCTGGGCAGCTGGGTCTGCTTAATGCCGGTACGTAGCTGGCAATAAATATTATTATTTTTTTTTCTTGTATTGCCGATATGCTCTGGTAATAATTCGCACTGAAGAAAGTTTATGCTGATAGGGAAAAGAGCCGTGCTGGACCTTCACTGCCACGATGGTGACGGGGAGCGCGTGCACAGAGGTGTTATCCTCTAGAAAAAGGTCACTCCTCTCCCCCAAAATTTGCAATCTAGGTAAAGTTGGCGGGCTGCAGAGAGGAGCACAGAAGTTTTGGCTTATGGCTCCTTTTTTACTGTCCTTTACCTGCCGCCCTCTAAAGCCCGGTGAAGCGAGGTGGCCAGCGTGCCATAATCCAGCTCTGGGCACGGCTGGAGGAGCTGGGTGCGTGGTGCTGCTCTGCCTGGGGTCCGGCAAGCCCACCGGCACGAAGGAGCTGCAGCAGAAGGGACCATTCCCGTCTTCCTCCTGGGCTGGGGGATGGAGATGCGACGGCGGCAGAGGCGGCCTCGTGTAGCGGTCCCGAGCTCGGGAGGCGCCAGATGAAGTGGTCTTCTCTGGTCCTGTTGTTGCCCCTGCCAGCCTTCCAACACCCCTCAGTCCAGAGAAGGAGATAAAGGCGTTGTCTTCTGCCTCTGCGGGACTCCAAACAAACAGGGCAATGTGCCCCCCTGGGCAGGCACCTTGGACCCCGCCAAATGGCGACGCTTGTGTGGGTGCTGCTGTTCCTGCCATCTTAGGGCATGAATGGACAAGCAGGGCATTGACGGCTGCGGGGACACACACAAACGCTCCACTGTGTCCCCTCTCACACCTTCCCCTCCTCCTCCTCGGCCCCGATGCCCGGAGGACAATGGCTCTATCCATGCCAAGGTTCACAGCTGGCAAAGGCGGAGAAGAGGCCAGGACAAGGGTGGAGAGCCGGAAGGAGAAGGGACTCGGCAGGGTCCAGAGGGATAACGGCTCAGGGAGGGATGGGACAAGGGGAGATGGAAGATGGGGGAATTCGAGAGGGGCTGGAAGAGGAGGAGGTGTGGAGAATGCAGTAGGAAGGAGGGAGTAGAAAGAGGAGGGCTCAGGAAAGTTTGGGAGAGAGGACAGGGCTCGATCATCTCTTCTGTGTGGAGCTGCCTGCTTTTTCCCGCAGGGCTCCACCAGGGACACGTCCATAGAGCCCTGGAACGGTTAGAGTTGGAAGGGACCTTAAAGCTCATCCCGTCCCAATCCCCTGCCATGGGCAGGGACACCTCCCACCAGACCAGGTTGCTCCAAGCCCCGTCCAACCTGGCCTTGAACACCTCCAGGGATGGGGCAGCCACAGCTGCTCTGGGCAACCTGGGCCAGGGTCTCACCACCCTCACAGTCAAGAATTTCCTCCTAATATCTCATCTAAATCTCCCCTCTTCCAGTTTGAAGCCATTATCCCTCCTCCTATCGCTACATGCCCTTGTAAAAAGTCCCTCTCCGGCTTTCCTGTAGGCCCCTTTCAGATACTGGAAAGCTGCTATAAGGTCTCCCCAGAGCCTTCTCTTCTCCAGGCCGAACAACTCTGTCAGCCATGCCCTCCTGTGGTGCTGCAGGACGATTTCCTCTGGCTTCTCACACCTCTTCTGTCTTGGGATGTCTCTCCCCACACACCTTGTCCTCCCTGAAGCCTGGGAGATGGAGAAGGAGGGCATTATCTCTCTCTATACCTATACCGGTTATAGATACTGGCTCCTATGCCCTTCCTGCTTGTACGTCGGGAATAGCAACACCGCGCAGCAGGCATGAGAGTGAGGGTTGCTGTGGGCCATGTTAAATGGTTAGGGACACTTGCCAGCTTATCCCAAGGCGCTGTTGTCAGATATATTCTTCTGTGACGCTGGGCTGCCGGCTGGCCATGGCTTGGTTGTATCTCGTAGCAGTGCGGTTCGTTACTCGGAGTGTTTTGACGCTAATGCTGGTTTGCTCTTCAGCCAGGTTGTTGCTCCAGGGTCTTCCTGGCCACTGGAGACCCTGTAACGCTTTTTACTCACTATGGTAAATCTGGGGTCTTGGCTAGATCCCACCAGTCCCGTATCTCCATTCCTTCTCATGCAGTACTTTCCCTGCATCCTGCCCAAGCTGGCATGGGATAGTTTCTCCTCTCTGGAACAAGGGGTTGCAGTGGGGTTGGATGTGGGAGTGGGAATGCTGTCCAGGAGCTCACCGAGAGCGAAAGAGCCAGGGAGGAGGGGGTCAGATACGGTTGGGCTACGTACGGTCTTGGCCTCTCCACGGAGGAGATGTTGGGTCTATGTTCAAAGCCCCTCTCAGTTGCTCCATTCGTTAGTTCCTTTCAAATACACGGTACCCAAATTAGGGTACCTGGAGCCCACAGGTTCTGGGTGATGCCCAAATTCTCATGAACCCCCATCTCCTTAGCCCTGAGCTCGGTGTTCTCCCCAGGATCCCCGTGGACTCCCAGAGCTCAGCCTTGGCTATGTTTCTGGTGTGACTTTGGATCTTGGGTTGTCTGCTCCGGCGTGAACGGGGGATGCACGAGCTGCCCCGTTGCTTTGGAGGGGCAGGGCTGTCCTTGGTGAGGGGTTGGCAAGGGGATGTCTCTGGGATGGGACACGGGGTGGTGGCTGTACCTCTGCATTCACTGGGGCAGTCCTACCTTTTTTGATAGGAAGGGGCACGTGCTGTGTTTGCACGTGTGTGGGAGAAGGGTGTCCTAATGCGACTGAAACTGGTTGGTGATAGCGTTTAGGAGTGAGTAACCAGCCAGTGTAGCTCAGCGTAGCTCCATCACTGTCGGATCAAGTGAAGGTCCCTGAAGTCAAGCCATTGCATGCATGGACACCACGTAAACGTTTCCCCCGCTGGCAGCCCGTGCAGACCCCAGCAGGCTGTCCTGCAGGGGCCGAAGGAAGATGATAGAGAGGTTGGCGTGAGGAGGGGCTCACCCCATGGAGGAACCGTGACGCGCCTCAGGGAGAGGGTTTGGGGGCCCCTTTCAGTGCCTCGGACAGCCAGGGCTTCGCTCTGGGGTGGTCCCGAAAGCGCTTTGGGGGAGATGAAGGAGTGGTCTGGTTTGGCGTCCCACTCGGGTTACAGGAGCCCCTTTTGCTGGGAGTGACTGGTTATCGTTACAGTCAGGTAATAAAGAGCATTAATTAAGGAGGAATGCTGGGCCGGTATCTGGGGGGAGGCAGGGGCTGCGGGGTCGCCGTCCCTCCCGCCGGAGGGGATCTTTCCCTGGCTCTGTACCCTCTGGGCAGCCCAGGGTTGGGCACATGGAGTGATGGGGACATCGTCCCTTACTCAAGGACCTGTGTCCCCGCGGCTGGCTCTTCCCAGCTGGCAGATGCGCAGCCCAGGTCTCTGAACAGGGACAGGATTTTGTCGTGGCCCCTTGCCGTGTCCCACTCCAGGCAGGGCGGGCATGGGAGGGATGCCGTCCCCAGCCACAGCCACAGCGAAGCAGGGCTGTCCCGCTGGATGCTCTTCAGGCTTCGCCCTTGCGTGGCAGAGCCAGCCGGGCTCCTGCTGATGGAAAAGTAGGGCTGAAGCCGAGCGCCCGAAGCTCTGAAGCTGAGGTCTGAAGCCCCGCAGCACCCCGGGCTTAGGCGGTGTTTGGTTAGCCAGCCACGGCACGGATTCCTCATGCTCGCGGCCAGGCCGGCAGCCAATCCGCCAGGACCGAAGGATAAACAGGGGAGGAAGCAGAAGGGGGTGCTGAGCAGCGCAAGGCCCCGGGAATGTGCCGATGCGGCAGCCCGGCGGCCGCTGATTGCACAACCCCTCGCGCATGGCCACGGGCACACGTTCGGCGTGGTGTGCCGCTGCTGAGCTTCACGGGCAATGCCGTGCCCTACCAGGTAACGGCTGGTGGGTCTCCATGCCTGGCATGCAGTTGTTCTGCTCAGCTGTGTATCCCACCGATGCTCGGCACCCAGTGTGTGCTGGAGAGCCGCTGGGAGAGGGAACGCTGCACCTTGCCATGTGGGACCATCAGCCAGGAGCTCCTGGGGTCTCCTGGTCCTGTTCCACCCTGCACCCACTGGGTATCTTCTTGTTGCCTCCTTGTTGAGCGTTGGTTTGGTCACCAGGCTGTTCTGTGCCTCAGTTTCCCCAGGAGCGCCCTGCCCTAATGCGCTTCGTGTAGGTCCTTGGGGCAGGTGCTTTGCTGGTCGCACTGACCAGCTGAAGGACCGTTCCGAAAGCTGTGGGCTCTCCAGCGCGCTCCAGCCGCCTGCGCTCTACCACCAGCACCGTGTCCACAAGCCTCCTCTCTTCGCTGCGCTGTGTCTGGCGGCTCCCCGGCCCGCTCGGGCCCTGAGCAAGCCGTGTGCCCTTTGCACCATGCTTCAGGTGAAGGTTTGCACGCCATGGGGTAATGGACCTGGCCCATCTATAGGTCAAGGACTTCAAAGCAAAGGGCTGGCACCACTATCTCCTGCGGGCTGCTCCCTCTCCTGGCTCTGCTGCTCGCCGGGCACTGCCCAGCGCATCCCTCCATTGGAAGGCAGCACCGCAGCGTTCCTCCAAAGCCCCGGGAACGCAGATGCTTGTCCCCATCCCGGCCGTGCTGGCAAGAGGGAGGCTGCCGCGGTGCCGCTGGAGCGCTCCTTGTCCCGTCTGAAGTGAACGCGGGGCAGCACTGCAGCCGGTGACGTCTGCCGCGGTTCGGGCAAGCGTTTTGGAGAAGCAGCCGGACCTTCAGAGCGGCCCGCGGTGGAGGCCGTCGCTTGTACCTGTGTGTTTTGGGAACCGGGCAGGGCTGAGATGGCAGGGAAGGGAAACGAGCGCCTGGCCCCTCTCCAGGCTTACCAGGATCTCCGGCTTTTAGTTCGTCTTAATCGCGGTCCTCTTCTTGCCGCCTTTCGCAGCACTGGGGTGGGAGCGCGGTGCTTCACTTCTAATTCAAGCCTGCAAACCCCCAGCGGGTCCCTGAAACCCAGAATAAAAATTGAGGTGGCTTCGGTGCTCCGGGAGGGCTCTGGGCTTGGCACAGCCTCTCCTCTTGCTCGTCGTCACTGGTGTCCCCCCACCCTTCGCTGATGTTCCCCAGCCCATGAAAACAGTTGACCTCCTTGTCATCTCCAGGTTCCCACATCTGGTTCTCGTTAGCAGATCCCAGGATGAAGTTCTTCAGCTCTCTCCCTTCCTCCCACCCCCAGGTGACCCAGGCAGGATTATGGGTGATTAGAAGACAGGCAACAGAGCAAGAATAGTTGGGGGAGGGACTGTTATAAATAGAAATACCATAAACTTATCAGCCTATCACTTGAGGTAAATTCTGGTTTTAATCTCTCAGACCTGTAAATATGACGACTCGCGGGGGCCAGACGCCGTTAACCCTTTCGGAGCCCCGTGGCCCATCTCTGATGGGAAGCGGGATGTGGTGGAGCACCTAAAAACAGGATGGGGGAGCAAGTTCTTGAGCCGAGAGGATGTCACCAGGAGGGATGAGTTGGCAGTCCCACGCTGCCGGAGCAGGGGCAGGGAGGAGACGGCGGCGCGGGAAGCACCTCCGTTTGGATGTCAGTTGTGTTAGGAGGTTTGGGGAAGGCAGAGAAAACCAGTCCAAACATTGGGATTCCTGACATTCTCACACGTACGGGGGCCTCTGCTCGCCCGGCTCTGCTCACAAGGAGGGTGCTGCAGGTTTAACATCTTCTTGTTCTTCAGGCAAAGTTTACTTTTTGGGGATCTCCTCAACCCTTTGGTGAGGGAGGATTGAGAAAACAGAGCAGACGGAGGGGTGACGTGGTGTGAGAGTGGGGTGGCAATGCCGGGGCCAAGAGGAGGACAGGACACAAGGACCTGGCAGGTTTGGGAGTTTCTCTGCAGCACCACCGACCGAAGGAGTTGTGAAATGGAAGGTTGTCCTGAAAGAGGTTGCCCTGAGGAGTCTCCATGTGTGTACAGGGAGGTCAGAAGCGGCTGAATCACTTGGTCCCTGGGATGTTCGTTGTGTGCAGAGCGCGCTAATAAGCTGGTTTGCGAGACGATGCTCTTTGGGCAGCTCTGCGGGTGGCCGCAGCACCTCTCCCGGCTTGCTGCTCTGGGCTGGAAGGCAGAATTCATCCTGCTGAGCTTCAGGGACATGGAAGGGTGACACGGGCTCTCGTGTACTCTCGGGAACGGGCGCTGGTGCAGCGGCAGGGCCGTAGGCAGGGGATGCTATGTGGGGTTTGCTGCTGTTCTTCCCACAGTGAGAGGGTGGGAGCTCGGAGCTTCCCTGGGCTCCTCCGTCTCTCTTGTGCTGGGGCGAGGAGATGTGGGAGTCCGTCTCCTGCGGAGCCCTGTGGGTGTTGAGCTTCCCAGGGTCCCTCCTCGGTGGCTTCCTGCTCCCTCCTAATCCCCACTTTGGAGGGGGAGGGAGCGTTGTTAGTGTCGTTAGGAGCTCGTGACTCAACGGAGAAGCATTAGCTTTTAATTAATCACCTAAGCTGGCTTTTGGTAAGAGCCCGGCCTGCGTGGAAGCTACGGGCGGTGGGACATGCCTTGTGCAGGTTTGCCAAGCGAGACCCACTGCCCTGACATCCCCGTTCCGAGGTAGCTGGCGCAAGTGCCTCTGTCCCCAAGCAGAGGAAAGTCCCTTATGTTTAGTGGGCAGCCCCTTCCCATGGCACATGCGCAGCCGGACCCCCACCACGGCTGTTATCAGGTCTCAGCTCCACAGTAGCACAGCTGACGCACCTCTCGCGTCACCGTGCTTATCTCACCCTTCTCCTGGGTCCCAGCTGAGGGCTCCTGAAGGTGACTTTTAAGACAAGGTAGCAAAGAAATAGGAAAGCCGGGCGCAGCGCTGGCTATTGAGGACCTCCTGTCCTTTCTGGGCAGGTCCTCGGCTCCTCTTCTACCGTGGAGAAGCTCCTGGAGTTTGGAGGTGTGAGGGGAAACCCACTGGGGTCAGACTGTTCTTGGACAGGCTCAGTAGCTTGTGGAAAGGCAACGAAATGGGTAGAGTGCCTTTTTTGCTTCTTTGAACCTGGGTCCCAACCCTAGAACTTGGGAAGAAGACAAGTTTCCCGATAGCTTTTGTGGTGGGTGTTTGCCAAGCACACCCTGTGATTTATAGCACAGTGTCTTTGGCCAAGAGCGAGGCGGCGGAGAGGGGGGAGTGCTCACCCCCGGCAGAAGAGCTTCAGCTGATGCGAAGGGGTCACAGTGGCTGAGGAGCGGCTGCCTGTAGAAGCAGCGCCTTGGTAAAGCCACACGTGGTGAAGTGTCGAGAGCAGGCTATGGCAGATGTCCTCAGGGATGAGCAAGGGACACAAGCACTCATGGTGCTGGCCATCGGTAAGCTCTTCCAGTCATAGAATCATAGAATTGTTGCGGTTGGAAGAGACCTTTAAGATCATCAAGTCCAACCATCAACCTAACACTGCCAAACCCACCGCTAACCCATGTCCCTCAACACCACGTCTATCCATCTTTTAAATCCCTCCAGGGCTGGTGACTCCACCGCTTCCCTGGGCAGCCTGTTCCAATGTTTGATGTCCCTTTTGGTGAAGAAATTTTTCCTCATATCCAATCTAAACCTCCCCTGGCACAACTTGAGGCCGTTTCCTCTTGTCCTATCGCCTGTTACTTGGGAGAAGAGACCGACCCCCCCCTGGCTACAGCCTCCTCTCAGGTAGCTGTGGAGAGCGAGAAGGTCTCCCCTCAGCCTCCTCTTCTCCAGGCTGAACACCCCCAGGTCCCTCAGCCGCTCCTCACAAGACTTGTGCTCCAGACCCCTCACCAGCTGCGTTGCCCTTCTCTGGACACGCTCCAGCCCCTCAGTGTCTGTCTTGCAGTCAACCATAACTCAAAGCAGGACAACGGCATGGTTGCTACCACATCACTGCAACTTCAGGAGAGGAGGTGGCTGTCACAAAGATGTACCCCTGTGCTGACCTGGGGTCTGCAACTATATCTAAGCGAGGTGCTGGCACAGCTCGAGAACTCATAGGCTCTGCCCCATCCTCTTCTCACCACGATGCTAGCCTGGCAGCAGCATCGTGTGTCCCTGCTCCAGGTGCATCCTTCCGTAGCAAGAACATGGGAGAGCATCACCACCTTCTCCCCCAGGTCCTGGGCTCTGCCACGGAGGCGCATGGTGCACAAAGGGTTAGGTGTCTCGCAAGTGAGCGGCTACCCAGGTTTTTTCCCCTCTAGCCAGAGTTTACTGAGGGAGAGATCCCTCTGTCCGCGCACACACCCTGTCCGTTTGGCAGAATTCCTAGCTGGATTTATTTCTGCCGATTTGCTTGTCTTGGTATGAAAGGGATTTGCAGAGGGGAGAGCTGCAATTGGCCGGGGTTGGGCTGAAAACCCCCCGTTCTGGGTTTTGCGGTTCAGCGGCTGACCTTTCCCCAGCGCACGGTCTGCGGGGAGGGGGAAGGCGAGGGGTCAGGGTCTTCTCCTGGGCAAGGGACGTCGTGCTTCAACGTGGAGCCGCAGGGTCTTTCAGGTCTTCGTTATCTGAGGTGGGGGGGAGCTGGGCCTTCTCTTCCACTTTCTTGGCAGCGTCTTTGGCACCGAGGGCTGGCACCGACCCCAGAGGGCTGCAGGCTCCCACTTCAGAGAGACAGATAAAGAAAGCACTTTCTGTCAACAAAACCCAGCCCAGCTTCCCCAGAACAGGAGAGAGGAGGAGGAGGAGCCCTCCAGGAGAAAGGAGAGGGAAGTCCACCGCTTGCCCGTGGAGGAGAGGAGAGGAGGGCTCCTGCGGGGTCGGGAGCTCATCCAGAGCTGTCATGGCAGCGGCGGAGAAATTCCAGCGTGCTCTGCGAAGAGGAGGAAAGGGTCCAAAGGGAAGGAAACCGGCTTTCCCTGAGCACCCCCTGAGCCTGCTCTTACTGCCCTTGCCTCTGCAGGGATCGCTCTCTCCTGTGGGGAGCCCCTCCATCAGCCCCGGCTCCTGCAGCTCTGCTGGCAAAGCTGTTGCAGGCCACGTCAGCGCCAAGTTGGTGGTGGTGGTTGGGCAAGACCTGGCTCTCGTGCTCTGTGGAGCCATGTGTCTTGCATAGTTCAGGCCTGACCCCATGGTCTCCCTTCTCCCACACGTCCTGAGCCTGGCCCTGGGAAGCCCCTGTGTCCCACAGCCGGTGCGTGGCTTGCAAATCCCAGTTGGACAAACCCCACCTGTGTGTCCAACTTCCCAGGTAGTGCCGCCACCCTGGCTTGTTCCACGCTCCCCATCTCTGCCTGCTTTTACATTGGGTATGGACAAATGGAGGTCCTCAAGCTGAAGGATCTGCTTGATCTTCTCCGATCAGTTCCTTGACTCGGCAAAGGTCTGGTGGTGTTTCTGACTTGGCTTTTGTGTCCTTCTCATGGTTCATGCTTCCATCTCCTCTCCCCTTGCAGGCCACGACATTAATGGAGCTCTGGAACCATCTAACATTGACACAAGCATCCTGGAAGAGTACATCAGCAAGGAGGACTCACCAGATATGTAAGTGCTTCCCTTGCTCCGCAGCAGGAACAGCGTTCGCTGTTGTTTTCTGTGGAGGGATGTTGAGCAATTTCCAGCCCTGCAATTCGAGGAATCATTTAGAAATCACTGTGCGCCCTGGCTGCGCCTCCGTCCCTCCTAGAGTCCTTCTTTATTGCTCTTTGCTTCTTTACTCATTTCCAGTTCTTCCTCCTCTCTCTTCCTGGCTTCTTGCCTTTGAATTTCCCCAGTCTCTTCTGTCCCCTCTCAAGTCATCAAGACTTGGCCTTAATTTGAGCCATGGGAAAGCAAGCAGTAGGAGCTCGGTGTGGAAGATTAAATCCCCAGTGCGACACGAGTGTGGAGAAGGGCAGGGTCTCCCCGTGTGTGCCGACACGGGCAAAGCCGGGGGGAGGAGAGCTGGAGAGCAGCCAAGGGGATCTGAGCCGCAGGGTGCGAGCAGGACCTTTGGGGCTGATGTGACAAAGCGGCTTCCCCTGTCCTAGCCTGTGAGCTGAAGCACGGTGAGCAGATCCTGCTGTCTTCACAAGCTTTGAGGTTGGTGCCCTGGGCAATTCTGGCCTTTACAGCTCCACAGGTGGATTTTGCACCCTTGGGGTTGGATCAGTCCCGCCAACCCAGGTGACGGACCTGCCTCCCTGTACGCTCCTGCTGGTGCCACCACAATGCTGCCTGTTTTGCTATTTTCTGCGTGTCCCGGAGCACCCGAGTGGCTCCGTCCCCATTGCTGCATGGCTGGGGAGGGGAGGGGTGGGCAGAAAGTGCTGTCTACCTGTCCCTCTGCTGAGGTTGTCCCCTTCTCTCTCTCAGCTGTTTCCCTGACATCCCTGCTTCAGCCAGCTATGCACACCCTCAGCCCTCCAGCTCAACCACCATCAACGCGCCTCTTGCCAGCTCCATCACCAATGTGACCAACCCCACTTCCAGCGGTTCCCTCCACCTTCCTCCCCCGGGCAGCCAGATCCCAATCCGACATGGTCCTCTTCTGGCCAACCCTTGTGGACCCGGCTACGGTGCTCACCTCAACTGCAATAACAACAATGGCATGGTGGTGCCCAAGGGCTACCTTGGCGGCCACTGCCTAAACAACGTGGTCCCTCCAATCAAATCAGAGCCCAAGGCCTCCTACGCACCTGGGTAAGTGGGGTTGGGGTGGCAGAACAAGGGCAAGTGGTGGGACAAGTGCTCCTCTGGGCTGGTGGGCCCTGGAGGGCTGTTGTGCGTTGTCCCACAGTGCATTAACCGCTGGCAGCATCAGTCTGTATTAAGCCCTTGCTTCACAGAGAGACGCTTTTTTTACAAGTGTAGGTCCTGAAGTTCCCTGAAAGGTTGTTTGGTAGATCTTGTCCGTATGCATTGAGTTAGAGAGGATCAATAACATCCCCCATGTCTGCAGGTGGTGGTAGAGCCATCAGCTCCGGGTGACCGGGATATCTATGCTGCACGTCTACAAGTGTGTGATGGGAGAATATTGTAGCATTGTATTTCTTTTAAGAAGGAAGAGACACAGAATAAATTTGAACGAGCCAAAATTCAGTCTCCAGGATGTTCTCATGACGATCCCAGGGGAAGACATTGACTAAATGGGCAGAGAGATGGACAGCTGAGCTGGATTTGTACTTCTTTGCAAGGAGCTCTGGATGCAGCCCTGGTGAAGGGGAAGAGGATGACCAGGTTTTAGTATTGCTGATGGACTCAACTGGGCATTTAGTCCTGGCGGGAGAAAAGATCTAGTTCCTGCTCTCTGGGATGGCCTTGCCCGGAACAGGCGGGAAGGGAATGACCATGGCAGGCTGGGAGAACACAGCGATGTGGCAGCAGCCATCTGCGATGGCCGAAGGGACCAGACAGAGTCCGTGTCAGTAGGGAGCACTTTGGCAGGCTTGGCACGCTGAGAGGGGATGGCGCTACGGTGGCATCTGGGATAGGGGCTGGCATGAGTAAAGCTTTACTGCCTGGAGACCCAAAGGGAAGAACGTGTCTGGTCTCCTCCTCCTCATGCACCTCTCTGGTCCATGCTGCTCTCCCCCAGTCATCGGGGAGCGAAACAAGAAGGTGATCTGAAGCTGGACAGGTGGACATCAAAGTGTGCAGCAGCATATTCATCAGCAGGAGGCCTTGGATGTTGGCAATAGTCATACCCCGAGGAGCTGTGCCGTGGTCCAACCCGTCTCTGTAGCACAGGTGATGGGTGGCCCTGGAGCGCTCTCTGCGCAGTCAATTTCTGTGCCTTCTCCAGCGGAGATGATGGATGTAAGGGGGAAAGAGGCCAGGATGGCCCCAGGACTGTTCATCTCTGCAAGTCCCTGGCTGGCTTTTCTCCCTCTGCCTTGTGCCCTCTAGTGTTGCCAGCAAGTACGGCGTGGCAGTTCCCAGATTTGGAAGCCTCCAGCGCACTGAACCAACGATTCAGCCATAATGCAGCTCCGTTGGGATGACTTTGGCCCTTTGGATGAATTTGGAAAGATCTTCCGGAAGGAGACAAGCTAAACAAAATCTGCCCTTTGTATTCCCAGACCTGGGAGTTCTCCTTTGCTGTGTACCCAAAAGGCTACGTGCTGCTTAGGGGGAGCCATGCCCAAAAGCATGACGTGATGCCTTGTCGTGTCCCTTTTTTCTGCGTGCACCTGGCATTCTGCAGGATGTGAGAGGTCATGAGTAAGGATCATAGCTTGCTGTTAGAGGTGGAGACCTTGGTTTGGATGTAGATGAACTGGGTCGGCTTTGATGGCAGCATTTCTTCAGCATCCCAGAATGACTCTTCCCCATTGTACTAGGCTTCTCCTGGAGGAGCGGTCTCACGTGTTGGGTACCAACAAACTCTTCCCTTGGACTGGGCACACCCACCCTACCTCCCTACATGAATTCTGCAGTGTCCACCTTTCTGCTGCAAGGTCTTTTCCAGCCTCCAGGATTCCCTGAATTGTCCCGGGCCCTTGTTATTGGCCAAAACTTGGCTTGCTGAGGCACAAATCCTGATAAATTCATGGGAAATGCAGTATGAAGTCACGGCCAGTGTGGCAAGGAGCCTGGAAATAAGGCTGGTGGTAGATGCTCCAGACCAAGCGTAGGAGGGGAGTGGTGGAAAGGTGCTACAAGTGAAGGTGGAGGATGAGGGAAGCACGGTGAGGGCTCTTTGTTGGGGCTACCCTACCTCCTCCCTCTCCAGATACTGCTGTGTTCAACTTACCATGGAGAACCCATTTACTGGGTCTCAGGCTCCTCTGGTGCAGGAAGGTCCTGGTGGGTGTCCTGGTTGGCAGCTGTAGCTGTGGGTGCCATCAGGAGCAGAGTTTGAGAGGCGTGTGCGTGGTGTACTGCACCTTTCCTCCCCGCAGCCCTAAGGCCCCCGTTTGCTTTTTGGCCAGCTTTTGTCCAAGAAGCACTGGTTTGTCTGGGATTATTTTGCAGCCACGAAGCTGATGGTTTAAGATGGGGGAATGGAAAAGGATCCCCACTGAAAATCCACTTGTGATGAGGAATGAGGTGTCGGGAGGTGGGGAGGAAAACTGCAGTGTTTGTCTCAGGTGGAGCAGACGTTGCTGAGGTTCTGGGTTGCTGAAACCTCCTGGGGCTCGCTGGGGCTGTGGGTCACCAGTGATGGAGCGGATGTGGACGGGCAGAATCTCCCTGTCAAAGATCTCCAGAGGACAGAGCACAGTGCAGACGCTAAGGTGAAGTGAGCCTTTCTCTAGAGCGTAGACAACGACTGCTCCAGCCACCAGAGCCACCGTCCCCCTGCCCATCTCTGCTGCAGCTTTGGCTTGCAGTGACCATGGCTCAATCCAGCTGGGAGCAGGGCCTCAACTTTTCCCATGCGTTTGATCTCCAAAATGCTGCTAGAGAAGAACCAGCGTCTGAGACAGGCAAGTTGCCTTTACTTGTGCACCAGGGTGGTGGAAATTTTACCCTGCCCTGAAGACGTGTGAGGCCCGAGCTTCTGCTGCGGTGGGACGCGTGTTGAGGAGGGGCTGCGAAGAGGGAAAAGAAAAAATTGGTTCAAATGTATTTCCAAGGAGATGCTTTGGAAATGGCTGAAGAGCCCAGCCGCCTGGCGTCTGTGCTGGCTTGAGGTAGAAGAAGGAAGGATGCAGGAGGTAACCGGCTCCTCGCAGTGCATCTGCGCTACCACCACACGCGACAGGGCTGGTCCTCGGTCCTGCCGTCCCCAAGCCATGGGCATGCTGGAGAAGGCAGCTGAGAGCTCCCCCTTTGATTTGATGGCATTTTGCGCTCAGGGCCAAATCCTGTTCGTGGTGACGTTGGAGCAGAGCCAGGGTGATACAGCCAGCAGCTGTGGTGGTGCTCAGGTTCGTACAGGTAGAATCCATCCTGTGGGCATCCCAGCCTTTGCTTTTGGGCATCAGACCCCCAGGTCCCAGCCCAGCTCCCCCAGAGCCTCCCGTTTACCTGTGGCAAAGCACACGGTCTTTCTCTGAGGAGCGGATAAATTTCTGATCTCATCAATGCTTACAAATACTTCAAGGGAGGGTGCCGGGAGGATGGCACCAGTCTTTTTCCAGTGGTCCCCAGTGACAGGACAAGAGGTAACGGGCACAAACTTCAACATAGGAAGTTCCATCTCAACATGAGGAGGAACTTCTTTCCTTTGAGGGTGGCAGAGCACTGGAAGAGGCTGCCCAGAGAGGTGGTGGAGTCTCTGACTCTGGAGACATTCCAAACCCGCCTGGACACCATCCTGTGCCACCTGCTGTAGGTGACCCTGCTCTGGCAGGGGGGTTGGACTAGATGATCTCCAGAGGTCCCTTCCAACCCCGGTGTTTCTGTGATTGGCTTCTTTTAACCGGAGGGCTCTCCTTGGCAGGTCAACAAAATCTCTGTCCCTGCTCCTGAGGTCCCACCATGGGGAGCGGGATAGCAGTGACAGTCCCGAGCTCGTCCCCGGGGTGATGGGGATCTGCTGCAGGCACAGCTGGGATTTCCAACTGGAGTCTGGAGGGCGCTTTGGTCAAACTGGACCTATCGGTTTGGTCTGGAAGCTGGTTGAAAATGACCTTCCCTTCTCTTTCCCCATGGCTCCGCAGCACTTTACCTGACTCTCCCCCGGACTCTGGATCGGAAGCCTACTCCCCTCAGCAGGTGAACGGTAAGTGCGTGAAAGAGAGAGGGGGCGGCGGTGGTGGTGGGGGAATAATAATCCAAACCCCAAACCCGACATCCTCCCCCTCTTTGTACTGTGAAAGTGGTTGGCTCTGAAATCTTTATCAGACGGGAGAAAACAGGCGGCTGCAATACGTGGGGAGATTATCAGTTAGTAAATATCCCTCGACTTTCGCCTATTGTTCTGCTGCTAGTCTTTGCGAGGGGGGAGAGCGAGCGAGCCAGGGAACGGGAGAGAAGGCAAGGTGGGAATCCACTTCCACGGGGGAGAGATCGGCGGTGTGGCTCGTCCCCGGGCAGGGTGGGATGCGGAGCCTGCCAGCCTCCTTGTCCTGCCCTCCGCCTCCGGTGAGCGAAAGGCAAGGAGCGTGAGCGCGTCCCCGACATGGAGCCCGGCTCCGGCAGACAGAAATGAACCCGCCGTTCAGCAGTAAGTTCCTTCCCAGCCCTTCCCTCCCCTCCAGTGGGGCCAGCTGATCCTGAGGGTCTTCTGCTCCCTTCTGCAAAGGGCAGAGAGAGCTGGGTCCCCCCAGGTACAGGCAGGGTCACTGCCAGGCCCTCCTGGCCCCCGCCTGGGGAAGCCACCGAGCGTTGCTTGGTTCCTCTGGTGACCTTCACTGCTCTTTGGTGGAAGAAACTCCTTGGTGAGGAAGGAAGGTTGCTTCTGGTCTCCCTTCCCCCTCGGCAGCAGCACCCTCTTCCCCAGGCTCCAGCCCAGTCCCCACCAGGAACAGCGCCTGCTCCTTTTTTTTTTTTTTTTTTTGATGGAAGAGGTCAAGAGTTCTGTTTATCTTGCTAAAAAAAATCCCTGGAATTCCTCCTGGCCCTTCCTTAAATATAACAAAGAGGCCGGGTTGCTCACCACGGGAGAGAGCGGCTTTGACGTGCTGGCAGAGCAGCAGCACCTCTGCTTGGGGAGGAGAAGAGGCTCCGGAGAGGACCCGCAAAGCACCTCCTTCCTCCTGAGATTCCCGGACCTGGTCGTTCCCTGGAGCTGGGAGCGCAGAGTTCTGCGTTTGGCAAATGCATCGGCGCTTGTCCCCACCCTGGTTAGAAGCCTGTGGAAATTGCCACGTGCTGTGGACGCGGTGAAGATGCGGTGGCTGCTGCGAGGCCGCGTTCTCGGACACTGGTGCATGGGTTGTCCCTTGAAAGCTGCACGAGGTCTCCCAGCTTGGACCCCAGCCGCCGGTGCCAAGGCTGACCGTGCTGCAGGGTCAGGACATTGACTTAAGATGTTGTAAAGACGCGTTTCTTGCAGCGTGGGCTTGCTCTCCGAGGGTTGTTCTGGGGCTCTTGGAAGGTGTATCCATCAGCTGGGCCGAGCGGTGCCAAAGCTGCCTCGTTGAGCCGTGCTAGTCTTTGCTCCCGGTTACGGGGGTGGAAGTTGAGTGCTGGTCAGGATGGCAGGAGCAGAGCTGGGTAAGGGAGATGTCGTGCCCGGTACCATCACTACCCGGCTGAAAAGCAGAGAGATGCTCTGTCCTAGGGATGCCACCTGTCAGCCCTGGCCATTGAATGCAAGCAAGGCTGCTCTTTGGTCCTGATCTCCAGACTCTTGAGGATGGAGACCTCCCCTCCACCCTGGAGCCCTAGCGCTTGGCTAGGCTGTCCTTAGCTCCAGAAGGCAGGCTGGCCCAGGAGCAGGACCCTGCCTGCGAGCATGGGCAGAGGATTCCGGTTCGATTTGTGCTGGAAAAGGGCACTGAGAGATCTCGGCGGGTAGCAGAAAGCCTTTGAAGGGAGCAGAATGGGTGGATGGGTGGAAGTGGCCCTGCCCCAGCAGCCTTCAGTAGGAGGGCTCAGCGTAAATACGTTTCTCTTTTCCAGACCTTGCAATGGGAGGAGTTTTCCGAGTCCTGGTCAAGTGCTTTGGCCTCATTAGTCAACCACTGACTAGTTGTTCTGAGACCAAAGTCCATCCAGCCCAGTGTGGCCCAAGCCTGGCTGGTGGCACCCGCTTAGGGGACCAGCTTGGCCAAGACCCAGCAGATATCTTCCCTGCTATCCCCCTCCATGTCCCCATGGTCTCTAACAGTCTTGGCCAGTCCCTGGATGTGTTTTCTCCCTCCTGCGATTTCCCAGTGCTTAGCTTAATGGGATGTCCACAGCGGGGTGCAAGGAAGCTTTGTCTTATACCCCATGGCCAAGTGCCCCGGGGCGTCAGTCCCTCATTTCTGCAGGGACCTTGGTACCCTGTGGGGACACCTGAACGTGCAGGCTAATGCAGACACACCTCCAGCCATTAGGCAAAGGCTGTGAAAACAGAGGAGCTTTGTCCTGTGGAAGAAAAAGGTGGATGGAGGCGGGTTTGGTGGGGCTGGGGACCAGGCTGTGTGTTTCCCATGGGCAGGGAATCCCAGCAAAGAGCTCCGGCTGGGAGAGAGTGGCTCAGCTGCACGTTTCCTGACAGCCAGTTCCAGTTCCTCTTAGGTGATGTGCTTCAGCTGGGCATCGGCACCCGGCTTCCCACCAGGTCTTGGCCAAACCTGTCTGAGCATGCTTTGTCGGCACAGATTTGGTGCCCTGGATCCTGGGGAGGTCTCAGGGGGGGTAACGTGAGTTTAGCTGATCTTTCCGCTGTTGTTTGAAGGACCGTGCTGTCAATCTCCTGAGCAGGCACGGCCTTTTGGAGTGCTGTTGAGATCTTCTGGTTTAATGCTAGGATGGGAGGGAAGCGCTTCCATGCAGGAGAAATGTTGAACTTCCACACGAGGCTTCTGTTACCCGCTTCTCCAGCAGCTGCCGGTGGATGCCTCAGATTCCCACTCGTCTACATCCAGGGTGTTCACTCACATTTTCCTGGGAGATTTTCATGGGAAAACTTGTAAATTCTTTCAGGTCATATTTTTCTCAGCATGCCATCTTCAGGGTGCACTGTTCCGAAAAGTTCCTCTCGCGTTTAAAGTCTTGAGTATTGAGATTTTTCTGTGCACGTCTTTTCTTGCGTAGATCTGCTCGTGGTCCGTCAGCTCATTTCTCGTGGGTCTTGCATGAAGGTTGGTGATAATCCCTTTAGTTTTCCTGTATTTTTTCACTGTGTTTCTTCACTTGCAGAATGCAGCTGGGGAAGGGTTAGATTTTGCTAAAGAAGCATGTTCCAGATAAAAAGTTCCTTCTCTTTACAGTTTCTTTCTCCTCTTTACAGCTTCTGCAGTGAGAATGGAGAAGCTGGAATGAGAGATCGTTGCAATTCATCAGACTCAGATCTTTGCATTCCACTTGCTCGTGGCACAAGCTCGCTCTTTTTTAGGGTGCATTAAAACATAAAAACAAGCGGCTGAAATGATGCTGGCGCTGACAATTCCCAGAAAGTTTGAGTAGGCGCTTAGTCGTGTCATTATGGCCGAGTTCTGAACTTCGCCGGTGTGCTCACTGGTGTGAGCAGTCCTTCAGTGCTGTAGGCAGTGTCATACAAAGGCCTGAGGTCAGAGAAGACAGAAATCATGTCCTGCTCCATCTCAGATGAGCCCTGAGCCTGTTCAAGTTTTGCCGGCGCGTCACCTTTTCTCACCAACACGTGTGTTTTTCCGTAGTGAAATTATTCATATTATTTCCTTTGGTCAAACCACTAATTTCTAGTCATTCTCGAGGCGTGTTGGGTGAGAATCAACCGTCTTGCTCTACTTCCCACACTTTGCTTTTTGCTCTTAGCCTCCAGAAGTGTTTCGGTCGGAGTGAAAGCCCTCAGCTGAGCGCGGGCGTTGCTGTGCGTTGAGCTTATGGCCGGCTGGAGGCCTAAGCAGCTGCAGAACGGGAGGTGGATTTGCATGCTCCTCCACACACCAAGCATTTCTTTTGATGGTCATATAGTCAAATCGACCCTAGTCATGGCGTGGCTTTAGTATCCAGTTCCAAATAGAGGGGGGGAAAGGTAGGATCACATTTGAATGTCCCTTTTTTGTTTATTTAAATTTAGAGATCAAAGTCTCCTTCTGGTTTAAATGTAAAAAAACCCAAGCAAGGGCTCCCACAGAAGTCCTCAGGGGTGATGCTGATGAGCTGGAGGTGCTCGGGTCATTCAGTCTTCTCTTCTCTTCTCTTCTCTTCTCTTCTCTTCTCTTCTCTTCTCTTCTCTTCTCTTCTCTTCTCTTCTCTTCTCTTCTCTTCTCTTCTCTTCTCTCCTCTCCTCTCCTCTCCTCTCCTCTCCTCTCC
>VFFE01008092.1:2640497-2659195 GCA_008921705.1 Burhinus oedicnemus
TTTGTCCGTGGTGCCGAGCGGCACTGCCCTGCCTTTCCCGGTGTCTGTACCCAGGCCTGGGGTAGGAGAGAGGGGGTTTCTCACCACCTGAAGTTTAGGCATCTAATGAAATTCGCTCTTCAGTGAGCGGGAGAGAAGATGGCGCGTCCCACAGGTGACTTATAGGGCTTCTGTGAGAAGGTGTCTCCAAGTACCCGCCTCTCTCCAGGGGTACATCTACGCACTACAGCGGGGTGATGCAAAGACCCATGTCCATGCAATCTGGGAACCAGCCTGGTCTGAACAGCCTCTGCTCTTCTGTTGCTGAGCCTGTGTGGGCTGCCCAGGCCATTACGGGGTTCCTGCCAATGGCCACGTGGACCAGAGAAAGAGCTGTGGCAGGAGGAGCCCTGCCCGGACCACCTTGACCCACTGTGCTGTTTCCATGCAGGCGTCATTGCTCAGGAGGTAAAGGAGATCCTCCCTGAGGCTGTGAAGGACACCGGGGACCTGGTCTTTTCCAATGGGAAGACTCTTGAGAACTTCCTGGTGGTGAACAAGGTTAGTGGCAGCCAGGAGGGGCAGGGAGGCTGTTGAACCCTGGCTCAAGGGAGTTGTGGAGCTGGAAATGGAAGAGGGAAACTGTCATGCCTGGGAAATGCTTCTAGGCAAACACCACCCATATGAGTTTCAGACCTGGCAGGTCTTCCAGGTGTCAGGAGCAGCGCTGGGTGGATGGCAGACATCAGCAGGGAGGAACTAGCCAGATGTTGGTGAAAGTTGGCAGCATCTCCCTCAGGAAGGGCTCCTTGTTGGCAGCCTCCGCTAGGGAGGCTCTTAGTCATAATCTCTCCTTGCTAGATAAGATAAGGTGGTTGTGTCAAGATAACCCAGAGCACCTGGCTGCCTGACCTCTCCATAACCTGTGGCAGCCTGTTTGCTGCTCTGGGCATCAAGGGGACGGCCTTTTGGAGCACACATCAAGGGGACAGCCTCCCAGAGCTGCTGGCTCTCTCCTGCATCGCTCTGTCCAGAGCAGGAGCAGCCAGGACTGACCATAGTGCCTTGTTTCTCCTTTGTGGAAGCCTAGATCCCCGCAGATACGTCACCAGCTAGCAGTAGCTCTGAGCGTGACCTTTCCTGTCCCATCTGCACGTGGCCAGGCCATTGCTGTCCTTGGTTTCTGCCTACAGCCCTCTTCCACGGGCCACAGCTCAGCATCAGCCCTCCAACGGGAGCTGGTGCTCGCTGTGGAACAGCCTGTCGCAGCAAGCTGTGTGGTCTGCTCTAGCTGAGCTCTCCAAAGAGGCATCTACCTGCTGCTACAAATTCTCCATGGTGTCCAAGATCCTCTGAGAGTAGAGCTGGACCAGCACGTCAGTGAGATGTTCTGCCTCAGGGAGCTCTGTATAGAATCATAGGATCACCTAGGTTGGAAGAGACCTTTAAGATCATCAAGTCCAACCATCAACCTAACACTGCCAAACCCGCCACTAACCCATGTCCCTCAGCACCACGTCTGCCCGGCTTTGAAATACCTCCAGGGATGGGGAGTCCACCACTTGCCTGGGCAGCCTGTTCCAATGTTTGACAACCCTTTTGATGAAGACATTTTTCCTCATATCCAATCTAAACCTCCCCTGGCACAACTTGAGGCCATTTCCTCTTCTCCTATCACTTGTTACTTGGGAGAAGAGACCGACCGCCCCTCGCTACAGCCTCCTTTCAGGTAGTTGTAGAGAGCAATGAGGTCTCCCCTCAGCCTCCTCTTCTCCAGGCTGAACACCCCCAGTTCCCTCAGCCGCTCTTCACAAGACTTGTTCTCCAGACCTCTCACCAGCTCTGTTGCCCTTCTCTGGACACGCTCCAGCCCCTCAGTGTCTGTCTTGGAGTGAGGGGCCCAAAACTGAACACAGGATTCAAGGTGGGGCCTCACCAGTGCCCAGTACAGGGGGATGATCACTGCCCTAGTCCTGCTGGCCACACTATTCCTAATACAGGGCGGGATGCTGTTGGCCTTCTTGGCCACCTGGGCACACTGCTGGCTCGTATTCAACCGACTGTCAACCAACACCCCCAGGTCCTTCTCTGCCGGGCAGCTTCCCAGCCACTCCTCCCCAAGCCTGTAGCGCAGCATGGGGTTGGTGTGACCCATGTGCAGGACCTGGCACTTGGCCTTGTTGAACCTCACACCATTGGCCTCAGCCCATCAATCCAGCCTGACCAGATCCCTCTGTAGGGCCATCCTACCTTCAAGCAGATCAACACTCCCATGGGGAAGCAGCAGAGCCCGAGGGTGGGTGAGGGGCAGGGGTGATTCCGCAGTGCCGGCAGCAGTAGGTGGGATGTGGCTGCAGCTGTGCCAGAGGGAGATGCTTGTGCTGGAACACGCTGCCTTTACCAGAGGGGCTGCAGAAGGAAGGTTGCTCTCCAGAGGCTTCTGGATTTGAGCTCTCCGTTGGTCTGGATCAACTGTGTGTTGGATAATGCTGCCGAATAACTCCAGGAGCTTGCACTGTAGAGCAAGAGCCAGAGGGCCGGGGAGGGGCAGAGAAGGGGTAGATGGGGGGCATTGCTCACGTGATTTGACCGAGGGCTCCTGATGAAGATGGGGACTTTGCGTCTGTCCTTTGTGACTGAGGAGGACTCTTTGGATTAGCACCAGCAGGAGACCTTAAGGATCCTGCACCAACATTTATTGTTTTGGTTGGGTTTGAAGAGGATATCTCTCGTTCTTGCATCCAGGGGCTGTGGAGATCTTGATGCGCCATGTTGGATGATCCCCAACCCCCAGAGCCAGCTGTTGTGTACCCTTTCCCCTGGGGCAGGGCATGGGAGAGCAGTCAGGGTGGCCAGATCCATGGGAGCAGGAGTGCCTCCATGTGCCAGGCCACTCAGACTCCCAACCTGTTCCCTGGCAGGAGCGCATCTTCATGGAGAACGTGGGAGCCGTGAAAGAGCTGTGCAAACTGACGGACAACCTGGAGACCCGCATCGATGAGCTGGAGAGGTGGAGCCACAAGCTGGCCAAGCTCAAGCGGCTGGACAGCATGAAGTCAACCGTGAGCTCTGGGGCATTCAGGTACGGGCATACTGAGGGCACGGGAGCCGGAAGACATGTCTCCTTTTGAGACCAGGCAGCCCTGAGTGACAGCTGGGTTTGGGGAAGGGGAGATGGGGAGGAGTGGTGGGGTGTTGTCATTCGACCTGGGGTATATTCAAGGAGCTGAGATTGGTGAGACAGGTCTGGAATACAAATACCAACAGCCTGCTCTTAGACCAGCCCAAAAAACCCCAGTGTGAAATTGTCTCCACGTTTCCCTACAGTAAGTGAGCGGCTTCCTCAGCGCAAAGAGTTTCTCATGCTTCCAAAATCATCACGTAACTAGCGCTAGGACAAGAGGAAACGGGTTCAAGTTGTGCCAGGGGAGGTTTAGGCTGGACATTAGGAAAAATTTTTTCCCTGAAAGAGTTATCAAACATTGGAACAGGCTGCCCAGGGAGGTGGTGGAGTCACCATCCCTAGATGTGTTTAGAAGTCGTGTAGATGTGGTGCTTAGAGACATGGTTTAGTGGGAGCCCTGGTAGAGTAGGGTCAATGGTTGGACTAGATGATCTTAAAGGTCTTTTCCAACCTAAACGATTCTATGATTCTATGATCATACTGACCCTGGCCAGCTTATGCAGGTTTTGGGGCAGAACTCAAGCTCTCTGGGCAATGGACCAGCACTGCACCTACCCTTGAGCAGATGAAGTGACCAGGGTTTGTGACTGTCATGCCACGCAGAGATTTCTCCCCTACCAGAGAATCACAGTTTTGCCTGGGAATCCCTTCGAGTGCTGTCCCTGCGCAGCTCAGCTCCATTCCTCCTTTCTCCTTGCAGCCAAACAGGAAGCCAGTTCAGCCGTGCGGGAAGCGTGCCCCACAAAAAAAGACCCCACAAAGTAGCCAGCAAGGTAAGGGACCGCTCCCAAAGGAGAGGTGCTGTGCGGGGCAAGGTGGTCTGTCTGAGAACGGTCGTCTGCATGGTCCTCGTGTGTTTCCTTCCACATGCTGCAGAGGGAGAGACCCTGTCTCTTCCCATTTCCATGGTCTCTCCTTCTTTTCTGTCCGTGCCTAATGAAGACGTTACATGGCTGGTGAAGGGTCTAGAGCACAAGTCTTCTCAGGAGTGGCTGAGGGACCTGGGGGTGTTCAGCCTGGAGAAGAGAAGGCTGAGGGGAGACCTTCTCGCTCTCTACAACTACCTGAGAGGAGGCTGTAGCCAGGGGGGGGTCGGTCTCTTCTCCCAAGTAACAGGCGATAGGACAAGAGGAAATGGCCTCAAGTTGTGCCAGGGCAGGTTTAGATTGGATATTAGGAAAAATGTCTTCATCAAAAGGGTTGTCAAACATTGGAACAGGCTGCCCAGGGAAGTGGTGGACTCCCCATCCCTGGAGGGATTTAAAAGACGGCAGACGTGGTGCTGAGGGACATGGGTTAGTGATTGTTTTAGGTTGATGGTTGGACTCGATGATCTTAAACGTATCTTCCAACGTAGGTGATTCTGTGATTCTATGGCTTCCGCTCTGCGGGGTTCAGGGCTTGCAGGGGAGCAGGAAGAGAGCTTGGGATGGGCTGGCTGGGATCTGTGTGAGAACCAGCGTGGGCAGGAGCCCTGAGCTGATCTTGGGGTTTTTCTCCTGCAGTCACCGTCAGTTGTCCCGGAACAGGCGTGCATCAGCCAGCGCTTCCTGCAGGGCACCATCATTGCCCTGGTCATCATCATGGCATTCAGGTGAGACCGCACACCCGGGGCTGCCGCTTCTCCGTTGTCTCTCTCCAGCTCATCAGTTTGGTCCATGCCACCCGTGGGGTGTGTGGTGAGGGGCTGTGGACCTACGGCTTCTTTCATGGGCTGAAATCCCTTGGAAGCAGATCAGAACCATGACATGGCCCTTGCCCCATGCCCGTCCTCAGCCTGTACCTCTCCCTTTCTTGCCAGTGTGGTGTCCATGTCCACGCTCTACGTGCTGAGCTTGCGCAGTGAAGAGGACCTGGTGGATATCGATGGGTAGGTACTTCTGGGCTCTGTGGGAGGGATGTGGTGACCGGGGTAGTCCGAAGCACAAAACGCAGCCGCTCTGGGGTTATTGAGCATGGTTCCACTGAGTCAAACTGAAAAGCCCACCAAACGCATCCGCACGTCCAAGTCTGCTGTCAGTTAAAGTATCTGGAGCAAGAAGTGAGGAACAGAGAAGAAAAAGAAAATACGCTGCTGTCTGGCTGCTCACATACCCACTCGTGGCTGGGCTGGTCTGAAGGTTCTTTGGTTGCCTCTTCGGCTGGACTGAAACGGCATCGTCCCGCTGATTGCAGTGGGGCTGGACCAGGCGGTACTAGGCAAGAGTTTTCCTCTGCAAAGAGCGTCCTTATTGTGGAGAGAGCATTGAGGGAACGGCCCCAGCCCGGCAAACGCCAGCATGGGCAGCCTGTGCTGGGCATTCCGTTTTGGCACACTTCACTCCTTTGGGAGCTCGCGTTACCCGATAATGAGTCTCTTTTTCTCTCTCTCCTCTCCCTGTCCTATTTCTCTCCCTCCTGTTCTCGTTACATCTCTCATCCAACCCATTCTCTCTCCACTTTGTCTTTAATTTTCCCACTCTTGTCTTTTCATTTCCATTATCTCCCATATCCTCTTTTATTCCCCCTTGTCCTCCTCATCTTCTACCCACCTGCCTTTTCTTCCCGTCTCCCTTCACTGTCCTGTAGCTCTTTTGCCGTGCCCACTGCCTGTCTCCTGGCCCTCTTTCGGCACAGGGGTCCTGGGGTCCCGGTCGCTCTATGTCCACGGTATGTTACTGTTTCATTATACTGTTATTTAATTGCCGCACCCTTTCTCTCAATTCCTCTTCTTTCTTCCATCTGCACCACAGAAGGCCAAGAATCTTAAGCAAAATTGAAAGCAAAGAAAGGGACACGAATATACTTCAGCAAGTGGGACTCCAGGAGGAAGGATTATGGACCCCATCAGGAAGGGGAAATTAGGATTAGGAGATTGAAGACCCAATTAATTTAAGGCTGAATAAAGAAATCCCATACTACAGGTAAAGCAGGAGCAGGCAGTGCGAAAGGAGCGCAGGGGGTATGTAAAAAGGAAGACGCATTTGAAGAATTACCCAAAAAGCTGTTCCTACCCTCTGTTCCTATGTGAGTAGCTTTATTGTGGAGGGTCACTCTCCAGTACAGCACAGCTGACTGTGCAACAGGAGGACAGAAAAAAAACCGTGACGGGTTGTCAGGCAGCGGAACAGGCTGCCCAGGGAAGTGGTGGAGTCACCATTGGAGTATTTAAAGGCCGGGCAGACGTGGTACTGAGGGACACGGGTTAGTGGTGGGTTTGGCAGTGTTAGGTTGATGGTTGGACTCGGTGATCCTAAAGGTCTCTTCCAACCTGGGGATTCTATGATTCTATCATGCTATGGACAGGTAAGATTTTGAACGTCTCTGTTAGGAGCTCAGTAAAAATTTCTGCTCCGTGGACAACTGCAGCGTGTGAAGGCAAGAGCCTTGGTTTGTCCCATATCTCTGTAGGCTGGTGCCCAGAAGTGGTGTTGCTCTGGGCTCCTTGTGCAGACATGGGAGAAAACCAGCATGAGGCAGCAGTTCCTCCCCTTTCACATCTGCCTTAACCTCGGGAGGTGCCTGTGGTGTCCTCAGCTCAGGTCTTGGTAGCTTCCGTGAAACACCTGAAGTTACAGGTACCTTCCATGAAACACCTGAAGTTACACCAGGGGACGTTTAGGCTGGACATTAGGAAAATATTTTTCCCAGAAAGAGTTGTCAAACATGGGAACAGGCTGCCCAGGGAGGTGGTGGAGTCACCATCCCTAGAAGTGTTTGAAAGTCATGTAGATGTGGTGCTTAGAGACACGGTTTAGTGGCAGCCCTGGTAGAGCAGGGTCAGTGGTTGGACTAGATGATCTTAAAGGTCTTTTCCAACCTAAACGATTCTATGGTTCTATGATACGTGGGATGAATCTGGGTGGGATTGTGTGTATTTCTGAAAAACAAGGTGAGGAACGGTCTGTCTCTCAGTGATAAGGGGCACCTCCTTTAGGGAATGGTGAGTGCTTGGAGCCCATTATGGCCTAACATGTTGAGACCCAAGCACATTAATCCACCCGGAGATCACTGTTGGAAATCAAGTCCACCGAGTGGACCCTGTTCCCCAGCGAGCATCAGGGGAGCATTGCTGGTGTCCTCTGAACCAGCTGGGACTTGTCCCTGCCAGACGTGGGACTGCCACACGTTCTGCTGTGGCATTTCCTAGCTCTCCTTGCTGTCTTCACGGCTTGCCTGCTTCTCTCCTGCCTTTCCCTTCCCAGATCACTCCAGTCTCTGCTCCTCCTCACCCTCGTGCTCTCCACATCTGCTCTTGCTCCATGTACCTGGTCCCGTCACCCCACTCACTGCTACAGCCGCTTCTCTCTTCACGTATGAGTGACGCCATTGTCCCCCGTGGCAGACGTTTTCACCGTATTTTCCTGTGTTTCAGGTCAAGCCAGAACTTTGACAAAACGCAGATGGTGCGATCCACAGCTGCGTCAGACGGAGCCGGCGGCAGGACCCCCACGCACCAGGGTAGGTGGCAGCGGGTCAGGGGGCCTGGCAGATGCACGTGATGATGGGTGGTGGTGCAGGGTGATGAACACGGCTGCTCATCCGTGCCAGGGGCTTGCTGGAAGGTCTGTCTCCGTGCTGGGAGGTCCTGGGGCTCTGTTTTTTTGGGAGAGGGGCACTTGGTGCTGCTCCTGTTAGATGCCTCTCCCCTTGACTTACTCCACGTGTCCCTGCTGTTCGTCCTGCAGTCACAGAGGACACGCGTGACTTAGTCTTCGGCTCACCCGGTCACAGTGTGCTAGCCTGCTTCAGCCCGCCGTGTTTCTCCACGTGCTGCTCTGCTGCTCCCACCAACGCCTCCTCTGTCGCCCTCTCTGAGACCAGCCCCACTCATGCCACTAACCGGACAGGTAGGTACCAGCCCAGGCACCCAGGAGGTGCTGGGACGACACCGAGCTCTGTCTCACCATTGCATCACCCCGTATCCCCAGCCCTGTCTCGCCTCGTGTCCCCAGCCCTGTCTTGCCTCGTGTCTTACCTCCGCGCGTTCTGAAAAGGACATGCCGCCTGCCCTTCGCCACGTCCCCGGTCCGAGACCTGCTGCAGGCTGAGCAGCCGGGTGGCGTGGGTCAGACATCTGTGATCCTGCTGCCACCAGGGGTAAGGGGGGAGCCTGGAAGGTCTTCGGAGCCGCCTGCTTTGCCACCACGAAGTCCTGAGATGCTGTGCCAGGCTGGCCAGCACGCCCGAGCGGCCGTACTTTGCAGCCTGGCCTCATTCCTCGGTTTGCGTTGAGCAGGGTTGTGACAGGGCAGGAGACGTGCCGGCTCTGGCTGCCCACGCAGGCGGCTTTTGCACCCTCGCTTGCTCCATCGCCACCGCTGCAGCAGGAGGAGCAGCACCGCAGGCAGTGACTGCAGAGCCCTAACACCCTTGGATTCACGCCTCGACCTTGCCTTCGACACCATGCCCTCCCCGCCAGGGCTGGGCTTTGTCCCCACAGCCTGCTCCAGCCTCCCTTTGCTGCAAGGATCCCACCGGCTCCGTAGGCTGGGAAGCCTCAGCTGCGCAGCGGGGCGGGGGTCACCTCCCGGGTGACGTGGGGACAGGAGAAAGCCGGAGCTGGTAGAGCTGTTCTCCCCGCAGTGGCCTCGGAGCGCTGCCAGCCTCTCACCACAACCTTCCTCTCCCTTTTCCCCACAGACCAAAGTCAGCCCTCGCTCCTGCCAGTGACAAATATCAAAGCCAAATCCAGGGGCATCACGGGGAAAGCGACCTCCTACGCCAAGTGGCCAAAGACGCCTGACAGGTCTCAGAGCTTCGGCAGCCCCAATGCCAGCCCCTCCTCCCCCTTCACCCACATCCAGGGCAAATCCAAGTACATCTCCAACCTCTCGCTCTCCCGCAGCAACTCCCCGCTGGGGCAGACCCGGCAGCAGCGCAGCATCAAGCAGCCGGTGAGCGAGTGGCCCCGCACGGAGGATCCCGGCACGGATGGTAGGTGGACCCCGTCTTCTTCCCTCCCTGCAGCGGCACCGTGGTCCTGGGTTCTCTCCTGGGGTATCCTCAACCAGCTGGGGCTCCTCTCACCGTGTCCCCATCCTGCAGCTTGTTTGGCCCCAGTACAGCCGGGTTCAACCTCCAGCCCTGCCCTTCCTCCTCCACGCTGCCCTACGCTTTCCGGCCATATTAGCCAGCGGCTAGTTGCCTTCTGAGGCTGCCGTACTGGTATCTCCGTTCTTCCCCCCCATCTCAGCTTGCTCAGCCATTTCTAAGTCAGATCTAGAGGAAGAAATGCACGGAAGCGGTCGTGCCTGCAGCGGAGAGAAAGGAGTGTCGATGACCAGCCATTGGCATAGTCTGGGGCAGCCCTTCTCCTGCCTCTCCGTGCCTGGACACGGTGTTAGCGCAGTCTTGCAGCAATCTGACCCCTTCTCCGATGACAGGAAAAGTGCTCTCAGTGCCAGGCGTCCCTTCCAGCCCTTCTCGCTCCGGGATACCCCAGCCGCCCTCCCATTGCTGTTCCTAAACAGCCTGTTCTGCCCTCCCTTCCCCGCAGGGCCAAGCCCAGTGCTGCGCTCCATCCGCATCCTGGAGATCAATATGGCCATCCGGCCCCAGTCCTGCGCAGCCGCCCACGCGTGCAGGTGAGTGAGGCACGGCCGGCTGCCAGCGCTTTGGTGGGAGCTCCGGGGCAAGCAGCGGGTAGGCAGCTCCTGCAGCCTCGGGCCATTTTCTTGCCGTCACCCCAAGGCAGCCCGTGCTGCTCCTTGGCCAGCGGAGCTCAGAGTGCAGGAGGGGATGGCATTTGGTGACGAGCTCATCCTCGGGAACTAGCCTGGGAAGCCCTCCCCTCTTGAAGTCTCAGCCCAAGAGAGGCTTTGGGTTTTGTGCTGGCCATCTCACGGCCGCCTGAGGTGCTGTGGCGAGGTCTAACGCTCTCTCCTGTGTCCCCAGGGCTGGAAACGTCACCTACCGCATCCCTGTCAACCAGCTCACAGCAGTGAACACCAACCTGACCCTGGAGATGAAGTGAGTGGACAGGGCTCATCTCTTCGGTGTTTCGGTACCCCTGAAGCCAGCTGGATACCGTGCCCTGTGGCCACGGTGTCTCCTGCTTGAGCCGGGGAAGAGACGGCAGAGCCTGCTCCCTCCCAGCCTCTTACCGTGTCTTGTCTCCCCAGCTCCTCCTCCGCTGTGTCCATCTCCCTTTGCGGCCTCGTCTCCAACGACCCCTGCCAGGATGCTGCGAGCACGAACAGCTCCGCCGACGCCACAGACGCACAGGTAGGGAGGCTACGGCTCACAAAATCCACCTGTTTGGGTCACCCCAGCGCATCGCCGATCCCTCCAGAAGGGACTGCAGCAGCCTGGCTAGGGCAGCCCAGGGGTTGCTGGAGGGAATTTGTGCCCAGCCATGGCCGTGCTCTGCAGTGGCTAACGCCAGTGCCCCTCGGACATCCCTGCTAGCCCACCAGGGAAGGGGCTGTAAACCCGATCCGGGCGGTCATTCGCATGGAATCATCCCACCCGACCCCTCCGCACGAGCCCCGGGGCTGTGGGTGGGGAGGAGACCAGGCTGTAAAGTGCCGTAACGCGTTCCAATGAAATCCCTTCCGGGGGATATCGCAGGTCTGCGTGCGCGGAGCCTGCGTCTGAGCCTTCCTACCCTCGGGTGCCTCCTTGCCCCTCTCAGCCCAGCTCTGAGGCTGACCTTGGAGAGGCTGCGCCTCCCCTCGCCGGCGCAGGGCTGTGCGGGTCCTTGCCAGTCTGGCCTGGGAGAACCAGCGATAGGACAAGAGGAAACGGGTTCAAGTTGCGCCAGGGGAGGTTTAGGCTGGACATTAGGAAAAAATTTTTCACTGAAAAAGAGTTATCAACCATTGGAAGAGGCTGCCCAGGGAGGTGGTGGAGTCACCACCCCTAGATGTGTTTAGAAGTTGTGTAGATGTGGGGCTTAAAGACACGGTTTAGTGGCAGCCCTGGTAGAGTAGGGTCAATGGTTGGACTCGATGATCTTAAAGGTCTTTTCCAACCTAAACGATTCTATGGCTCTATAACGTGCCCTGATGCTCAGCCCCGATCTCATCCTAGCTGTCCTGTTCGCTTCCCCAGGAAACAACGCACCGCTGGCCTCTCGTGATGATGTCTTTCCGGGAGTTCACCTACCACTTCAGAGTAGCGCAACCTGTGAGTACCAGCAGCCGCTCCGTCTTTCCTCTTCTCCAGGGCTGAGCGGGAAGGACAGCAATGGCACCAGGGCAGGTTTAGCGGCCACATGGCGCTGAGCGCCTTCCACAGCCCCCTCCAGCCTGGCTGTTGCCTTCCATGGTTACATGGCGGAGGGGGTTATGATGTTTCTCTGCCCCAGCACGTAATTCCTGCACGTTCCCCCCCCCTTGGAGCATGCCTGGACAGGTCTGTAAGTCCTTTTTCTCGCTCTCTCACAGGGCCGAGCCAACTGCAGCACTGCTCCCGAGCACATGGGACACCTTTTCACTGACTATTATTTTCAGTTTTACTGGCTCTGTGAGTGAGTCCTGGCAGCACCAGTGCCCTCTGGTCGGAGAGAGGAGGGGGACTGGTGACACTGGGGAGACTCCTGTACACCTTCCTCCACTAGCTCCCCCCCCCAGCCCCACCTTACCCCCCTCTCCGTCCGCTGCGGGGGACGTGGAGCTGGTTTGGTTGTGGGCTGGTGACGCCGGCACTGAAGCACAGCACGCGCAGAACATAGGACCTAAGCCACCGAAACGCAACCAGCCCTGCGGTACCTCCTTGGGCTCACCTCGCACCGACTCCCACCGTCCCAAACGTCTCTCTCCTTCCCTTCTGGGGACGTTTGTGTCCTCCGTCACTTCTCCCTCCCTTTGCAACACTGGATTTGAAAGCATTACACTGGACTGAACGTGGACGGCTTTGCCACATCCCAGCGCAGGGATGGGAGCTCCATCCCGTACTGGCCCCGGGTGCGCCACATCAGTTCTTCACGACACTGGAATTGCTCAACACTGGAGCCCTTTCCAAGAGCGAAACGCTGGAGTTTGGCCTGGAAAGGGAGGCTGTGCCTGGACGTACTGGAAGTCGTACACTGGAGTTGCTGTTCCTTCTAGTTGGGCCAGGGCCATTCCCCGCAGCCCCACTCCACGGACCCCCGGCGACCCCAGGACCCGCCGACGGACTGTCCTCTGTGGACAACAAGCGAAGGTGCAGCTTCAACGTCAGCCCCGTCTGTCCCTCTCCTCGCCGTACTCTTAACTTTCACCGTAGCCAGGTCTGGATGGATAAACTCAAGAACCCCACTAAAAACGCTGCTGAGGCTGTGCCCGGGCCAAACCACGTGTGGGGCCGCTTGCCACCATCCCATGGGAGAAAAATTACCGTGAGTCACCTGCATTAAGTGTCGTGGGACCCATTTGTTGTTTTAGTTTTTTTTTTTTTGATTTGGCAGCAGCGTGTGGCCTCTCGCAGCGTGTGCGGAGCTGCCTGGTCGGTTCTCAAGTCAACACGGCCACATCTGCCCAGATGTGCTGAAGAGAGACCACTGGCGAAGCCCGGTGCGCCCTGCAGAGCAAGGCTGGGTCGCTGGGGATGCGTGACGTGGCTTCACTGCACCCCCTGGCTAACAGATCTCTGCCACAAAGGGGGGAACGGCAGCGACTGTGGGCCCTTGCTGTCGCCGTTCTCGGAAAGCAGTTATGATGTTGACTGTATTTGGGGTATTTTACTGTTACAAGTTCTTAACTTGCTAAACTACTGAATTATTCTGGTTTTTTTTACGCCGTATAAAAATGGGTCTCTTAACTCTGTCCCTCTTGAGCCACGTGTGTCTCACGTAGGAAAGCAAAGGGGGCCACTGCTAAGCTCCACGTTAAAAGCTCGACTGCTCCAGCAATGCTGGGACGCGTCAGACTGGCTGACCAGCATCCTCCTCCCCGTCCTGCTCCAGCACCTCTTGCTGAAAAAAGGAGACATCTGCCTTCCTGGAGGCCGAGCCACCACCAGGTTCTTGTGTGCGAGATGCATTTCCCTAAGGAAACAGCAGCCGCCGCCGGCGGGGAAGGGCGGTGAGGGGGAAAAGCCACTCACCGGTCCTGAAGCGCTCTGAGAGCTGACTTTGGAGAAGAGCACGCCTTGCCCCTTGCAGCCCCGAAACTGGACGTAGGCGACTCAAACCAAACTGGTTTGGGGACACTGCATCAGGCTGTGGCTGCTGCACGTTGGTGCTTTCACTGGAGCCGACAGAGACCGGTGGCTTTGAGCAACCTGGTCTGGTGGGAGGTGCCCCTGCCCATGGCAGGGGGTTGGAACTGGATGAGCTTTAAGGTCTCTTCCAACCCAAACCATTCTATGATTCTGTGAGACGATCTCTAAGGTCCCTTCCGACCCTAACCATCTATGATTCTAGGAGACAGACGCAGCAATCCCTTTGCCATCTTCTTACCAGCACTGAGCAGTGCGTGGCTGGCTCCGCTGCTCCAGAGAAACAACCTGCAAAAATGGGGGTTTTATCCCGATAGCGAGACGGTTCCTGTGCACATCTCCTGGGACCCTACGTGGCCTTCTCTCCCCCGTCTGGGGAGCAGCTTTATCTCCTGTCACCCATCTCAGAACTTCTGAGCTTGTCCCAGAAAAGCACCCGTAGCTCTGCAATTCCTTGCGACATCGCTAGGAGTTGGCGTCTCTGCCGCCAAAGGCTCTTTCTTTGTAGGGTGGTTTGAAGGTCAGGTCTTCTTCTACGGGCAGCAAACACCTAATTAGACATTGGTGCTGCTCTCCAGGTACGAAAATGCACTGACGCCTGGGCAGGCAGGAGCCAGTGGGTGAGCAGGGAATGCCGGGCAGCCAAGCAGGAGTGAAGCTAGGGGACCACCCGCCTCTTGGGAGCTCAGCGGGAGCTCCCGAGGCTTGGGAGTACCTACACACAAGCAGGTCAGCTCCATGCTCAGCAGGATTCTCTGTTTCTCCCTGCAACCGGGAAGGAATCCCTGCCATGTAGCTCTCCGGAGAGGCCGCTCAGCGCTCCTCCCTCCACCTGCCCTGAGCTTTTTCGCTTGGCCTTAAACCGCGAACTTACTTTCTTGGCAGCTTTTATTCTCCACTTGGCAATCAGTGGTCCAGTCTGGCACGTCCTTATTCAGGCGAGCGATGCCACCTGCTTGTCGCCGTCTGCTCAGCTGCGAGGTGGCCTTCTCAGACCTGCTGTTTGCCCTTGTATTGTGGAGCTGGGCTAAACGCCCGTGCGCTCCTGTAGCCCCTGAAGAGGTAACGGGCGGTGTTGTGAGGGCCAGAGCCGAGAGCGCTGCCCGCAGTCACCGCCACCAGTCCGCTCCCTCGCTGGTGGACCTGGCCGAGGTCAGCCGAGACCCGCGAGTACATCTCTCCCCGCTGCAGGGAAAGCCGCTCCTGGAGGGGAGGAAGCAATCAATCACTAGAAACACGCTAGCAGCGGTGGTCCAAGAGGAGACGGAGTCTATCGGGTGTCCCCTGCGACACTTAGCCACGGGGTTTACGAGAGCCGCTGGCAAACCAAGTGCCTAAGGGCTACGGAAACATCTCTAGTGCCTTTTTCTCCTAACGGGACTGCACAAGGGAACAGTGGTTTCCCGCATGTGCGGAAAACGCTGCGTGCTGCAAAAACGGTGGCCAGTTAGCTTAAGAACTGAGATGAGACAAGACCTAAAGTGCAAAAGCCAGCCCTGCCCACGTACGGCTGTTTCACAGCCGAGCAGCACCGGGCTGACAGCAATCCCTGGTGTCGAAAGAGGAGAGGGATGCGGAATGCAGTTTTTAGCATCTTATATCGCGAGTAGTATCCTTGGTCTTAAAGTCTATCCCAAAGCGTAGGCCAGTTCCACCAGCCGCTGCACAGCCAGGCAGAAAGGAGCTCAAAAGGGTTCTGTAATTATTAAAGGGTCACAGGATTGCGTCTAAGCCCGCGGCAACAGCTGTTTGCATAGACTCCCCCCAAAGGCGTCTCTGCCCTAACTGAAGACGTGTTCCCCATCCCCAATCAGTAACAAGAGAGTTAACAATCAGGCCTTTCCCTGCACGAGACGGAGGGAGCTCTGAGCCGATGTCTCCAGCCATACAGCCTGGGGAAAACCCTCTCTTCCCGCTGGAAAGGAGACGCTCCATCTCTCTAGACATTCTTGGCAGGAAGGAAGACAAGTGTGGAAACGAGGCCACTTGCCGAAGTTTGGCTGTTTCGGAGTTTGTTTCAAAAGCAAATTCACAAACATTCTGTCCTACTGTTAGAGCTTAAAGCCTGTAAATAGAGACTATGCCACCACTGCAAGAATTAAGAAAAAAAAAAAAAAGTAAAGCACTAATTTGTTTGGTTTAAATGTTGCTGTCACAGCTTTAATCACTGTATATTGCCAGCAAGTTTGTAGAGTTGCATTCTTAGCAGGTATTATTGATTATCGGTTTTTATTTGTGGGGAACAAGCGTTGTTTCCCTCCTTTCTTTCTGATTTATATTTATATTTTGCTGAATTTGAGTGCAGAGTCTCCGGATTCCCCACTTTTTTTTGTTTGGCTTATTTAGACTTTGTTTCATGCTGGAGGTAAAAATGCCCATATAAATAAATATATAAATACTGCTTTGTATCCAAGGACGGCTCCTGGCGCATTCCTGCCTTGCTATGAAATAACAGTCTTTCCGTTCCGTAGCTGTAAAACTGCTTCCCACAAGACAGAGGAACCTCCGTGTCATTAATCGGCGGGAGTTTCCAGACGTGCCCACGCAGGGTGCAGTCAGGGTCGGAAGAGCCCCAGCCCATGGCTGCTCGCCGCTACACAGCGTCCTTTCCGACAGGTATAAAAAAAGAGCTCTCGGTGCTCCCACCTCAGAGGTCAGGGCCAGATCCAGAGGCATCTGAGAGCATCCGCAGAGGGAAAGCTTCCTTCCCGAACAGGAAACTAGGGCTTTAAATCTGTAAGCTACCTGTTGAATTTCTCATTTTGAAATTAATCACTTTGAAAGCTGGGCTACAAATTCAAAGCTACCCATAAAAATACCGTTAAGCATGCCATAAACAAAATCCTCTTTTATAGGCAAGGCACTACCTAACTGAAGGGCACATCCAGCCACAAGATCGTTCTGTCCTGTACTTCTCAAACATTCCTCCCAAAACCTCATTTCCTACAAACACAGCTTGTATCACCCACTGCGGTGCCCGCCAGACAAGCATTATTCTTGCTTCGCATCCGAGGAGCCACACCAGCGCGTTAACCGGGAACCCCCGTCCAGCGACTGTTCCGCAAGCGCCGTATCACCCAGGCCAAACGGGACGTGCACCCAGCCACCGCCACCATCCGCACACCTCAGAAGCACAGAGCCTTGCCAAAAAGCGGGGCCGGGCAGTTCCATCAGCTCCATTTCTAGCGCCCCAGGTCCCCAAGGCACTGCCGACGGTAAGTGAACCACCTCGGAGCAGTCCTTGCCTGTCACAGAACCTCACAAACCAAGCCAGACCAACTAACAAACTAAAAAGGGGATTTATTTTTACAAGTTGGTGACAAAATCAAACTAAGTTTTACTCTTAACCGCAAACTGCTTTGAGACTCCAACAAACACAAACAATCCACAGGTTCAGGATGTTGCTCGGGAGTTAATACTACACTGCCGACTTAAGAATTCTTAAGGTTTACAGTCAATAACCCAAAATGCACATAATCACTCATCGAAACAAGATGAGGTCCCTCAATCTGTACATATGAACCGTGAAAGGCGTCCCAACCCACAGGGAGAGCCCCCTGACCGCAAGCCCGCTGCTCTGAGGGAGACTGACTTCAAGTGACTCTCATGGGGTCCCATTTACACCCAATTCGAATCTGACCTGTGGTCACATACGCTTATGTAGCCTCCCCAGTAGCCAAAGACCCCAACTCCTGCACCTTTCAACAACCACCACCCTGTGGGTGTAACAAGAGTGGTGGTGGGAAGTTTTTTGTCGGGTCTTTGTTAGGTTTTCGCAGGCTTTTGTCAGGTCTTATCTCATCCTTTCTAGGGCTTTGTCAGGGGGGTGCATCTGCCATGCTGCCCCTCTCCGCTTTGCGAGGGGCTGCCAGCCCTGCTGAGCCACAAAGCTGGCTGAGGATGAGAATGGGCACAGCCTCCCAGAAAGAGGGTGAGGGGATGCGATGGTAGTGAAGGTTGAGGGATATAAAAGCAGGCTTAGGTAGAAGTGGGAAGCCCTTATTTTCTAGAATCTAGCTGCACTAGGGCACAAGGTGGCACCAAAACACTTCCGGGCACACACAGCAGTGGAAATCTATGATAAACACAGGGCCCATCCCACGGCATGTGGATCTTGTGCCAATATCAAAGTGGTTTGGAAAAGCCAGGTGGCAACAAAAAAAAAAAAAGAGTATCTAAAAGACAAACCATGAGTCCAAAGGCAGGTGTATGACGGAGGCAGTTTTATTCAAGTTTGGTTTGTTGGGCGGGCAGAAGTCGCTCGACAGGAACGCAGTCCATGCCTGATACGGGCTTTGTTAGTGAAGTAGAAAAGAAATACAAAAAAGAGCTTCTGCGGGGCTTCCCACCTAGAACCAAAGGAGAGATAAAGGAGGTCGGTGAGACAGCGTTCCGCAGGGTGGCGCCGTAGCCAGACTCTGCTGCGACTAAAGCCACAGAGCAAGGGACAATAATACCCAGCACACACAATTCCCTACTGCCTCAGAGGGGGACGAACGCCAGTTCTGCCCACGGTGAAGAGGTGGGCACAGGCGCACTCTCCAGCCAAGTTACCCGACGGCTGCTTTGCAGCTCGGAGTAGCTGCGATGCTTAAGCCCAAAGGCTGCTGCCGGGATGCCAGCACAGCCTTTTGGGCATCCTAACTTTGCCGCCGAAGAAAGGTGGCTTTTGTCAAGATCAGCTGTCCCAGGGCTACGTTTCCAGGCCCCCCCACCCCAACGCACACAGAGCATTAGGCCCTCGGGGTGCTTACAGCCGCAGGGATTCCCCAGGCGGTACCGGTGCTCCTCCGCCCGGGCCTCAGACGTAGATACCGACCCACAGCAGCAGGAAGAGGACCCCGAAGCCCATGAAGAGCGAGGCCACCAGCGAGATCAACAGCTCCTTGTAGATGTCCCGCGTGTACTTGGTAGAAGTCACCTCGTAGCTGCAGCCCCGGGGGTTAAGGTGCTAACGGCGGCAGAGCAAGGTGAGGGGACCCCCCGCCCGCTCCCCTACCCCCGCCTCCAGCCCGGGGATACACGAAGAACCAGGCGGTGAAGAACATGCCGATAGCCAGCAGCACCACGGTGAGGTGCGGGAAGACGGCCGGGTTCACCGGGCTGGTGTATCTGCTCATCGCCTCCAGCTCCTGCGGGGACACGGTGAAGATAAGCGGCGGCGGCGGCGCCGGAACCGGCTCCCGGCCCCCAGTCCCCAGTCCCGGCTCCCGGCCCCACGTCGCGGCCCCGGCCCTCACCATGTCGCCCGGGTCCCCCTCCGCTCCGACACGTCGCCTCCGCTCCGGAAGCGGAAGGGAGAGCGGGAGCGGGGCATGCCGGGATGGGTGGGCGGGGCGAGCGGCAGCCGCTCGCTATTGGCTCCGCCGGTTCCCGGCAGGCATTGCGGCCGGAGCGCGGGAGCGGTGGCGGG
>VFFE01008092.1:2660419-2675564 GCA_008921705.1 Burhinus oedicnemus
AGGCAGAGGCGGGAAGGGGGGAGGTAGCTGGTGGCGGGTCTACGGGGGGAAATGGCGTCTGGAGAGGCTGAGGCGGCTTGGGGGGGATAATGGCAGCTGGGGCGGACCCGGGGTGGCCGCAGCAGAAAGGAGAGGGGGCGGTAAAGGTGATGCTGGGGGGAGGCCGTGATGAGAAGAGGAGGATAACGGCAGGCCCTGAGGAGGAGGGGTGGAAACGGCGGGTCGGGAGAGGCTGAGGGAAGAGGGGTGTAATGGAAGGGGGGCAGGGAATGGCGTGCTGGGGGAGGGGGAGGCGGGAAGAGGGGTTAAGGCCAGGCCTGGGGAGGCTGCGGCCAGGAGAAGTCACTGTAGGTAGAGGGTAATGGTGGAGCTGGGAAGCAGGGAGGTGGGAACTGGGCCTGGATGGTTATAAGGGGAGGGTGAGGTAGGAAGCAGGGGTAATGGTGTGCTGGGGAAGCTGAGGTGGGGGCATAATGGTGGGTAGGGGCATAATGGTGGGCTGAGGGAGGCTGAGGCTGGAAGCCAGGTAATGGCAGCCAGCAGAGACCGCAGCCTATGGGGTGATGGTTCGCAGGGGAAGCAGCCACCTCCCTTTGGTCCCCCCCTGCTTGGGTGGTACACCATGCCCACAGCCCAGCTGTTAACCCCCAGCACTGTCTCTGTGCAGAGGCTGATCCCAACACCCCCTTTTCTGTTCCCCAGGATGGGAATTCATGGCCTGGCCAAGCTTATTGCCGACGTGGCTCCTGGCGCCATCCGGGAGAATGACATCAAGTCTTACTTCGGCCGGAAGGTGGCTATAGATGCCTCCATGAGCATCTATCAGTTCCTGATTGCCGTCCGGCAGGGAGCTGAGGTCCTGCAGAATGAGGACGGTGAGACCACAAGCCATCTGATGGGCATGTTCTACCGGACCATCCGCATGGTGGAGAATGGCATTAAGCCAGTTTACGTCTTTGATGGCAAGCCCCCCCAGCTGAAATCAGGGGAGCTGTCAAAGCGGACTGAGCGCCGGGCGGAGGCCGAGAAACACCTGCAGGAGGCTCAGGAGGCCGGGGAGGAGGAGAACATTGAGAAGTACAGCAAGAGGCTGGTCAAGGTGACCCAGCAGCACACTGATGAGTGCAAGAAGTTACTAACTCTGATGGGCATCCCCTACGTGGAGGCGCCAGGGGAGGCCGAAGCCAGCTGCGCTACCTTGGTGAAGGCTGGGAAGGTCTATGCGGCTGCCACAGAGGATATGGATTGCCTGACCTTCGGCAGTCCCGTACTGATGCGGCATCTTACCGCCAGTGAGACGAAGAAGCTGCCCATCCAGGAGTTTCACCTGAACCGTATTCTGCAGGATCTAGACCTGACCTGGGAACAGTTTGTGGATCTGTGTATCCTCCTGGGCTGTGACTACTGCGAGAGCATCCGTGGCATTGGGCCCAAGCGTGCTATTGAGCTCATCAGAGAGCACAAAACCATTGAGAAGATCGTTCAGCAGATAGACACCAAGAAGTACCCTCTGCCTGAGAACTGGTTGCACAAAGAGGCCCAGAAGCTCTTTCTAGAGCCTGATGTGGTCAACCCCGACACCGTTGAGCTGAAGTGGACCGAGCCGAATGAAGAGCAGCTCGTCCAGTTCATGTGCGGGGAGAAGCAGTTCAATGAAGAGCGGATCCGCAACGGGGTCAAGAGGCTGAGCAAAAGCCGGCAGGGCAGCACGCAGGGCCGGCTGGATGACTTCTTCAAGGTGACGGGCTCCATCACATCAGCCAAGCGCAAAGAGCCGGAGACCAAGGGGTCGGCAAAGAAGAAAGCCAAGACCAACAATGCCGCAACAGCAAAGACCAAAAAGGGAAAATAGCCAGACTGGCCGACCACAAACCCTTGTGATTTGTTTTTTCTGCTCAACCAGGAATTTTAGGCTAATAACAAACGGTCGTTTTTCTGTCCTGCATGTTAGCGCTAGGAAGGATGTTGCTAAAGTGCTTCCCAACAAGGCTAGGTTAGTGAGTCAGATAAGCGTCTTCCCGCGCAGCAGTAGTAACGTACGAGGCTGGGAGAGAAGAGAGCTGAAGCACCCGCAGTGTGGGGGGGTTGGAGGGGTGAGGAACCAGGGAGTTGCGTTCAGCAGTTCCGCGGGTTTGAGACTTCTGATGAGGAGGCCGCAGGGAGCGGAGGTGATGCTCAGGCTGTGGAGTTAAAAAGGGAGGCGCTGATCACAAACACCTCCCCTGATTTAAGAAATAAAAAATTGACCAGCTAGAGAGCGAACTGGGTGGAAATGACAGATTTCTGCCTGACACCATCCATCCAAAAAGAAGTAGGTGCAAGCAGCAGAGGCTGAAGGAGAAGCTGGGGAGATGTGGAATGGAAGGCAAGCTGGAGCTGGGAAGGAGACTTGAAATAATGAGGTGCACCTCTCCCTTTAATGAGGATTGGGTATAGGTTCTTCCTTCCCTTATTGTGGTTGCTTTTCTTTGGTTTTTTTTTAAAAAAAAAAAAAAAGTTGTAATCCTGCGTAGTTCTGATTCCAGCAAAGTTCTGGCCTGCTCTTAGTGCACAAACCGAGGACCAGCTGAGCTGAGACTGCAGCTCTCCGAGCCTGAATTTTGCTGCTAGGTTCTGGTTTATGTTTAAAAAGAAAAACATCAATAAACCTAGCACGGAAGCCTGTTCACTCCCTGATTTCACGAGGCATCCTTCCACGTTGTACACACAGAGACAGGTCCCCGACTAAAAAGAAAAAAGATAGTGCCTCTTTTTTTCCTTATTTTATTTTATTCTGTATTTGCGTAGTCTTTTCATCTTACTTAAAGCTATGTGCCGGGTTTTGTTTTCAGAATAAAATTTATACACAAATACAGTGTTTCTCATTCTCTGGAGAGGTGGCTTAAATCTCGTTGCTGAAGAAAAATCGTGGGTTTGGAGGGAAACCTGTTAGTGATAACAGCCAACAAATCAAGCACAGGCTTGAATACAGAAAATTCCAGTTTTAATCCTGGCGTTAAGGGCAGCTTTTGGATGCTTTGTGGACATGAAAGATCTGTGGGTCAACTCTCTGCCAAGTTATAAAATAAGCTGGGCTTGTTTCACAGGGGAATTCCATTAATGTTGCTAAAATAATCTTGATTTTTAAGCCATTTTCTTAAATGTAGTGTGAGGAATAGCAGCGGGTGCTGCACATGGAGCTTCCTGAGTGGGACCTCCCGCCCGGCTGCCGCTTGACCTGCGTGTGGGATGGGGCACCCGGAGCAGAGCACCCAAAACTTACGAATCTGCTTCTCTGACCTGGTGGTTTTCACAGGGGCCCGGCTTAGCCTAACTCCAAGCCCTAAACTGGAGATGTTTTGGCAAGGGGAAGCCTGGGTGACAGGCTGTAGCGGTTGTGCTTTGGGATGGACATCCGTGCTCTCCAGGAAAGTGCTGCAGGGAAAACGGGATTTAAAAAACAACCTGAGGGGTGATGTTTTATCGCTCCCTCTGTGCAGTTACGTGTTTAACAGGGCTTCTCTCCGGGAGTATTTCTGCTTTCAATCCTGCATCCTTGTCGCCTCTCGCTCTGAGCCGTAAGCTTTTTCCCTTCAGCTGGAAAAAACCTGCTCAGACAGTTTAAAGCAGCTTTTAAACTTCCTGTCCCTGGTTTGTCTTTTTTCTAATGGCGGAGTGGAGCCCAGGCTAGGCTTTCCCGGGAGGCTTTTAAGGTACAGCCTTGCCAGGCAGGTTGGTTTGAAAGCCTGGCTCTGCTGGGAGGTTCCACTGTCCACCACGTCCTGCTCCCTCTGGTCTTCCTCTCCCTCTGGCCTTCCTCTCCCTCCTGCCTTCCCCCTCACCCCCCATCCAGATTTACTTGGTCACCAGGGTAAGTTATCCCTACGCTATTTTAAGCTATGCTACTGGTGTGGTACAGTATATCTGATATATAGTAGGCTCTGTTGTACATTATATAGTAGGATATGTAGTGAGCTGTACGCTGTTAGGTGCGCACTAGACTGCTCTACGAGTTTCAAATGAGGAGGACACTTATCTTTTGAAATGTCCTTATTATGTGTAGAAAGCTATCAGTGAAAACTGATTGAAATACGTTTTCCTATGACGTTGCTAAGATCTGTTGCCCTTAACTGATACTCACCTGGAAGTCACAGCGGTCCAGACATTTTATCGACTCGGATTTCGTTACGTGCGTTATTTCCTTTCAAAATGCAGTAAAGGCAAATCGTGGTTTCTCAGGGTGTGTTCACTTAAATGTTTCAATCCGCAATCTCTCTTAACAGGAGCTGCTTCGTTAAATCTTCCTGGTTTATCTGTGACTACCTCCATTGTGACCACGTGGAAAGGTACGGTGAAATGGCTTTGTGCTAAGGGAATGGAAGGTGATTTAAAAGAAAAGAATATTTGGAAGTAAGAGGCAAATGCTGGTAGCAAGGAAGTAAACTAAGTCTGCAGCAGGCAAAAGAACCCGCAAAGTTCCTGTCTTCAACCCGACCCTGGTCTCCGTAGCTGGTTGCCGAGTCCTTCGTCCTGCCCGCTTCTTGCTGACCTGGAGAGGATTTAGTTCATCACGTTATTATGTCTCACCTTAATTACGATGCCAAAAATAGTTCAAGGCATGAGACAGGAACGACGAGACGTTTCCGAGAAAGTTTAGCTGCCTTTTCACGTCCCTTTAATTTACTTAAAGGAACAACGTTAAAGTTTGCAGCCTACTCTTTTGTCAAGGGCTGCACGCACAGCCGGCGACCTCTGAATTAATATCATTTCTCTAACGAGCCTCAGGTAAAGTCATAAGAAGTAGGGTTTGGTGTTCGTACACTCGGCATGTGCTGTTACGCAGAAGTACACGTTACGCTTTGTACCTTTGGGCCGGAGCTGCTCCGTTCCTGCCTCCACGGCTTTCCTTGCTGCCCTCTGCGTAGGGCGCAGCCGCCGGGGGAAATCTCCGGGCGCGGAAGCGATCAACTGGAGAAATCAGGTTTTTCGCAATCCGAGCTGTAAAATCCGTCACACGTGCAGGGAGAGGAAGCCATTTATGCGCAGGTTTGACTTTGCTTACAGCACTCGCGCTCTCAGCTGCCTTAAACTGTGTAGTTGATGTGAAGCCCTAAACATGCACAGTCCAAACAGGAGAATAAATTCCAAACCCCGGCATCCCGTTAGCCGTTATTTAGCACCTTGTGTGGCTCCTTTCCCGCCTGTGGCTCAGCGCAGGTGAACCCTTCCCCCCCCTCCACATCAGCGCCGGGCACAGAAAGGTTAGGGAGCCCCGCACGGTGCGCTGGGGGGGCAGGACCCAACTCCAAACTTCTTCCAGACTCTTCCGAGAGTTCCTAACGATCCCTCTGTGGCTGGCGTGAAGCTCTTTGCTCAGCGATGATTCACTTGAGGGATTTTATCCATGAGGGCCAAAGGAATAAATAAACCCAGAAGCTGTCCCCCCCGCACAAGCCCTGTGGGACAGCGTTGTCACCCGCTCGGGTCAAAAAGCCGGTGCCACCACCGGCGCTCCTTGCAGACGGAGCTGCCGCATGTCCCGAGCTTCCGAGCGTCCCGTCTGCCAACTGCCGCTTCCCTCCTCCTCTAGCGTCGGGGTCATTGGAGGAATGGAGGAAAACCGACCGCGTTTCTTCTTTCTGCCTTAGGACGGGGCCGGCGTCGCGCGTGCAGATCCCAGGAAGACGCATCTGGACGCTGGGTGAGAGCGTGGTGTCACGCAGGGGAGCAGGACTGTAGGCTCAGGCTTAAAATGGAGACCAAGATTAAAACCCCCCGCAGCGTTCAAGCTTGCGAGTTTACTGATTCAGGGCAAAAAAGCTCGTTAGCAGAATAATAGCTGTAATATTTTCCGTAGGTCTGAATTTCTAGGCATTATCTTCAGGCTTTCTAAGTATGTGTCACCATCTCCTTGTGACGAAAGGTTTGGAAAGCGACTCTTCCGCCCTGAACGTGTACGGACGGCACGGGGGAGGCAGCTGGGAGAGGAGAGCAGGGCTGCGCTACGGAGCCACACGGAGACCCGCAGCCTGGGAATGCTACGCAGGGCTCAGCCCGCCAGCAAACCTGCAAGGTTTTTTTCCTCTAGGAAGAATAAAAACACGCCGTAGAGCCTAGAGCAGCCTCCTGCCCGTGCTGCGGTGTTATTCCTGGCTTCCTCGGTCCCAGCGGTGGGGCTGGGTGGCTCTGTCATGGATTTTTGTATATAAAGATGTTTGAGTGTTCTCAAAAAAACCAAAACACAAACAAAAAAAACTAACAAAAAAAACCAACCCAACATTCATTTAGTGGAAGGGAAAAAGCAGCTGCAGCCAAAACCTAGAAATATCCCACCAGCTATTTCTGGTATGTTGGAACCTCGTAAATATTTGTAAAGTGAAAATTCTGCCTGTTACAGAGACGCAAGTTGGGAATCTGGGTCGGTACCAGAACGGCAGCGATAGATCTCAAGCGTGAGACAGCCAAACCCCGGAATGACGCCGAAGTAACACGGTCGCCCGTGTCCCGGTGTGGCAGGAAAACTGCTGGGCATTGCCCGTGGCTCCAGGACAGCGTGCCGCGCGGGAAACCACAGCCTGCCCGGTTTCCGTAGGTCCCGATCACGTCTTTCCCAAAGGTATTATGAGTGTCTTTGGAAAAAAATTAAAAAAAAAAAAATATAAAAAAATCAGGAGAGCGCTGAGCATTTGGTCTGTGTATCGCAGGGAGACAGTTTATCCGCTCTCCTTGCGGGAGGAGGGGGATGGCAGGGATGCTCCGTGTGGAGGAGATGTCACTGCCGGGGTGGCACACAGGTTTGCTTCGCGTAAGCTGGGATAAAGCTCCTTTTTCCCTGCTATTCATCTCGGGTACCGCACCGTCGCCTGCCCGCCTTCTCCTTCATGTTAACTTCGCTACCAGGGGTTTTTCCTTGCATTTTCTGTTCCAAACAAATATTCCCACTGCTGTTTATCACTCCGATGTTATTGTTCATTAATCCCAGCAGCACTGGTTATACCAGCAGCAAGTCTTCCAGGCGTGGGAAGGATTCCTAACATCTGCTGTGCTCCGCCAGGAAGAGCGAGTAGCTGGCACTGGAAGCCAGCTTTTTTTTTCCAATTAGAAAAAAAAACAAAACAAAACCAAAAACCCCACTTTATGCGAGGCGTTGCCTGGTTTGAAAGTGAAGGTACCGGTTTTCTTTCTGCTATGTGGAGCCTTCTGATAAGTGATTTTTTTATTTCATCTTTTTTTCCCCTCCTCCTTACCTCCTGGGTTCCCATGAGTCCAGCTGGCAGCTTTCTATTATATATATATATATAATAATATATAACACATTATGTCCAATTCCTACTTTCGTCTTACAGTCATGAGGAGCAGCCTGAAAACGCCTTCCTTCCCTACCGCCAGTGGAGAAAAGCAAGTAAATGATAACCGAGCTGGACCAGATTAAAAAAAAAAAAAAATTAAGCGTAATAATATCCTGTTTCCCTGTGATTTGCCACCCCAGGGGGAATATTTCCCTGGGACCTGACCAAGAGTATCGACAGAAACGCGGTGGCTCAGCCTATTCTCGCTCTCTAGCGCGGAAGCTGCCATCCCAGAGTGCCCAGGGACCTTCCCGAATCTCTGCAGCTCGCTCGGGGAGTCGGGGCGGGCAGCCGGGGATCCGGCAAAGCTCATCCGAGCGGGCACGGCGGATTCGGGGCTCCCGGGGTTGTCAGGAGGGGTGTGCGGTCAGTCTTCCCATGGGGAAAATGAAATCCGTTCCCCTTGCCTGCCTCCGAGTCTAATGAAACGGGAGGAAGTTGGCAAATTCTTCACCCCTTCTCCAGTTTTGAAATCATTTAATATTGGGTTGGTTTGGTTTTTTAAAAAGGAAAAAAACTAATTTTTTTAATTCAGCCTCCTGATAAAAGACAGTAAGGCCAAAACGCAACCGCTGAAAGGTTTTGGATGGGTTGCTCTGCCCGTGGGGATTTGCGGAGCACCTAAGCACGCTTAGATGTTGACTTAAGTATCAGAGCTCTGTGCTTTTAATGACGAGCCTAAGAACGTACCTTGCTGACGGCAGCACCACATGCAAGCCGGGACATTGCTCTCTCCCGTTGCACGCTGTCTCTCCTCCTTCCCGCAGGCACGCTGCCACCAAGAAGGGCAATATGGCTCACGGCAATCGCACCGCGGTGACCCAGTTCATCCTCCTCGGGCTGAGCAGCGAGCCTAAGCTGCGCACTCCTCTCTTCGTAATCTTCCTACTGATTTATCTCGTCACCCTCATGGGCAATCTTGGGCTCATCACGCTGATCAAGACGAGCCCCCGGCTGCACACTCCCATGTACTTCTTCCTCTGCAACCTGTCTGTGGTTGACCTTTGCTACTCCTCCGTCTTTTCTCCGAAGCTGCTTGTTGGCTTCTGGGTGGAAGAGAAAACCATTTCTTACTCCGCCTGCTTTGCCCAGCATTTCTTCTTCCTGGCCTTTGTGACCACGGAGGTGTTCTTGCTGGCTGTGATGGCGTACGACCGCTACGCGGCCATCTGCAACCCGCTGCTCTACGCTACCTCGATGCCCCAGAGAGTCTGCGTTCAGCTGGTGGCCGGGTCGTACGTTGGGGGGGTCTTGAACTCGCTCATCCAAACGTGTTGCTTGCTGCCCTTGCCGTTTTGCAGCCCCAATGTCATCAACCATTACTTCTGTGACACTAACCCTCTGCTGAAACTCACCTGCTCCGATGACCGCCTCAACGAGCTTTTGCTTGTCGCCTTCAACGGCACCATTTCCATGTCTGCCCTCTTCGTCATCATCATCTCCTACGTGTACATCCTCTTCTCCATCCTGAGGATCAGGTCTGCCAAAGGGAGGCACAAAGCCTTCTCCACCTGCGCCTCCCACCTCCTGACCGTCGCCTTGTTCTACGTGCCCGCGGGACTGAGCCACATGCAGCCGGGCTCCAAGTACTCGCTGGAGATGGAGAAAGTCACCGCCGTCTTTTATACCCTCATCGTCCCTATGCTCAACCCTCTGATCTACAGCCTGAGGAACAAGGAGGTCAAGGACGCGCTTCGGAAAGCGACAGCAAAAAACATCTTTGCGAGTTGCCTGCTGACCAAACTGACCCCGCTCAGCTGCTAAAACTCCTGCTGCTTCCCTTTCTAAATGGTCTGGAGGAGTAAGGAACGGCACACGGTTACAGAAGCGGGTACAGCAAGTTTTAACATTGGGTCTCTGCAGATTTTAAAGCATGGTTCGCGGACACGCTGCCACTGCGGGGCTCTGATAAATATTTCCTCGTCATCTCTTGGGTTTTCCCTGTGAATTGATGTAATATCATAGGAGGTGGTAAAAACAAGCTCATAAGGAATTTCCCTCTTAAGCTTAGCTGCTGAAGAACTTGCACTGATTCAAGCAGCGATTTCTCCAGAGGCAAGTTCAAGAAGGGCTGGAGGCTTTTGGCGAGGTATGTCCAAAAAAAACCACACCTCACATTGGGCTAACTGCAAGGAAAAAGATCTCATTTGCTTCCAGGGGGACATGCCATGGAAAGCAAGGAAAGGGAGGGAAGTAGAGACCCCCTGAGCCCCTCTGCTGTGAGGACAGGCTGGGAGAGTTGGGGGTGTTCAGCCTGGAGAAGGGAAGGCTCCGGGGAGACCTTCCAGCCCCTTCCAGTGCCTCAAGGGGCTCCAGGAAAGCTGGGGAGGGACTCTGGATCAGGGAGTGGAGCCACAGGATGAGGGGGAATGGTTTTAACCTGAAAGAGGGCAGATTTAGGTTAAATATTAGGAAGAAACTGTTGACTGTGAGGGTGGTGAGACCCTGGCCCAGGTTGCCCTGAGAAGCTGTGGCTGCCCCATCCCTGGAGGTGTTCAAGGCCAGGTTGGACGGGGCTTGGAGCAACCGGGTCTAGTGGGAGGTGTCCCTGCCCATGGCAGGGGGTTGGAACTGGGTGATCTTTAAGGTCCCTTCCAACTCTAACCGTTCTGTGGGTCTATGAGCTGGCAGGGGATGAGGGCAGGAAGTGCTGTGATCCAGCTTCAGGGAGATGCCAAGTCCTTGCGTGACCGGAGTGCCGCAGCCTGGAGGCAGCATAGCTGTGTCCGTGCTGAAACCCCCCGCCCCACTGCGTTGCCTCCAGACCTGGAGGGGACTTCCACCCCAGCGGCTGGGATGTGTTCCTGCTGAGCTCCCAGGCACTTTTATCCCTGGGGAATGAAAGCTCCGGCTTGTCTCTGCCTGTACCCGACAGCGTAGCAGCGCTCCCAGCCGCCGGTGCGGATCTCATCCTACGCCGTGCTTTCTACGGCTGCAAGACATCCTATTTTCTCGTCACGGGGCAGTTGTGGATGATATTTCCTCCCAGCCGACCCTTCCCCATGACAGCGGCCGAGACGGTGCCACCGAGGGACGCGGCAGGATCTCACGCTCTCCGAAGCGGAGACGACTCACTGCAACCTGTTAGAGACCTTGAGCGGTAAGGGCTGGGACGCCAGCTCTCCACAGAGAGAAGAGGGGGGGTCACCTGTCCCTTAATGTTAATTTGCACATGGCTGCACCTGAGTTAGCCTGGACATTGTTTTTTCACAGCTAGAATAAAAAATAAATACCCCTAGCGTGATTTCTTTTCGATGGCCGTAGAAGTCATGACCTAAACACGCCCACTGTGATGTTATACCAATAATCCACGGGGTTTTTTTGCTCAGATGTAAAACTCTACATTGTGAATAACTAATACAGAATAAAATAAAATCCACCTGGAGCATGCAGCTGAGCATTTTTCTTAAGAGGCAGCCACAGGAAGGTGTGGGGGGGGGAGTAGATATTTATAAACCTTACCTTTTGTAACAGCGTGCTCTGTCCCCAGCTTGGACACTAGAGGGTCTCCTCTGACATTAAGAGTCGTTCATGCTCTTCGCATGACACAACGCGGCTCAGGGAGCTGCAAGGACCAGTTACTCCCTAAGGCAAGGCAAACTGGGGGCTGAAGGTGGCCACAGCGCAGGGTGGACAACAGCTTCACCCACAGGGGACCGTCCCACAGCGCCCCAGCAGAGCAGCAGCTCCCATCCACAGCCCAGGGGACGACGACGACGACGACGACGACGACCAGGACCAGGACCAGGACCAGGACCAGGACCAGGACCAGGACCAGGACCAGGACCAAGCACAGCTCTGAAAGTAGTTAAAGACCAGGGGCTGAGCTTAAATAGTGCCCCGAGCCCTGGGCAGAGGGTGTGGGTGGAGGCTCCAGGTGAGGCTGGCCATGGCAATTACCGTGGTTGCACTCCCTGATGTCTCAGGGAGAGGGGAACTGGGTTTTTTTTCCCCCACCCAGTGCCCTAAACACAACTACCGCACCGTATCCAGCCTTCTCCGATGTATCCCTGTGCACGGAGGGTGGAAGGACGGAGCAGAAAGGAGCGATAAGCTCCTTGGCTGTGTGTTAATTCTCCTCCCTCCTTCTGAGTTATGCAGAATAAGGCGGTTTAGATGTCACGTGCTCTGTTTCTCCGGGAAATTGTCCAAATGCCTCTACTTTTCATGAAAACTCCATTAGAAACTTTGATTAAAACCTTCACAGCATTTCACTTCACGTCGGCTTAAAGCTGGTTTTAACTGGTTGCCATTGAATTCATTCATTATTCACTACAGTTCTTTCAGGAAGACCAGGGTTTACAAAGGTGCTTATTTTAAAACATAAAATTTATTCACTTTTTGTCATTATGCAAGCTATCTGTTCTTCCAGAAATTGTAGAGTTCATTAAACATAGAAAGTCTGTCTTGATTAAATGTTAAAAACCCTTTGTCTACCGCTTTCTTTCGAGTATCTTCCACCTCAGCCATGCAATGACACACAGAAGAGTCATAACTCAGTCAACCGTGGTTCAGTGATTGCCACACAAAGCATGGACCTCTTACCGATCATCCAACAAGGAAAAACGGTGCTAGATCTAAAGAAAACCAAGGATCTTCCCAAGAAGATTTTGGTTGGGACACACTTCTGGCAACGTGCTAACCTATGTGTTCCCACAGCAAGTCGTTGGCACAGCTCCAGGTCCCCACAGCCAACACCACGGCTTTGTGCGTTCTGATGGTTCTTCTGGACGTTGGTCAGAAACCGCATCTGAGGTCACAGCCGGACCTTGACCTGGATGGTCACACTCCGCCCTGCTATGAGCAGGTCATTCACATTGCATAAACGTACCCCTCTTGTCAGGGTCACCCCTGGCACTATTCCGCAAACCTTCTCAGCCCCTTCTTGTGTGGACAACCACTGTTTCCCACCTGCAGCCTTTACGGTGGGGACCTCACTGACGCCTGTCTCAGCAAAGCCTTCGTAAGAACAGATTTCATAATGCTCCTGCAAAAGTGTTCAAGGCCAGGTTGGACGGGGCTTGGAGCAACCTGGTCTGGTGGGAGGTGTCCCTGCCCATGGCAGGGGGTTGGAACTGGATGAGCTTTAAGGTCCCTTCCAACCTAAACCATTCTATGGTTCTATGATTCTGAAAATTCAGAGGGTCTGGGCCACATTGCAGCTCTCCGTACATCACTGACTTTAACAGATCCTCAGTTCTTCAAGCTCATTTGGGAAAAATTCTTATCAAACAGGCAATGGAAATGTTCATAATTGTTTACCTCCAATCTAAGCATTGTTTTTGTGGATGTTTTCATGTAACACAGTTTAGACACAAGACATCGTGGTAGTCTTTCAGTTTTGCTAGGAAAGGGCTGACAACTATTCTGATTAATTATTGAAGGCTCGCGCCACGCTTAAAATAAATCAAAGTGGTTTGAAGAGAACGATTCGTTATGCGAGTTCTCCATAGCCTGTACTTGCTGTGTGATCTCCTTGGCTGTAAGCAGACCAATAATGACCGATAACGCTTATTCCTTCGTTACCTCCAAAGTGCTGAAGAGTGTTTTCAAAGCCTGGTTAGACGCAGCACCAGCTTTCGCACCCACAATCTCCTCAGGGCCCCCTTCACCTCCTTGTTCCTCAGGGTGTAGATGAGGGGGTTGAGGGTGGGGGTCAGGAGGGTGTAACACACCGAAACCAGCTTGGCCTGATCCCCCGAGCACGCCGTGCGAGGTTGGATGTAGGCGAGCATCCCTGGCACGTAGAAGATGGTGATGGCCACCAGGTGGGAGGCACAGGTAGAGAAAGCTTTAAGCCTCCTCTTGGCCAAAGGGATCTGCAGGATGGTGTGGAGGATGTAGGTGTAGGAAAGCAGGATCACCAGGACAGAGCCCACGATGTTAAGCACAGCGTTGGAAACCTGCAAGACCTCGTTTGCTCGGGTGTCCGAGCAGGAGAGCCGTAGGAGGGTGGGCAGGTCGCAGAAGAAGTGGTTGATGCTCCTGGCCCGGCAGAAGGACAACCTCCCTGCCAGGACGGTGTGCACCAGGGAGGTGAGGAAGCCCATGGTGTACACCAGCACCATCAAGCAGTAGCAACGCACCCTGGACATGGTGGTGGTGTAAAGCAGCGGCTGGCACACAGCCGCGTACCGGTCGTAAGCCATCACCCCCAGGAGGAAGCACTCACAGATGATCAGAGCAAGGAAAAAATATACCTGGGCAAAGCAACCCAAAAAAGAGATGTGGCTTCTGCCCAGCAGGAAGGTCTCCAGCGCCTTTGGGACGATAACGGAGGAAAGGCAAAAGTCCATGAAAGATAAGTGTGTCAGGAAGAAATACATGGGGGTGTGGAGCTGGGGGTCGGCGTTGATTAGCAGGATCATCATCAGGTTCCCCAGCACCATTAAAATGTACAGGGATAAGAAAACGGTGAAGATGGTGGTTTGTAGCTCTGGGGCATCGGAGAAGCCCAAGAGGATGAAGCCGGACAAAACAGTGAAGTTTTCTCCGTCCATTGTTTCTATAAGTTAGATGAATTTGTGGAGAAATAAAATGAATCAGTGGAATAAATCCCTAAGAGAGAAATACTGTGGAAACAGCGGAGTTTAATCCATAAGGTAAATGCAATAGAAAATGGTGTATTTTTTTAGAAAAATACAAAGCCTTTAACCCGAGCTTCAAAGTCAAACAGATGAAGGAGCCAGTTACACAGTCAGATACTAAAAGAGATTAATTCTGCTGTGATTTATGTACACCGTACTAATGATATGCAAAGAAATATCAAAATGTTTATTCAAGTGTGAAAAAATGAAGTCCAATAAACACATTCCAAAATGTGGAAAATTCAGATTCTCACCACTGATTTCTGGAAATTTTAAGGATTTTTTTTTTCCTTTCTTTTTTTTTTTTCCCCCCTAGACCGGATCGATTTTTTTCTATGGCCTCATTAGGTCTGGTGCAGCCTTTGCATCATGAAACAAAGCCGTGCGCCTGAAATTATTTAGATGGGGTTTTTTTGATAAATTTCTAAGTTTTTCTGCTTTTGAAGAAATATCCCTGCGTGTGCCGGGTCGGGGCTGGAGCAGTGGTATTGCCTCCGGCACAGCTTTGCCGTGATTGCATTGAGCTGCCTATGACCAACTCCAATATCCACATAATGGGGTTAAAATATGTTCTATATAAACCAAACTTTTTAAAGCTTCAGCTTGGATATTCTCATCTCCCCCCCGCAGCCCCCCCGCAGATGAATTATCTGATGGAAGACCTATCTGGAGATGTCTCTATCTCAGCTAAAACATCCCTAGATCAGTTGTAGACGGGTCAGGAACGTGTTTTTCAAGCAAACCTCCTAGCACCTCAAGGTTCACGCCATGGATGCTCTTGGAGAGCACGGGTGGGCTTCCTTTAGCTGCAGCCTCACCGGTGCATCCCGGCCACGAAACACCATCCACTCCCCCAAAATAGGCTGAATTAAAAAAAATACAGAAGGCTGAAGTGAGGGCAGGAGGGTAATTAAGTCCCAGGGCCACTCGTTTTACTTTACCAGCCTCAGATCTTCTTGGTCAACATAGTTTGGTAACGGAGACGTAGCTGTAGCTCCCTCTGGATGACTCGTACCCTGGAAGTTTGCGTTTCTCTCTACGGACATGAATTTCATCACGGAAAGGATTGTGTCCTAGCGGCGCAGAGGATTGTGTCCTAGAGGCGCCCGTTTCCATCCCAGAGAGCCAACCTGCGGTGACCAGCTCGTAGGTGAACTTCCAGCCCTGGAGAGGACAATCATATCTTAAACAGCTTCAAGGTTAAGGACATGCTAAATACTTTTAAATATT
>VFFE01008092.1:2676412-2706448 GCA_008921705.1 Burhinus oedicnemus
TTTTTTCTTTCTTTTTTTTTTTTCCTCCCAGACTGGATCGATGTTTTTCTATGGCCTCATTAGGTCTGGTGCAGCCTTTGCATCATGAAACAAAGCCGTGCGCCTGAAATTATTTAGATGGGGTTTTTTTGATAAATTTCTAAGTTTTTCTGCTTTTGAAGAAATATCCCTGCGTGTGCCGGGTCGGGGCTGGAGCAGTGGTATTGCCTCCGGCACAGCTTTGCCGTGATTGCAGTGAGCTGTCTATGACCAACTCCAATATCCACATAATGGGGTTAAAATATGTTCTATATAAACCAAACTTTTTAAATCTTCAGCTTGGATATTCTCACCCACGCAGCCCCCCCGCAGATGAATTATCTGATGGAAGACCTGTCTCTATCTCAGCTAAAACATCCCTAGATCAGTTGTAGATGGGTCAGGAACGTGTTTTTCAAGCAAACCTCCTAGCACCTCAAGGTTCACGCCGTGGATGCTCTTGGAGAGCACGGGTGGGCTTCCTTTAGCTGCAGCCGCACCGGTGCATCCTGGCCACGAAACAGCATCCACTCCACCAAAATAGGCTGAATTAAAAAAAATACAGAAGGCTGAAGTGAGGGCAGGAGGGTAATTAAGTCCCAGGGCCACTCGTTTTACTTTACCAGCCTCAGATCTTCTTGGTCAACATAGTTTGGTAACGGAGACGTAGCTGTAGCTCCCTCTGGATGACTTGTACCCTGGAAGTTTGCGTTTCTCTCTACGGACATGAATTTCATCACGGAAAGGATTGTGTCCTAGCGGCACAAAGGATTGTGTCCTAGAGGCGCCCGTTTCCATCCCAGAGAGCCAACCTGCGGTGACCAGCTCGTAGGTGAACTTCCAGCCCTGGAGAGGACAATCATATCTTAAACAGCTTCAAGGTTAAGGACATGCTAAATACTTTTAAATATTTAAATATTAAATAAACTGTTTTAAAGAACAAAAATATTTAAGATCTTGCCAGGTTGGAGGCGGAGCTACTTGTGAGCACGAGCCTGTGCTGCAGGACTTCACAGAGCAGCAGCTTTTATTCTGAATTTTCTCCCATCTCAGCAGAAACGCGGGAAGCTGCCGCCATAAAAACAAATCAGAAGCATTAATTAAACTTTTTTTGGTTTTTGTTTGGGTTTGCCAACTGATCGTTTGAATGCAGAAATTTAAAAAAAAAAAAAAAGATACTTCTGTAACATGAAATTAAAAACAAAAAAATCTGTTCCTCGTGAATTATTACGTCAAGTCCAGCTGCCACGAAAAGGGACTGGTGCAGGTTTTTCAGGTGTCACAGAAGCACAGAATCCCCGGGGTTGGCAGGGACCTCTGGAGATCATCTGGTCCAACCCCTCTGCCAGAGCAAGGTCACCTACACAGGACGGCGTCCAGGCGGGTTTGGAATGTCTCCAGAGTCGGAGACTCCACCACCTCTCTGGGCAGCCTCTTCCAGTGCTCTGCCACCCTCAAAGGAAAGAAGTTCCTCCTCATGTTCAGATGGAACTTCCTATGGTCAAGTTTGTGCCTGTTACCTCTTGTCCTGTCACTGGGCACCACTGATAAAAGACTGGTCCCATCCTCCTGGCACCCTCCCTTGAAGTATTTATAAGCATCAATACTCCCTTTAAGTATTTGTCCATCAATATTAATGTATTTTTTGCCATATGAGGTATACAAAGAGCTAAAGATATAAGTCAGTTGAGTCACGGTGGAAGCAAAGTGCTGTGGAACGTGTCCCGGGTTAAGGGATAGCAGACCACGGCGAAGCACCGGGCTGAGACTTCTTCTACCCCCGGCATGTAGAAACGCTTCCAAGCACGGGAGAGGCAGCACGAGAAGGGTCACCAACGGGAAACGTCAAACCCACCTTTACCTGCTTGGCTAAAAGGAAAGGTGCTGGTAGACGCGGTGCCCGCAGCTCCTTGAGAAGCCCATCCGATGGGTCGAAGCCGTGGTGGGAGGGGAGATGGGCGGGAGCAGATCGCCCAGGCTGGCTGGCAGTTGGGTTTTATCCTGGGTGTTTGTGCAAGCTGCTCTCCCTCAGGACCCTCCTCCAGCTGATAATTATTTTGACCTGCTCAGCAAAAAAACCCTTTCAATTCCCTGCCCCCCCCCTCCAAAACCTTTCTGGCTGCGCCAACAACTCCAGAGCAGCTCTCCTGTAGGGACATGCCCAGGCTGCCCGTGCCACCACCTGGTCTCGCAGAAGAACAAGTCCAGGGCAGTTTGCTTTTTATTTATCCACTTATTGCAAACTTCTGTATTGAAAAAAAAGCCCTTTACTACCAACAAGGAGATCTGAGTGATGAGATAATGCTGCATTGACGGATGCCAAAAACATGGAACCCTAGAATGGTCAGAGTTGGAAGGGACCTTAAAGATCATCCAGTTCCAACCCCCTGCCATGGGCAGGGACACCTCCCACTAGACCAGGTTGCTCCAAGCCCCGTCCAACCTGGCCTTGAACACCTCCAGGGATGGGGCAGCCACAGCTGCTCTGGGCAACCTGGGCCAGGGTCTCACCAGCCTCACAGTCAACAATTTCTCTGAAACAAACCTAATGGAGCATCCGCTGTATGAATGGTTTGAGCGTGGCCATGGGGAGTCCTCTCCAGCAGATCTATTTATTTCCACACACTTTATCGGTGACTGTGCAACGCTGCTTAAAAGCATCATTTTACACAGCTGCTTTGAAGATCAAACAGAATTAACCCAGATTTACCAGTTTTATTCTGATGAATCCTGAGTGCTGATGTTTCCTGAAAGCTTCTGCTAGGTGAAGAGACATTATGAAACCCTGACTACAAGTATTAAATGATAACTTTGTCCCAGACTTTTAGAAAACACAAAGGATGAGGCAGATGGAAGAGAATACCAAACCATGAAACTGTGGAGAAGTATATAGATGGCTTTAGGTGTTTTTAATGTAGATTTGTTTTTCTGCTGGAAGGCACCAGACTATTACTCCTGGAGATGCACTGGAGGTGAGCAGAAAAGGATTTCCCCATGTTTTTTAATTTCTTTCTTCCCCATTTGGTACTGGGCTAAAACCAAGGCTTGTAAAGCAGGAAAAGTAACATAATAGAGGGGGAAAAATAACCCTCACTCAGCTTTAGGACAAAAAAAAAAGACATTTCAAAGAGTATGTAAAAAAAAAAAAGAAAAAGAAGGCAAAATAAACCACTAAGGACACCTGTTTGGGTAGGGTGTGCGCCTGCAGGGTGAATGATGGAGCCTGATATCCCAGACGCAGACAGCTCGGTACTGCACTTGCTCCATCTCCATCGAAAGGCGACCCCAGACCACCAGCACCTTGGCTGTTGGGGGCAGAGGAAGATCTCAACTCCTCCCTCCCGCCCACACGCTGACCCTTTATGCTCCTAGTTTAATTCCCAGCAGAGCAGAGGCTCAAATATGACTTGTCCCATATACCGTAAGCGCTTTGATGACCAACACACCATCACAGCGCTGTTTCACATGACCTCACTTTGTGGTGTAGACCTAAAACTCCTGGAAAATTCAATTAACATCCTCCTAGGACCAGGACCATCACCAGAGAACATTCATTAATACAAAACATGAGAGATTAGACACTGGCTGGTTTGACTTTGGCAGGGCAAAGCCACCACCTGCATTCTCCCTTTTGCTCTCTGAAGCCTGAAATTAAATTGATAATTATTTTTTATAATATTTAAAAACCAAATAATATTTATTTTAAGTCATACTTAAATAACATTTACTCTGGATGATAACTTTCTGCCCAATACATCATCACTGTCAAGTCTCAAGCTACAGCCGGGGAAAGTCCTGTCCCTCCTAGCACAACATGTAGCCTTGGTTCCAGGAGAAATATGTTTTCCAGGTGTCCTGCTTCCAGGTGTATTTAGTCCCTGCTTCTTGAAGGTGTCATATCTAACCCTCCTCACCACGGTAGGGTAGCCCTCACCTTTCAGCTGACCAGGAACCGTGGATGGACAAGGAGGAGAAGACTCTACCTTTTGCTTTCCTCACGGCGTTCTTCATGTCCGTGTTTCTTAGGCTGTAGATGAACGGGTTCAGCATGGGGACTGCAACGGAGTACAGCACGGAGCCCACCTTGTCATGCGCCAAGGAGTGTTTTGAGCCAGGGCGCAGGTACACAAAGAGAGAGCTGCCATAGTACAAAGCGATGGAGACCAAGTGAGAGGCACAGGTGGAGAAGGCTTTGTGCCAACCAGCCACGGAGTGGAGCCGCAAGATGGTGGAGAGGACCAACAAGTAGGACATTAAGATGAAAACCGTGGTGCTTAACACATTGAACCCCACCACGGCAGAAACCACCACCTCGTTGCCACGGGTGTCAGAGCAGGAGAGGGCTAGCAGCGGTGGTCCATCACAGAAGAAGTGATTGATTTTCTTGGACCGGCAGAACGGGAGACGAAATATGGAAACCGTGTGTATGGTGGAGCTGATCACACCAGCTAAGTAGGCGCCAGCCAACATCCCAACGCAAAGCCTCTGGGACATGACCACAGAGTAGAGCAGGGGGCTACAAATGGCCACGTAGCGATCATAAGCCATGGCAGCCAGCAGGTAGCACTCGGTGGTGGCACAGGTTGCAAAGGAGAAGAGCTGAGTGGCACACCTAACGAAGGAAATAACCTTCTTCTCCACTAAAAAAGTCAGCAAGGTTTGAGGGATGATGGTGGAGGAGTAGCAGACGTCCAGGAGAGACAAGTGGCTTAGGAAGAAGTACATGGGGGTGTGTAGGCACGAATCGATTCTGATTAATACAATTACTCCCAGATTTCCTATTAGAGTGACCACATAGATGGCAAGGAATAAGACGAAGCACGTCACCTGCAGGTCTTCTCGGTTTGTGAAGCCCAGGAGAACAAACTCTGATGCAAATGTATAATTATCTTCAACCATATCGAATATCTGAGCAGTTCAGCTGCTTTATGGCTTTCAAATGGAAATGCTTAATAGCATCTCTCAAGAATGTCAAGAATGTCAATTTTCCCCTATCAAGCAGTTACACCACTTTAAGTCAATATAAGGTAAATGCTCCTTGAGAGAGGAAAAACAGTCAAGTTCCCAAGGCCGGTCTCCCCGTTCAGCCCTAGAGAAGCGCATACAATCACCAGCAACACACTTGGAAGTGGGGGGATATTTTAAGGCAAGGAAGGAGGGCAATACCATACCAGAATAAAGTGTAAATAAATTGCAGATCTTTCTCATGGTTTCTCTCAAGCCATTTACACACAGCAGTCCATGATTTTCACAATAACTGCTGGGAAAATGAAATTATTTCTCATCTTTTGAGTGCTCCCAGTCCAGTGTGAGTTCATGAGGAATAAATACCTGTTCCCTGGGTCCCAGGAAGACCACTCCTAGGTGAAAGCACCAGAAAATGTGGCTTTCCATAGAGTAATTTTCCCTCGTGTAGGATGGTGCAGTAATAAGAGCCAGGATTTGTCTCACCTCGCTTTGCTTTAGACACGATGCCTGACTTGGAGATAAAAGATAAATTGCGGCTTGCTCTCTCTGCTCACCCAAGAGAAATCAGCAGCTCCTAAAATCACACTTTACGACAGATAGAATAAATAAACATTGATTTTTCCTCAATAACATTAATCATCGCTTGACAGAGTTACACCAGAGAGCGGAGCACGAGTGCGTGCTGCCCGGCGTCTGACAAACAGATCCAACCTTAAAAGTCATAATTATTTGATGACCCTTTGCTGAAGGGGTGAGGTGCACCTCCAGATCCAGACATCTCATTTCAGACGTCCTGTGAGCAGCGCGTCTGGTCCCCTGGTGTTATTAACAGGGATTTCGAGCGGCTTTTCACTGCCCAAGTAGAGATGCTGGGGGCGAAGCAGAGTCTGGGACGTCCACCCGGCGCTGGATGATGTCTTACAAATAATGAAAATCGAGCTGTTTGGGTCTGGAGCTGAATCCTCCCCCAGAGGCAGCATCCACCTGCCTGGATGCAGACATCTACTGTCATTGGAGAATTGACCTGAATTTCACAATTAACTAAGGCTCACCCCTACTTTTTCTTACTTGGCAAGCCAACCGCCTTGTGTGGAGCACCTCAAGATGCAGATATGGAACCCAGGAGGTGGATAAGGCTTGTGCTGTGCACGAGAGCTGCCCGCCAGGAGCCACATCTCCCTGCAACTTGAAGACACTGATTGGAATGGAGATAAATTAAGTTAAAAACCCATACCTTGCTGTTTTGGTTTAGATGTTATTCATGCTGACAGCTGGGTGGTTGGTCCACGCTCTGCTAAATAACTGCCAGCAACCCCCCGAATATTGATCCTTGTCCTCCTGGGGAAAGGACCTTCAGTTGTGACACCTGCTTTCCCACTCAAATTGGGGAAGATCTTGCATCCCTTGGGCAAGCCAGCACAAGACCTTTCCACAAGCTGCCCTAGGACTCACCAAGCAACCTGGCGTTAGTGTTTTCCAAGATTTAACTCATGACATTATGGATAGGAGAAAGACCAGCCGCTGCCGAGACCCTGCAGCCGATGCAGCCTCCTGGTTAGATAGCCGTTAGCCTGCTCGCACGGTGGACGTTATCCTCAAAATCTCGGTATGGGAACAAGAGGAAGGTGCTACAGAGCTAAAATACTCTGGCTAGCTGGTGTTTCAAGAGTCCTACAGCCCAAACTATCTAGTGAATGCAGAAAAGCCTCGTTAATAGGATGGTTTCCCACTCCAGCTGGAAAGGTACGCCGTGTCTTCTCCCATGCACCGTCTACCCATGCTTCCAGAGCTTTGCCCTTCGCAGTATTCACAGAGCCGGGGGTAAAACGAGTCGGGGACTAACGTTGTAACCTCCAGGGAGCTGTCAGACCAAGCGAGGGTCAGCCCCTGCCAAGCCCAGAGAGGTCCCGAGACCCTCCGCTGCCAGGTCAAGATATAGCCAATGGCTTTTTTATATTAATGGCACCAGAAGGTGTTATTTCAGCAACAGCAACTCAAAAATGTTGCCTTTAATAGTGTCATACATCCTAAAAAAAAAAAATCCCCCAAAGGGTTTTTTGCAGTTCCTGCCCCATGGGCAATATCTGTATTCAAAAACCTCTTCTTTTTTTCCAGCGTAGCTCTTCTTGGGATGCATTCCACGCTCACTGCAGACCACATGCGATGAGAAATCCAACATTTCCTTTTTTCAGTTCATGCTGATGCTCAGAATGAAGGAAAAAAAAAAGCACCTTAATTTTCATTTTGACATATCTGCCTTTGTCTTTCAATCAGAAACTCTAGCTATACTTGACTCCCAAAGATGAGAGGTGGCTGCCGTTCCTTCCAGGAAAGGACAAAAGTCACCTCTTGGTCTGCTCCAAAAGTAGGGAATGACCCCGGTTTTACCCACCTAGCACCTGGCCTCTCATAGCGAAGGGTGGGTTTCTTCCCTGTGAGGGTCACCGGGATGAATCCACCATGCTCGCCCAGGAACCGGGTGACTCTATAGGGAACCTCGTCCATTTAACTCAGCATCCGGGAGCGCCAAGGGCAGCAGCCCACCTGGGATTATTTAGGTAGCGATGGACGCGATTTACCTATGTCAACAACAAAAAATTAAATTCTTCACCTACAGGGGATAAAAGTTCCGATCTCTCTCTAGATTTTCATTTGCCTTTGTTGTAAGGTCCAGGATAGCTTGGTCAGGAGTAACCATGTGCTGTGGGGACCCTTTCTGAGAGCGAGCTGTAGGGGACAATTGATGTAGGAAGGAGGTAATTAACTTAAAATACCAGGAATTATCACTTCAAGTTGCGTATGGTCAGCCCAGACTGCTTAAGAGAAAAATAATTCACAGGGCAGAATGAACACGATAATCTGGATTTTATACAACCTGAAGCCTCACCCGAGAATTGCATTATCAAAAAAAAAAGGCAGATGAAAGCGTTGTTTCTAAATGTGAGGGGAACTTGGTCGGAAGCTTGCTCGAACATCTGACGCTGCCTGTTCATTTTTAACAGGCTCGGGAGCCGATGCCGAGAAAAGAAACAATATAAATGGGATCGGCCGACTGTGGCAGCAAGATGATGGGTTTGGTTTATTTATACGTTATTTCCCCATTTCCCGAACAAGCCACTTAGCTACCCAAGCACATAAAAAAAAAAAAAAGGAGTTTTCACCTGAAATACAGAGGAGCTGATATTTCCGACAACGTCCAACAGATGGTGACGCTGTATAAGAAATCCTGGTCGGTATTTTTCTAGCCATTTACGTAGGGTTTCCCCCTCCAGCACTACCTTTTGGCACCTCAAAGTCTGTCACAGCCGTTTCGCATCTCTCGGGGCCAACAACAGAGCACGGTGGTACACAGAAGGAACAAAAATAAGTCATTCACCTATAAACAGGCCTGGGTTTTATTCAGGAGTAGGTGAAACGCGACTTTTGAGAAGGAAAGGGGCATCTAAAGAACAGGTTTATTTGTACACCGTCGCGCCTGGCCAGCAACATAAGAGGCAGCTGGTAGCTCCAGCGTCAAAAAATAATAATTAATAAAAGAAGTTCTAGTTGCCGGCCAGGGTCATATTACTGTTTGGGTCATTTTTCACTGTGTTAGAGAATATTTTTCCCACTCTTGGCAGCACAGCTCAGATCAAGTGACCGCAGGTGGAAAATCCTCACCCAGGACCCAACCAAGGCTCCTCCGTCCCAGACCATCGTCTCCACGGCCCTTCCCAGAGGAGCTTGTTAAGACGCTATTAGCAGGGACACCTCTTACCGTTGAGTGATGAAATGCTAAAGAAATAGGAAAGTTTTCAAGGGGGGAATGTTATGGTTACTCTTCCCCCTGGTGACGTTGCATTTTCACAGCAACTGCAAGTTTCTGCTCAGAATATGGTGAAAGGGCGAGGGCAGGGCTGCAATTTGTGGCAGGAGTTGCTGCTTGCATAAGAAATAAAGACTGGGGATTCTTATTACCCTCAAATTTTGTTTTGTTTCAAGGTGTTCGGGGTTTTTTTCTTTTTTTTCTTCCTTTTCCCCACTGCTTCACGCCGAAGTGCAAATCTCTGGATGCAAACTCTACTGATTATTGTCTTTGTTTTTAACAAACCGCTGTGGGCATAAATTAGAAAGCTAATTAGAGTTTTGTTTCAAGGCTTTGAAAGGCAGAAATTGGGAGGGGGGAATAAAAGGACAAAGGTCTACAGTTGCATAAAAAGAAGTGATGAAGATTAATTTAACCCTGCCATTTAACTCGCAGCCTAGTTTCAAAGACAGACCTATTTAAGAATTTATATGTCATTCACTTGGTTCATTCACCACATGCCATTACCCCCTAACTGCATTAAAACGTCAAAGTTTATCCATTTAGGTCTTGTGTTTCCATCCTTCCTAGGAAGAGCTTTTCATAGGAGCTGCCTCCCCGACCCAGCCCATAAGTCATGGAGACACCGAGTGCCCAACGCCGCCCAGGAAATTGTTCGGCATTTCTCTGATATAGACATTCTTCTACTAAAAAATGTAGAAACGGCATGTCCCGTATCCCTTCATTTACTGAGCAGGTACTACAGCTGCATCGAGGCTAGGGAGTGACGAGAAAAATGAGTAACATAAGTGTGTTGGCATACATATTTAACACAAGAATACATTGTGCTATATATAAATATATAGTATAATACACATCTAATATTTTATTTTTCTATATACATACCCACATATATGCATATATGTGTATAACTTGCCATTCATAGGACCAGAGAGCTTCTAGATGTCCTTTCTGATCAAAAATTATTCTACGTCCCGCTCAAAACAGGGCTGACTTCACAGCCACGTCAGGTTGCCCATGGCCTCATCCAGGCAACTTCTGAATATCTCTATGGGTGGAGGCTCCACAGCCTCGGAGAGAAATCCCAGATCAGGTTTTATTGAGGAGGGTTCAGAGCCTGACTGTGATTCTTTCGGCTGTTCTCCTCAGAGCATCCTTCACCTCCTGGTTCCTCAGGCTGTAGATGAGGGGGTTCAACATGGGGATCACCACTGTGTAGAAGACGGAGACCACTTTGTCGGTGTTCAGGGAGTAACTAGAGCTGGGGCGTAAATACATGAAGATTGTCGTCCCATACAACATGGTCACCGCTGTCAGGTGGGACGCGCAGGTGGAGAAGGCTTTTTGCCTGCCTTCAGCTGAACGGATCCTCAGGATGGCAAAGGAGATGAAGATGTAGGAGACCAGGATGGTGGAGATGGTGCTGAGCTCAATGATGCCGGCCAAGGAGAAGAGGATCATCTCGTTGATGTAGGTGCTGGCACAGGACAAAACCAGGAGGGGAGGAACATCGCAGAAGAAGTGGTTGATGACATTAGAGCTGCAGAAGGGCAGCCTGATGATGAAAGTTATCTGTATGATGGAGTTCAGGACACCCCCGATGTAGGCCCCCACCACCAGCCACACACACAACCTCCGGGTCATAACAGAGGAATAGAGCAGGGGGTTACAGATAGCCACGTACCGGTCGTACGCCATGGCAGCCAGCAGGAAACACTCAGTCGTCACGAAGACAATGTAGAAGAAAGCTTGGCCCATGCAGCCAATGAAGGAAATGGTCTTCCTCTCTGATAGAAAGTTCACCAAGGTCTTGGGGGCAACCACAGAGGAGAAGCAAATGTCAACAATGGAGAGGCTGCCAAGGAAGAAGTACATGGATGTGTGGAGCCGTGGGTCACCTCGGATGACTACAATTATCCCCGTGTTGCCCAAAAGGGTGATGGTGTAGATAAGCAGCAACAGCACAAAGAGGGCTGCCTTCATCTCCGCTTGGTCGCTCAGGCCCTTGAGAATGAACTCTGTCACCGAGGTGTGATTCTGCTCTGCCATTCAGGGCTTCGTGTCTACCAAGGAAGGAGAGAGCCTGAAAATACAGGACAGTGGAAACCATGCCGGTATTTATTTGAACTGAAATGGGATAAATTGATCATTTACACCCTGTGCAGCCAGGACACCCGGGCTGTGCATTTCTAGGGAGCTAGAGCGGGATGGACTGCACTGTAGCCATCTGCTCCAAGCTCATCCTCCTTCACAGTTCAAGGAAAGAGGAGGTCCCTGCTGAAGGAAGAGCATCCCAGCTTTCCCAAACACCTTCCCCGCCTGCAGCGAGTCACTGTGGAGGGTCTCTCACTTTCTGGCTGTGGGCAGACTGCCGGACAGGTTCATTTGTATCGGAGAGTCCCATTTTGGTACCTACCATCTGATGAGATTGATGGATACGGCAGCAGATAGGGATCCAGGTGACACAGACTGAATCATGAGCTCTGCCCTAGACCTCCTGGGATCAAGTTTTTCCCCACATTTGTTTCCCTTCCTCCTCGTTTCAAACAGATATGGTAAGGTGCCCAGAACAAGAGCGCTCTGCTTATAATTGTAATAGTTTGGAGTAAATGTAAAAATATTGTGGCTTTCTTTCATTGGTTTTGGAAAAGACACTGTCATGAAAAAAAAGCATCTTTAATTTGTTGGGAGGAAGGGAGTTTTGCACGATCCTACAAGTCTTTCAGCACACGAGGAGTCTAATATTACAGTCTCAGAAACCTTGAGGAGCTGAACTCAGGGAGACCACGAGCGAAATTTGGGTCTGAAGCTGTTATTTTGAACTGGGGTAAGCATCAAACATTTCCTCGGTATAATTTAGAGAGGATACAACTGAGAAACTAAACGCTATAAAATCAGCCTTGATGTCCCCATGACATGCAGAACAAAGGTCCTAGCCCTGGGGTCAGGGTCCCCTGTGTAAAGAGTTTATGTGGGTTTCAGAAATAAAGACTCAACCTTTAACGAAGCGAGCCCATTGTGTCCCTGTTCAACGGCTTCCCTCGCCACGCTGCCGCAGCCCGCCACGGGGACCATCAACCGCCACCGCGTGCTGAGGACTTTAATCACGCCTTGTGATTTCCAGAAGGGGACTGGGAGATGAAACCTGATTTACAGAGGTGGTTTAAGTGTTGGGAGAGCGCTGTGAGTGTTTATGAGCACGAACCAGCTGTAACGCACCAACTAAGCCCAGACAACAGTGGGATCCACAACGTTGTCCTGGAACATGAAGTCACAGCTGGTGCTCTCCCCAGCGTGTGCAACCGACTGCAAATTGCACCTCATTTTCCCGGTGAACACAAGATATGGCTGAGAGCATCAGCAGAAGGCATGAGGGAGGGGAACGAAGAGCTAGACTGAGAAATCCCCCATTTAAGATGCCATCTGAGGAGGAAAACCTTCTCAGGAGCCTGGCGGTGGCACAGCATGGTGTCCTGCTGGTTAGGGCACTCGCAAGGACTTCTCTCACCCCATCTCCAGCAGGCAAAACGCCAGCAGCTCCTGCCTCTCCTGGAAGAGCAGTCAATGCCACGGATGAGACCATGGAGCTGTGCTGAGCCAAAAACCACTCAACTCTGGTTGCCTAAGTATAGGCACCCGGTTAAGCTGCTCGCCCTAGTGAAAATGTGAAATACAGGTTCCTGTCCCTCATAACCTGAAGGTTCAGAAGAAAAGAACTCATTTTTTTTACAGGATTAAAGATAACACTCAAAGTCTTACCCCACCAGATGAGCACCAGGATCAGAAGACTCATTGAAGAATCAGCTGAATATTTCTTTATAGAAATATTCTTTATTCTTTACAGTGAACATCACTTTATTTCAGGGTCAGCAGGTGGGTTCATCTTTCCTTGAGAGTGTTCTCCTTCTCCCAGGCTCCTTAAACATGCCATAAGCACCATGATTTCTGATCTTTTGAATTCAAAATCCTGGAGTGCATCCCAGAAGAAACATTTCATCTTCTTCAACCAACCCAGAGGAGCAAACCTTTACCTGGTGTAAATCAGAGCAGCCTCCCCAAAGGTAACGTTGCTGCAGTGATTTATGCCAGAGCAGGGTACAGTCCAGCGGAGCTCACCTGGACCTTTCGGGGAACGGTCACACCTACCCTGGGACGGGGGTCACCTCCTCTTACCAGCTGCAAGGTCTCTTCCACGTTGGATGGCACTACAGGCTCGGGATGTCTGCACAGTAAACCTGGGGGACTAACCCTTGATGCCATCCTCCGAGCTTCCAGATGAACAAGAATGTCTCTCCTGAGCGTTCGAGAGCCTCCTGCATGTTTTCATCAGATGAAGCGCTTCACTCGCAGCAACGTGTTGCTTTTTGTATGTCTCTCTGCAGGTCTTTGTGGGCAACGGGCATCCCTCCATGGGGAGCAAGGGTTGGTCACGGCTTTGGCTACAGTTCAGGTCTCTTAAGGAAAGTGGATCTTGATTGTACACTGCTTAATGAGAATCCATGAGAGTCACAACAGTCTAAACTGCTAATAAAGGCTTAGCTATGCGGAATCCCGCGCTAATTATTGTCACAAATATCAATAACCTGTTACAGCACGTGGCAGCCTCAAGGGACGGAGAAGGTAGAGATCCAAATGAGCACAAGTTATTCTTCACAAGCCCCTCTGAAAACTAAGGGGGAGGTGAGAAGGTGCATCCAAAGGGCAATTTACTCCAAGTGTCTTCAACAACTATCACAAGCAGCTTAGGCTGTCCTAATTAGCTCTGGATGGGCGCCTGGAGCAGATGGCTGGGATTACAGGAGATGACAGCTGACTCAAGCCTCCAGGCAATAATTGAGCCTGAAGGGCTTCCAGACAACTGATGGGTAAGAACAGGGAGGCCCAAGCAGGACCCACCTGTGGGAACATGGTTGATAGACAGTCCATGAATCTTTTTTTTCTATGCTCCAGGTATTGTCAGGAATATCTCAGCTGCCTGTTTTTTCCTCCCTTTTGCAGGGATCCAGGTTGTTCTGCTGCTCCACCTCTATCGCAAGATCGAAACCATCTCATCACAGCCTATTTTGAAGAGAGGTGGTGCTAAGCCAGCTCTTTCTGCAAACTCTTTTTTTGGCTAGCAGGAAATTCATGGTGATTTCAGTGTAATTCCTCTCTGCTCAACACACTCAGTAGGTATCAGCTTCTTTCTGTGTCTGGAACATTTTGAGGAGCTTTACAATTCACACTATTTCTTTCAGTATAGCTGATTTTTCCTTTTAAATAATAGGAGCCCGTTGCTTTTAGATTAAACTGGCAGCATGCCTGGAGTCGCCATACAAGTAGCAGTTCATATTTGGATCGTATTTTGATCCATTGATGGGATTTATTCATCTATCTGTTGTCAACAACATTAAGTGTAGACGTAGGAGCCAACTGCCTAGGCTGTCATTGGGGTCTGTAGAAACCAAGGTGGTGGTTCAGCTGTTCAGACATGGGCGTCCGTGACCATCTGAGACCCACCATACATCTCTCCTGCTCCCCTAAAGGGCACGAGTCTCCCTACATCTTATGCCAGACCTGTCCATACATTCTGTGGTATCTCAGGTGGAATTAGGTGGATCAATGGAGCCAGTGTAGCCCAGAGGAGGGTTTGCCATGTCCAAAGGAGACCCACACACGGTCACATGAACACACAAGTTCTCCATCAGTATTACCGAGAGCCTAGAGGACTGGCTGAGAGACAGACACATGGGATGGGTTTGGGCTTACCTTGCTCCAGGTCAGCATGACATACGGACCTACACATGAGCTAGCGGTGTCCCAGCTTCTCTTCCAGCCTGTGAACTCCAGCGGTGTGATTCAGTTGGCCAAAGGGATGGCTCTGGCAGCAACACTACAGGACTTACAGGAGCCCATGACCTTCTAGAGGAGCAGCTGGAGCCCAGCAGGAAACCTTCAATGGCACCAGCATCTGGAGCCAGCAACAGACCAGCACCTGCACCAGCGAACCCAAATATTGGCAACGAAGAACAACACAGACAGCTGTGCTGGCCCCAGATGGGTGTTTGGGTTGGGTGTAGCTCTACAAATGGCAATATTTTAACAGCAGAGTTTATATTTGGTGAGTTTCTGTGCCAACACTTTCACTGCTGAGTCACATTTGTCCCTACTTTATTACCAATCCTCCAGGTACAACCCCAAACACTCCCTCCTCCTTGAAAAGGTAAATAAAAACATGCTTTCCAGCTAGTTCCGAAGCAAACTTCTCTTGCTTCTCACAAAGGAATGACAAAGAAGGAAAAAAAATTTGTGAAATTTGTTACCACATGAAAGTAGGTATAAACCTTTGAAATGTTTGTCACCAAATTCTTCATCTCTCCTGTGTTAGTTACGCACCATGGTGCATCTAAGGGTGGTTTGGGCCTCTTAATTTTCCCCTTACAATGGAGGTAGAAGTGGAAAATAAGCCATGGAAACAGCATACAACTGAAATCTGACGTATGGCAGCGACAGGACCCATAGGCTGGGTGGGTTTCAGCCAGCCTAAATTCAGATGTCTTGAAGTGAAGCATGTCGGAGAGTCACGCTACACGTCCTACATGCAGCACACCACGTCTTCATGCAACACAGTTCACCCGAGCCATTTGCCATGTTTATTTTGACAAGAATCATGGTCTTTTGTTCCTTCTAGGGTGGGAGGCTAAGATCAGTCTTAATGTGTACCCATTAAACTTTTAATTTGGCCACTTAAATCCCACAATTAATGGTCTTTCAGGTACAGATACTACATGCTTTGAGAAAATTAGACAAAAAATTAGAAATAGTAGTTTTATTGCAACTAATGCACCATGGCTTTACTGTACATCCTTAAGTTTAAATATATATACGGAAAAATTCCACTGAGGAGTACATTTAGGAACTCTCACCATCCAATACTTAATGTTGTGTCTTAACAAAATCATTTGAAGTGTTTATTCACTATAAAAAGCACTTTGAAGGATTAAAGTGCAGTAGAAAATATTTAAAATACCTTTGAACATTCTTTGATGGGTCATTGTGGAAGAGGATTGAGAGAAGTTCCTCTCAATTTTCCCCTCTTTCCTGCAGCTTTAGGGAAACATTTCCTCCTCTCCCCTCCAAGCCTCCTTGGTCTGCTCCGTGTGTTCTGCATGCTCCCACTGCTGCAGGGTTACCTGGAAGCACTGAAGTTCACCTTAAATCTGTAGATCCCATCGCACAGCTGGAAAAGGTAGAGCCCTTGGTAGGGATGTAGTCCACTGCGCTGATGAATGATGTCCGGACTGTAGGAGAGGGCGACAAGTAGGGTCAGGCCAAAGACAGCTGAGAAGAAAATGATCCAAGTCCTCAGCAGAAATCTCACAAATGTGGTATTTTTACAGGGCTGAGCCTTGTCATCCTATTTACCTTCAAGAGAGAGGTCACTTGGGGTTGCCTAAGAGATGGCAGGTCCAGGAGAAAACCCAGCACGTGCTTGCCTCCAAATATTCAGAAACAATCTGTAGCACATTTCCTCACAAATTGACCTTTGGTGGGTTTTTCATAGAATCACAGAATGGTTTAGGTTGGAAGGAACCCTGAAGATCATCTGGTTCCAACCCCCTGCCATGGGCAGGGACACCTCCCACTAGACCAGGTTGCTCCAAGCCCCGTCCAACCTGGCCTTGAACACCTCCAGGGATGGGGCCTCCATAGCTTCTCTGGGCAACCTGGGCCAGTGTCTCACCACTCTCAAAGTCAAGAATTTCTTCCCAATATCTCATCTAAAACTCCCCTCTTCCAGTTTGAAGCCATCACCCCTCAATCCTATCACTACATGCCCTCGTAAAAAGTCCCTTTCCAGCTTTCTGGTAGGCCCCTTTCAGATACTGGAAGGCTGCTATAAGGTCTCCCCAGGTCCTTCTCTTCTCCAGGCTGAAGAACCCCAACTCTCTCAGCCTGTCCTCCCAGCAGAGGGGCTCTAATCCTCTCACCGTCCTCTGGCCCTGCTCCAACAGGTCCATGTCCTTCTTATACTGGGGGCTCCAGAGCTGGACTGAGGACATATTTCAATGATTACATATTTCTCCTGTTAGGAGATGCACTATCTAGAGGCAAACGTATAACAAATTAATCCCACATCGACACAGCCAGACTACAAAACAGACAATCATGTGTAGAAGAACTATCACAGATTCCCTCCAATTTCAACAAAAGATCCCAAAACACAGACCCCATTCCCATCACTGCCAAAATGTCAAACCATTTAGCACTTTAGCAGGGAAATAATTATTCTCCCCACTGCTCTCTTCAGAGCACTCTTCACCTCCTGGTTCCTCAGGCTGTAGATGAAGGGGTTCAGCATGGGGGTCACCACTGCGTAAAAGATGGAAACGATTTTGTCCCTGCCCAAGGAGTAGCTGGAGCTGGGCCGCAGGTACATGAAGAGAAGGGTCCCGTAGAAGATGGTGACGACCACCAGGTGGGATGCACAGGTACCAAAAGCTTTGTGCTTGCCTGGCACAGAGCCCACCCTCAGGATGGTGAACAGGATGCGGCCGTAGGAGATGAGGATGACCAATATGGTGGTGACCTCGTTGAAGCCCCCAAAAGCAAGTACCAGCACTTGGTTGAGGCGAGTATCAGAGCAGGCCAGTTTTGACAGTGGCGGCCCATCGCAGAAGAAGTGGTCAATGACATTGGGGCCGCAGAAGGACACTCTCAGCGCAAACCCCGTGAACACCGCCGAATTAAAAAACCCAACCGCGTAGGACCCAGCCAAGAGGGAAACACAGACCTTCTGGGACATGACGATGGGGTAGCGCAGGGGGTTGCAGATAGCGACGTAGCGATCGTACGCCATCACGGCCAGAAGGTAACACTCCACAGTGACAAACGCAGCATAGAAATGCAGCTGTACAAAGCAGCCAGCAAAAGAAATAGTCTTCCTCTCTGATGCGAGATTCAGCAGCATTTTAGGTGTCACAACTGAGCAGTAGCACAGGTCCAAGAAGGACAAGTTGCTGAGAAAGAAGTACATGGGGGTTTGAAGCTGGGAATCGAGCCAGACTACAGCAATGACGCCAAGGTTTCCCACCACAGTGATGACATAGACAAACAGGAAAACCATGAAGAGGGTAACCTGGAGGTCGGGGCGATCTGTGATCCCCTTGAAAACAAATTGTGTCACTGTGGTCCAGTTTTCCCAAGCCATTAGTGTGCAAGAGACACACAGCTCGCAGGCGGGGAGGCGATTTCCATGAGATCAATCATGCCAACTTCATCCCTTACTTAATTACTAGTTGGTTTTAATCCTGTGCTCTGTAGATACCAAGGGCATTTCCTAATGAAACGCTGCCAGATACCCTGGCAGGATGCTCGGTTAGCCCACAACCAGCTGGCCATGCAGGGACCCACATCTCCTCACTACATCTGCCATCCCAACCCAAGCTTTTCTTGGTTAAAGCAAAGCTTAGCTCCTACCTTCGTGTTCCAATTTCAAGGAAAGAAGTATAAATCCAATAACGGAATTTTTCCCTTGGACATCACCATGGTCTTCACCATGTGCGTCATTTCCATCTGTCTGCAGCTCTTGGCACATGAAGGGAAGAGCAGCTCACATGCGCTAATGCTTGTCCTGGTAACACACAAGCTGGAGGAATATTAGGGTTCACTCTGCTTTTCAGGTTGATGATGTCCCGGAGACTCTTTTTATTACCCCAGGGAACCCAGGGTTTGAATTCGTTGCTCAGGGCTTCTTATTCTAAGTGCTCAGAAACAAAAATAACGTGGGTTTATTTTTTAAATAAGTGATTGCTAACAAAGTTAGTGGCTACTTTGAGGAATAAATGGCATTTCAATAACTGCTCGCATCTCCTGAGAATAAAAACATGGGCAGAAGGGCATACACATGTATTTCTTATTCCAGTATCTTCCAGCTTAGCTGGTGACTTGCTGAAAATCATGCTTTTCCCTTTATTTCTGTCATTTAACTTACATTTTAAGCAAACAGTAGCTTCCCAAGTACTTTCAGGCAACTGATTAACATGACAAATTGAGGTTAGAAAGTAAAGCTTTGTCTTAGAAAAAAGTTGTAACATAATTATGTCTCAAACCCAGACATTTGAGAGCAGTTTAAGCGTAGCTCCCCCTTCCCCATAAGAAAGCCTCCATCTGCCCTCATACCAGGCTGGAATAGACTTCCATTTCTTCTTTATTCCCCAATTTCTTCTTTATTCCCCCGTCCAGTCCTCCACTTGACCCCAAAGACTCTCACTGCCACCGATTCCACCGCCGTCCACCTGAGATGCCACCTCTTTGGGTTTCCCATCAAAGATCCAGCCTTTTTCGGTCTGAACTTCTTTTGTGCCCACTTCTGTTATTAGTTTCTCCAAGAAGATCATTCAAAAGACAGGATCTGCGCCTTTTGATTTCTGAGGAAGAACTGAAAAAATAACAATAGAGAAAGTTAGACTATATCCTATTAAATTCACTTGAAAGTGTGTGTGCTTATCTCATAAATAGGATAAAATTAATGTGTCCCCAAAAAGGATTGTTGCTGGGGAGAGGGTAAGCACATAAGACATACTAAAGATTTCTTCTGTACACATATATATACACGTTTGTCCCAGTATAACTCTTACCGGTAGGCAAGGATATGTTTTCAAAGAGAAATGGCAATTTTTGCTCTTGTGACAACCAGTGTTACAGGTCTTTGCCATCTTTCTTACCTGTCTGCATGACTGTATTCCACGGAATCATCACTGACTTAAGAGAAAAATTTGTTTTTCCACCCTCTAGCTTGGTTTATAAATCAGAGCTTCGGGGAAGCAAATTTATTGCAAGTCTCCTTTTCTTCTGATTTTTAATTCTACATGGTGCAGAGGTTCCATGTATGGCTGTGTCTCCCAGAGGTTCTTGTCTTCACTATTTATCGCTTTCCAGGTTGGGATAAGCTGCCAAGAGCCTCCTTGGGCACATCACCCCACGCCAATCGCTCTTGCTTTTTCTCCCCTTCAGGTACGATTGGAAAGTTTCCACAGTGATTTCAAGAGTTAGAGGTCCAGAGATATTACCTCCTTAACCCTTGAGATGAGTTGTCTTCTGGGAGCCAGAATACAGCAAGATGAGAAACTGTTGTGAGGTTATTGAGAAACAGCATCTCCTAGAGACAGCATCTCAGCACCTTGTAGCTATGGAAACACTCGAGCTGGAAAGATTTACAAAGCCTTGAAAATCATAAAAAATACGCTACCAACTTCCAAAACAAAATGTTGCCAACCTACTGAAGACCATAATTCTAATATCAAATTAGGAAATGGTGGAGGTACTAATTACTAGAGAATAATACTTGAATATAGTGTTAAATTTATTACTCTATTTCCCTCAACGAGAAGACTATCTCCCATAGTACCCATGTAGGGACAGGGCCTGGATGGAGAGAGACTGCCAGAGGAGCGAGCACTGCCTGGGCTATTGGGTGCAGAGGGTGATGGATGGTGGGTTGTACTCTACCTGGAGGCTGGGGAGTGCTGCATGGTTCTGTCCTCTTTAATCGCTTTAAATAGAGCCAAGGAGGACACCATGGCGTGCAGGTGACCATCCCACAGTACCTGAGCAAGGCGAATAGGGTCAACCCAGAGATCTGGGCCAAATTCAGCAGAGATTCCAGGCCATCAGGCAAGTTGGTGATGATGAGGCAGGTCCAAGGTCAAACCAAGTCAATCCCTTGGTTGGGGTCAGGTCCAGCAATTGCGAGGCAGGTCCATGATCAAGCAAAAATGCAGATCAAAGGGGTCCATAGGTGTGGTCCATAGGTGTGCACACCTACTGCTACACTGGAAACCAGCACTCCTCAAGCACAACCTAAGAGAGGAACAGGCTCTCTGGGCTGAGCTTAAATAGAGCTGATGGGCAAATGGGCAGAGGGTAGGGCTGGAGACCCCAGGTGAGGCTAGTCAGGGCTATTAAGGCCTATTAGTTCACTCTGGGAGAGATTAATCACTGTCTGAAAAAGCCCAGTTCTCACCATTGGATATAGTGGAAGCCCAGAGTCACCACCTCAGGTGTGGACATCTGTGCCATAGGTACCTAAATGTGGATAATCCCACCCTTGCTGGAAAACTGGGCTCTCTAGTGTCCACAGAGGGACATCAGCAGCTCCAGAGCTGGAGTCAGCTGTACTTTATGAAGCATTTGGGGATCCCCTGAAGGATCTGAGATGTCTCTAAACCCATTTTCATTCTGTCAGCAAGGTCACACCGAAACCTTTGCATGGTCCACAAGTATCTCAGAAGCATGATAGGAGCTGGTTGTCACTGCCACTGTGTGTCTGTGGTCAGCGGTGGCTCATCCACGTGATGTCTTTCAGATACCCGAAGTAGCACGATGGCTTTCAGAATTGCATTTCACCCCTTTATTTTTTCTTTTCTTTTTTTCTTTTCTTTGGTAAACCCTGCCATGAGCAGCCCATGGGGGCTGTCTCCCAGGAGAGCGTGAGGGACCGTATTTACAGCCCCATCACCCACGAGCTACTGGAGTCTGGGAAGGAGCACGTCCCTCCACATCAGGCAGTTAATAGAGGTTAAGCGGCTGCGTAGATGGTCTCCTCCACATTCGGGATAAACCCTTGGCTCCCGTCGCTCCGTAGCCGCGAAGGCGCAGGAGGAGCCAAGAAAAAGCGGAGCCTTGCCTGCGCTTGGGCAGGGGGCTTGCTTCTTCACGTCCTCATGTCCTCTTTTTTGAGGCTTTGTCAGAAAACAGCCTTACCAAAGTAGGTTTTCTTTATAATAAGAGGGAACGATGGCTTGTGCAAATCGTTTTTCTTTTACTTAGGCAGCTTAAAGCGAGATGAACTAATTTATGTGAGTGTTAAATAAGGACAAGTCTTATTTTGTTATAAGGAATTGCAACATTTCAAATTGTCGGCAGAATATGGTCATTAACAAAATAGCCTTTGGAATCAGCACGTTTTAAAATTAACTCCGTTTTCAAGTAAGCATCTTAATGCCCACGGTTTTAGGATGCTTCAGTGTGAATTCAACATGAATTTTATCCCTTGTAAATGATAGGCAATAATTTGATAAATGTGATTGGGAGACTGGAATAATAATTGGAAGCCAAGGGAAAATGTCTGGAGGTCATTAACGTTGTGCAGTCTGTGATTTCACTGGGACTGTGACTTTCTCTTGCCCCAGGTTTATGTGCACTCCTACGAGGTTCCTCTGAGGTGGCTTCCGAAACAGATCTCTTTCAAACTGAAAGTGAACAAAGATCTGATTCTTTTCTTAAATCTGGAAACACACGTGTCAGACTAAATCCGTATTTTTAAGTATCCAAGCATGGGAAAAAAATTGATATTTGGATTGCTTCAATCCACCCCCTGTTCTTTTCTGAGCACCTTGACAGAAAAACAAAAACCATACCATTTGGGTTTAGAAGGTATAGCAGAATATACACAAATGTGGTAGTTAAACTGATGTTTGGAGTGAAACACGGTCCAAAAGTAAAACGCTGTTTTCTGATTTTGATATTTTCCTTCCTTTTGCCTCAGCAGGCAACATCTGCGTTAGCGACCTTTAGATGCCTCACCTGGCTGTATCCTTTAGAGAAGGGAGAGGACAGATACCTCAGCGCGGTGCCTAACGTAGGTGAGATCAGTGTCTTTTTTTCCTGTAAAACAAGTATTTCATTAACGTGAGCAACAGGGTGTAAATGCTTTGCGTTTCTCAAGCACAGCATTTTTTTGATTAGGGTATTATTTATAGCGTTATCACAGTTTTGCAGAAAAGTCCATGGAAAGGCTAATTGGAACATAATTTTTAAAAACAGTTGTTTGGATGAATATTTACCACCATCAAACATTTGTCAAACTTATGTTTTCTATAATGTCTTTTTAAATACTTCCAGTGAAAAGATAATCAGGTCTTATTTTTTTAGTAAGACATTAGTGAATGTCATGGCATTATCTTACAAAAGCCGTAGCTGTACTGTGGATGACATACGGATGTACAAACAGATACCTGTATCTCTAATGGGGTATGGCTTGCTCGCACTGGTGGTGAAACATTTAACAGAATCAGTATTTTCCATAGGAATACTTGATTTAGACAAAGCTGCTTATTTCCAATAGAAAACCCAGTGTAATCAGTAACTATTTATTTATCAAAGGAACCATTTAAACTAGACAAGTGTAGGGAGGAGAGGTTTTATTTTTTCTTCTTTCATTTTTTGATACCCTCTTTTTATCGCAGGTACAAGGAAAGGAAGAAAATGTTTATGAGAACTAACCACACAGTTGATAAATTTGTCCTCCTGGGACTTGCTGAGAGCCCAGATGTTCAGCCTCTGCTCTTTGGGGTGTTTCTACTCATTTATGTGTTCAGCCTCTTGGGGAACGTTGGCATGATGACCCTGGTTAGGACCGACCCGCGCTTGCACACCCCCATGTACTTCTTCCTCCACCATTTGGCCTTTGCTGATGCTTGTTACTCCACGGTCATCATGCCCAAAATGCTGGTGTCCTTCATCTCAAGGAACAAAGACATTTCCTTCACCGGCTGCGTGGCACAACTTTACGGCTTCGTTTTCTTCGGGATTGTCGAATGTTACCTTTTGGCTGTAATGGCGTACGACCGCTACGCCACTGTCTGCAGCCCGCTGCGGTACGCGGTCATGTTGCCCAAGGGGGTCTGCATCTGGCTGGTCTCAACTTCCTACGTCCTTGGCTTTCTTTATGCAGCGATATACACCGGCTGCACATTCGGGGGATCTTTCTGCAAGTCCAACGTCATCAACCACTTCTTCTGCGACATCGGCCCCTTGCTGAAGCTCTCCTGCTCTGACAGGTTTCTCAGGGAGAAGATCAACTTTGCCTTCGTTAGCCTAAACGGGATTAGCACCAGCGGAATCATCTTGATCTCATACCTGTACGTCCTTTCCGCCGTCCTGAGGATGCGCTCGGCGCAGAGCAGGTCCAAAGCCTTCAACACGTGCGCCTCCCACCTGATGGTCGTCTCCTTGTTCTATGGGACAGGGTTCTTCATGTACCTGCAGCCCAGCACCAGCCACAGTGGCCTAGACAAGGTGGCCGCCACGTTTTATACGCTGGTGACCCCCCTGCTGAACCCCTTCATCTACAGCCTGAGGAACAGAGACGTGAAAGAGGCTTTCATGAAACGTACGAAGAGATGTCTCTGCCTTCGTCTTCACTGAAACGGGGAGGGAGGGTCTGAAACTGTAGTTCTCAAGGAGGTAGAGCTTATAATAAAGTTTAAATTTGATTTTACCCTCCCAAAGGTTAGTATTTTCTTCCCCAGTCTTGTGCTGATGCAACGGTGGGGGAAGACTGTGGGACACAGGGTGCTGTATTTTCTTTCTATAGTTGCCAGGTATAATCGGGGGTGGGGGTGTAAATGTGTGGTCTCTACATTTGAACTACCGTACTTTAATTCTGAACAGATGAATCGGATGGGCAGAGAGAGCTGCAGGGACTCGGCTGACCCTGAAAGCCGATCAACCCAACCCTCCACGGTCATCACGTCTTACGACAGTGCCTCAAAGTGCACGCTGGTTTTGACACTCACACAACTTTGAATGCGGAGGTGGAGTGAATAAAGCACAAAATACGTTTATCTGAAGATAATAAACACATTCATCTGAAAGGCACACCAGATATTTTGTTAGTTCTATAGGAATTCCACACGATATTGGCTTTAAAATTATTTTGGCAAGATTTCAGTAATTCTGCAAATGACAGCAGGAAAGAAATGCAAGATATCTTTTCAGATGCAACTTTGATGCCGGCAGGATTAGTCTCAAAGCTATGCCAAATAATTTTGTGGATTTCGGCTAGCTTTTAGGTGTTGCAGAAGTAAATTGAAAATTTGTTTGGTCTCATTAAAATTAATTTTAAAAAGCTTTATTGAAACAAAACATTCAGTATCCCTGAACAAACAGCACTCCATGACTTCAACCGGTCTCCTCAGAAAGATACAGGATATACATACATCCTTGGTGTATTTGTACACGTGGGATATGGGGTGTCTTTGGCAATGAATATTTATTTTGAAACAGGACTTTGCAGTTCCAGCAGTTTCTGAGAATCAGCCAGGCTGGATTTTGTCCTCCAAGACAAGCACCAGGAAAGTCAGGCTCAGTACGTTAATTAATTGTGTCCCTTCCCTCCTACCTGTTTCCTTGAAAAGAGGCAGAGGCAGAAATACTGGCACAAATCTTCAGATTAGTTCTATAGACTTCTTGAAGCGGGGATGAACCAGATCAGGTCATGTGCTGAAGTAACGTAGTAGATATTTTCAGTAGACATGTTATTCGTGGCCCAGAAAAAACGTTGGTTTGGGTTTTTTTTAACATCTAAACTATCTGAAAGTGCTGGGCCAATTTTCTAGCTAATGGCAGTAAAGGTGGAAAAAATAAGCAGAGGTAAATTCGCAAAGCAGAAGGGAAGCCCAGCTCCTCCATCTGTACCTCTGCAGGGTGCTCAGCCAGGGACCGGGACGCTTGCTCAATGGTTCTGCCCAGAAAACTACCTCCAAATACTCTGGAAAACAGTAGTTTCCGCTTGTCACCATCAGTCTTGCACAAATAATATAGAAACTCAACACATGTGGTATTCCCTGCGGCTGGGCAGGCGGCGGAGCACCAGGGGACCTTCTGGGATCAACGTTGCATCTCCTCCTGCTTGAAGGAGAGCTGCTGCCGGCGCTCGAGCAAGGCAGGAGGGGCTTTGCCTGACCACAGCCCCCAAAACCCATGCACGGAGATCACAAGAGTATTTGCCTTTCTCATACCGTAGGTAAATGTCTTGACCACTGAGTTTGTGAATAAACAGGAGGAAGCGCCTCACTTTTTGCCCTTTGAGATTTTCAGTGAATTTTGGAGTTCGCCTGCTGATTCTCCAAACACACATGTTTTTTTGTTTGAGCACTGAAGCCCTAAAAAAGGTCCACAGAGTATTTTAGCTGCTGTTCTGGCGCTTGATGACCAGTGTCATCCATATCATGCCTTAGGACTGCAGTACACCAACATACGGCAGGGACACGGGCCATGTCAATTGGGAACCTTGAAATATAAGGTGGGATTTGCCATCAAGCAGATGAGGGAATTGAATCTAACATATTTGGTCATTAGGTCTTGGATAAAATAAGAGATTCATGAATATCCCTTTGCTTTTATTACTAGCTGGTTGAGCAAGGTGGTTAATTGGGCATCCCCGTCACTAATGGAGACAGTCCGAAGATGGGGATCTGAAATAGATGGCATGAACATCTCCAAGAGGTTGGCTTGCTGCTTTCCTCTCTCTGTGCTTGTTACTAGCCAGCATGGTAAGGTCAAAGGAGGTTAAGAGGAGAGTCCATCTAAATCCAACCCATGGAGGAGCTAAAGAATGACAGAATCATAGAATAGTTTGGGTTGGAAGGGACCTTTAAAGGCCATCTAGTCCAACCCCCCTGCCGTGGGCAGGGACATCTTCCACTACATCAGGTTGCTCAGAGCCCCGTCCAACCTGACCTGGAATGTTTCCAGGGATGGGGCATCCTCCACCTCTCTGGGCAACCTGGGCCAGTGTCTCACCACCCTCAGAGTGAAAAAATTCTTCCTTACATCTAGTCTAAAGGAGGAAAGGCCTTTGAAAACAAGCCCACGGAGCGCTCAAGACACAGACGGTGACTCAGCTGCCGGGTGTTTGCAGAGGGCAGCATGGGCAGGCGCCCACTGGGAAGGGCAGCGGTTGGGCGGCCGCTGGGCAAGCAGGGCCAGCGGCAGGGCTCATGGTCCCACTGGGATCCCCAGCACAGGGGAGGGTGGGAGGCACGCGCTGGAGGTCTGCACTCAGCTGCTCAGCAGGAGGTGGAAGAGGAGGACCTCCCTGATGGCACACCAATGCCGTGTGTGATGCCCAAGTGGCCAGCAGACATGTGGATTTGGGTGTGATCGGAACTGGAGAGCACCTGGGGCAAGAGGAATTTGTAGAGGAAAGATTCATTGCCCTTTAATGAAAAGGGAGCGAGGCCCTGAAAATAAAAAGAGGTCATAAGGCAGGATTTAAGGTATAAACTGGGAGACGCTGCCGGCTGTGGAAGAGCGTTTTGACAGGGTTATGGAGAAGCCTGGAGCTGATGTCCAGCATACATCCGAAAAGAACTAGGGGTGGGGAAGCTACATGCAACACAATACAGAAGATAAATCAGACTGTCTATGGCATCTGGTGACAGGCACAAGCCAGTAGTCAAAAGAAAGCAAGACCTGGAAATGTTTCCAAACCAAATCTGGAAGCCTAAGTCCTCTGTCACAAAACCAGCAGATAAATATGGTGTCAAAGCCACTTCCACATGACAAACTCCCTGAGGGCATTCTTCACCTCCCTGTTCCTGAGGCTGTAGATCAGGGGGTTCAGCATGGGCACCACCAGTGAGTAAAAGACAGCAAAGGTCTTGTCCGTGCTCAGGGTGTCGCTGGACCTCGGTCGGAAGTTCAGGGCAAGGATAGACGCATGGAAGATGGTGACTCCAGCCAGGTGAGAGGTGCAAGTGGAGAAGGCTTTGTGCCGGCCCTTAGCAGAGCTGATCTTTGAGACAGCAGAGAGGATGAAGGCGTAGGAGATCAGGACGGCCAAGATGGTCACCATCTCCACCAGTCCCCCAAGGCTGAATACCAGAATCCTGTTGACGTGGGTGTTGGAACAGGAGAGTGCTAGAACGGGCATGAGTTCGCAGTAGAAATCGTTGACCTCAGCTGGCCGGCAGAAAGGCAGGCTGAAGGTGAAGTCTGTGTGCACCAAAGAGTGCAACAGGCCAAGCACGTACGAACTGGCCACCAGCAGGATGCAGACCCTGCGAGACATGACGGATGGGTAAAGCAATGGGTTGCAGATGGCCGTGTAGCGGTCGTACGCCATCGCAGCCAGAAGGAAGCACTCGGTGGTCCCAAAACCTATGAAAAAGAAAAGCTGGGTGGCACAGCCAGCCAGAGAGATTGTTCTCTTCTCCACCAGAAAGTTCATTAATGTCCTCGGCGCCACCACTGTGGAGTAGCAAGCATCTAGGAGAGACAAATTGCTAAGGAAAAAGTACATGGGTGATTGAAGTTGGCTGCTGCTCCTGATGAGCGCAACCATGCCCAGGTTCCCCACCAGTGTGACTAAGTAAATGAGGAGGAATAGGACGAACAAAGGCGCTTGTAGTCGTGGGTCGTCTGTCAGTCCCGCGAGAGTCAACTCGGTAACTTGCTCGGTTTGATTTTCCTCGGCCATCTTCTCCAAAAGCACTGTAAGTTACGCTCACAGAGCCACAATAAAAATCATAAATTAATGCAGAGACTCAGCACCTAAAAAGACCAACAATCCCCAGCGCTGGTACTGGCCAACCCTCTCATTAGCAGAGATTTGTTTTATTTTAAATCAACATTCATCGAAAAAACAATATGGCAAGACAGTGGAAATTTTATTTCGGCATCAGTTACTCTGCCAAGAGTTCGGTTTTTCACTCATTCTGATACGTATATAAAGTTCTCAGTTGTACGCTCACAGTCTATATCCCATTTCAGCGTAACCCTCCCGAGTTCTGACAAAAAAGAGTAAAAGAAAAGGTTCAGTCATTCCTATAACAAATTAGATCGATAATGAAAATAGACTTTTCACAGAATTTGAACTAGAATATAACCTTTCAAATTTTAGGAAACCTTCCCAGTGGAGGGGTTTTTTTAAAGATTATTTGGCTTGCACTGCTGCAGAGAGAAAAAACGAAAATGCCCCTTACTCTTCCACAACTTTTCCTTTATTTTGCTAATTTGGGTTTATGGAGCGTGTGCGGTGCCATCATGTGGGAGAAAAGAAACCAGTAAAAAAAAAGATGGTACAACAAATCTTTGCCTTTGTAACATCTTTCTCTACATCTCCTCGCTCTAAAATCCATACTTAGGGGTTTTAAATATATGGAAATACACCGATGCATCCTGAGTTTTTATCCCAGGAATCAGGGAGAAATACAGAGCCGCCCTCCCCAGTGGCCTGGAAGCAGCCACTGTAAAATAAATAGGTGTTTAAAACAAACTGAGAGAATTGTTGGGTAAACCAGCTCACTTTTAGTCGAAGATCGTGGAAAATGTGCTGCTGGTAAAGTTTCTGCCACTGAGACTAAATCCCGTTAGTGGAATGAGTACAGCTTTCCCACCGGGAAAACCAGGGGGTAAATGAGCGTAAAACTGGCGCGGATGAGCCTGGCTTACGTTCGTAATGGAAAATGAAATAAACTACGGAGAGAGGGGGAGGAAGTGCACGGGATTCAGCTGTACGTCGGAAAACTCAACCATTTACTGGCACCGCTGTCGGGGTCAAAAACACTGCAGGAAAAACTTGTAGAACCGCAAAATTGCTCAAGATGGAATTCCCCAGCATTGCAGAGGCAAAGACGTATTATAGCCGGCATTTCATCTGCTAACTGCTATGACGGCCTTCAAAAAATTATTAAAAAGGATAACTGGCAATACAACCTTCCAAAAATCTGTCTGCCTGGTGATTTTCCTTCTCCTCGTGTTGTACGGCTCTTAGGTGAAGAGAGGAGCTCCTCTGGCTTTGGCTCAGAAAGACACTCAAATTCACCTTCACAGACCTCACCTCTGAAGCAGGATAAAATTATAGATCACCTTAAAGTTTCGGCTATAAAACAAATCCGGATGTCCTTTTGTCCTTACCACTTGAGGGCTGGCTTCTTACTTCATCCTTTCTTCACATTAATCCATGGCAGATTGCGAGGACACGTACGTCTTCGCTCAGTCCAGCCCAACGGCTTTAATTGCTTTTTAATTCTCGCCTCTAATCCACTGGGACTTCTGAGGTGCTTTTGTTGAGAAGTGTTTTGGAAAACTTCCTTTGGGAGAAACGCAATTATTTTTATATTCCTTTGCCAGACATATATAGATATATGTACAGTCTTTCTATGCACGTATACATATGTATGACAGAGGAATATAAAAATAAAATAAAATAAAATAAAATAAAATAAAATAAAATAAAACAAAACAAAACAAAACAAAACAAAGCAAAGCAAAACAAAACAAAACAAAACAAAACAAAACAAAACAAAACAAAATAAAATAAAATAAAATAAAATAAAACAAAATAAAACAAAATAAAATAAAATAAAATAAAATAAAATAAAATAAAATAAAATAAAATAAAATAAAATAAAATAAAATAAAATAAAATAAAATAAAATAAAATAAAATAAAATAAAACCAAGCCAAAAGCACAT
>VFFE01008092.1:2706468-2718155 GCA_008921705.1 Burhinus oedicnemus
AAAAACAACAAAAAAAAAAAAAAAAAGGTAGTGAGGGTCTGTGTGACTTCTTTCCCTAAGACACCTGGCAGTTTTTGGACTCCAGCTCCCAAAAATTTCTCACCAGACACCCAGACAAATTGAAGAGCGGACTCTACGCTTGGCTGGGGCAGATATTTCATGTCTGGAAACCAGCCTGTCTGCATGGATTAACAGCAAAGCACAGCGCCTTCCAAATATGCTCATAAGCTGGGCTTGAAGTTTAATTTCATTCCACCAAAATCTATACAATTTCAACGCTGACTTGATGAGCGCTGAATTGCTCAAAGGGGAAACAAAAAAAATAAATGATAAGGCGTGAAATGAATCGTTCAGCAGCATTAGCACGTGGTGCACGGTCTGGTGCTCATCACCACGGCCAGTCCCCTGGCTTGGCCTGGGATTTCTCCTTGTGCATCCCAGCCTGCCGGACTCCCCAAGGAAATACCAAAACGTAACTGGAAACAGCAATTTTTGAGAAAAGAAAAGCTAATTATGGGGTTGCAGTCTTGGGTTTTTTCTTTTCCAGATCATTTATAGCTACCTCAGTGCTTTTATTTAGCATAACAGCTGTCGAGTCTTCGCATGATTTAGCTGAATGTTGTCATCTACAGGTGTAGACTGCTTCATCTGACCATTCTCCACCCTGGTGCCAGGAAGCATTTCCTCTTGCTCCAAAATAAACATCCTAAACAGCTCATCTGAGTCCTGACTAAAAGTTCCCACTTCTCCGCATTGACTGCAGAGTTCAAGTTACTCCCTGGACCAGGAAAAAGTGGTGTCCATTGTCTACACCCTGGTGATCCTCACGCTCAGCCCCATGATCCACAGCCTGAGGAACACGGAGGTGAAGGATGCTCTGGAGAGACGCCTTGGAAGAGTTCTTGTTTCCTCCTGGATTCAGACTGGTAAAAAGATATAATCAACTAAATTGAAATAACTTAGAATCATAGGATCACCTAGGCTGGAAGAGACTTTAAGATCATCGAGTCCAGCCATCAACCTAACACTGCCAAGTCCACCACTAACCCATGTCACGCAGCACCACATCTACCCAGCTTTTAAATCCCTCCAGGGATGGTGACTCCACCACTTCCCTGGGCAGCCTGTTCCAATGTTTGATAACCCTTTCTCTGAAGAAATTGTTCCTAATACCCAACCGAAACCTCCCCTGACACAACTTGAGGCCATTTCCTCTTGTCCTATCGCCTGTTACTTGGGAGAAGAGACCAACATCCCATTGCTACAGCCTCCTCTCAGGTAGCTGTGGAGAGCGAGAAGGTCTCCCCTCAGCCTCCTCTTCTCCAGGCTGAACACCCCCAGGTCCCTCAGCCGCTCCTCACAAGACTTGTGCTCCAGACCCCTCACCAGCTGCGTTGCCCTTCTCTGGACACGCTCCAGCCCCTCAGTGTCTTTCTTGGAGTGAGGGGCCCAAAACTGAACCCAGTATTCGAGGTGGGGCCTTACCACTTGGATGTTCAAGAACTTGGATGTTCCTGAGATGACATCTTTGTTCTGCAGCTATAGCGATGAAAATGATGAGCACGTAACATTGAGAGCCATGAAAGCTCGGAAAATTCTCTGTCTGGGGGTAACTCAGGGGTGCTCTGGGGGATGCAGCAACCTTGTGTTCGGTGCAAAGGCCATACTGGATAGCTGAACTACACACTTCAGGGACCGAGTCCTTAAGGAAACACAGAAGGCGATGGATAAATATCCCCAGCCACACGTCGTGGGCGGTGCTGGTACAGGCGAGGACATACCTGCTTGCTCTGCTCTGTGAGATGAGCTGGTGTGGGGATGTCACACAGAGAGCACCCCCGCGCTTCTGTTCTCCTGATCTCTAAACTTGTGATCCCATCAGGGCCTGCTGGACAGGACCATCAGTAAGTATGTTTGGGCAAAAAGGGCCACCAAGGGATGCAGTGTCACAGATAGCCAAGAAGATGAATCTTCAAGGGGATTTGTTTTTCCTTTCTTTGTCTCCCCATCTCTCTGCCTATCCCTTGTGTTACCTGGTGAGAAACATTAGAATTAACAGATGAGGCCAGATGAGAAAATCATCAAGCCGACTGCGGCACCTCTGAGAAGCAGCCGGCACCGGGGGGGTCTTCACAAGCCTGGTTGGAGCATGGGGGAAGTTGCTAGGAAGCATCAGGACACAACTCATGTTCTGGTCTCCCTATGGAAGAGTCCATCACTTTCGTTGGCTATCAAAGAGCTTAAATAATTAGTTTTTGGACTGAAAATGTCAGCTGAGATGAATTCCAGCTTCTGTAGACGCAGGTGTGCCTGTGCTCAGGTGTGCAAACACACGCACACGCTGAATGACTGCTGCTTTCAGTAACGTGCCTAAAAACAGAGACCTTTCCAGATACACACATTTGTAATGATGACTTTTTAGGGCGTGCATCCAACTGTCCAGCGTTTGCTCATGCGAAACAGAACACTTAATGAGACGGTGCTTTTACTGCTATGACTCATGAAAATGAATTTAATGAAACTGTGTTGGTTTGTACCAGATGGCAAACCTACATGCAGTTGTCCTCAACGTGCACCTCCAGTTTCTGCACGTGTACTTCAAATTAAGGAGTCCCAACGTACGAGTAATTTAATGCAATGCCGAGACTGAGATTTCCCATTCACAAAAGCCAGGGAATGCACGGTCAGCAAATACCTACAGGGAGATATACGTATACACGCCAACGTGCATATACTCACTCATATTTTCTTATGCTGTTTCTTAGCTATATTTTATCAAGAATTTAATGCAGTATATGCAATATATGGGAACTGGTGGTGTGCATACCTCCCCGCACACCTGTATGTACGCGTGTTCGCGGCAAACGCAGCTTTCAAAGTGATGCAAACGCCAAACCTCTGTTTGACATTAAATAGCACAACCAAAAGCATGACAGCTCAGACCTTCTTAATAGAAAATTTACTCTGCTTTCTTCTTTTATATGTGTGTGTGTGTGTGTGGAGCTGTGTTTTGGTACAGAGAACAACGCCAGCAACATGGAAGCCCTTCCCTTAGCCGGTGTCCCCAGAGCCTGCACTGCGAATATCAAATAGCCACCGTCACCCGTGTCTCCAGGTCAGTCCCATTCCCCTGTCCATGGAGAAGAGGAACCACAGTTCGGTCACCAGCTTCATCCTCCTGGGGTTCACCACTGACCCAAAGCTGCAGCTTCTCTTGTTCATGGTGTTCACCTTAGCCTACGTCACCACCCTTGTGGGCAACATCACCCTCATCGTGGTGATACGCCGTAGCTCATGGCTCCATACCCCGATGTACTTCTTCATTGGGAACTTGTCCTTCTTGGATCTCTGGTATTCCTCCATCTACACCCCCAAGATCCTGCTGAACTGCATCTCCGAGGACAAGAGCATCTCCTTCGCTGGGTGTGCCGCTCAGTTCTTCGTCTCCGGTGGCTTGGCCTACACCGAGTGCTACCTGCTGGCGGCAATGGCCTATGACCGGTACGTGGCTGTCTCCAACCCACTGCTCTACGCTGCTGCCATGTCCAAGAAGCTGTGCACGGGGCTGGTGGCTGCCTCCTACCTCACCGCCTTTGCCAACTGCACCCTCATTACCAGCCGCACTTTCACTCTCAGCTTTTGCGATGGCAATGTCATTGATGACTTCTTCTGTGACCTGCCCCCGCTGGTGAAGCTCTCCTGTGACGTGACAGAGAGTTACCAGGTGCTCCTGTATTTCACCCTGACTTCCAATGTCATCCTCCCCTCCGCACTCATCCTCACATCCTACGCCTCCATCCTGGCTGCCGTCTTGAAGATGCGCTCAGCCGAGGGGCAGCGTAAAGCCTTCTCCACCTGTGCCGCCCACCTTATGGCTGTCACCCTCTACTATGGCTCCATCCTCTTCATTTACGCCCGGCCCAGTTCCACCTATGTCCTGGGGAGGGACAAGGTAATCTCTGTGTTTTACACGGTGGTGATCCCCATGCTGAACCCCTTCATCTACAGCCTGAGGAACCAGGAGGTGAAGGAGGCACTGAAGAGACTGGTGAAGAGACAGACAGCTTCTTAGCAGAAGAAAACCGGGGATTACGTCCCCAAAGATGCATATAGCAAGAAGGGTACCTGTCTTCCCTTGTTTGTGTTTTCATTTGTTGCTTTTCACAATAGGTGCAGGAGGATGCAAGGCAGGAGCATAAGCTCTTCTGATCCTGAAGTGCTTCCTGATGGACAGGAGATGTCACTCCTCTCCTTCCCACCTCTCCCCGTATATAATTTATATCTGTGCTATAAAGTTGGATCTCAGCAGTGGCTAGCCTGTAGCCTGGTACTAGAACATCATCTTCTTCACCCTGTGCTTTAGCTGGATTAAATATTCCTTCCTTATGCCCAAACCAGTAGCTCAGGTGGAGCGCCATGTGTCATGAATGTAACGTGCCTCTGCTCCTGAGCTGTCCCAGTTATTTTGTCACAATGCTGTATGGCACCACACGAACAAACTTTTCATGGTCCTAGACTATTTTCCCAGTGCAACCTCCACACCAGTGTGGATAGGGACGGTCAGTTTGGAAGAACCAATGTTAAAGAGTGCAGAGGCATCTGGGATTGAGTTCAGTTGCCTAAACATTGGCTATTAACACCACGGAGATGCCCACAGGTCTTCCTCTGAGCCTTCAGACACCACTCCAGAATGGCCCAGCTCTGAGGGACCAGTCTTTTTTCAGTGGTGTCCAGTGATAGGACAAGACGTAACAGGCACAAACTTGAACATAAGAAGTTCCATCTAAACATGAGGAGGAACTCCTTTCCTTTGAGGGTGGCAGAGCACCGGAAGAGGCTGCCCAGAGAGGTGGTGGAGTCTCCGACTCTGGAGACATTCCAAACCCGCCTGGATGCCGTCCTGTGCAACCTGCTCTGGGTGACCCTGCTCTGGCAGGGGGGGTTGGACCAGATGATCTCCAGAGATCCCTTCCAACCCTGGTGATTCTGTGATTCCGTGATTCTGAAGGCTGCATGACATATGTGCCAAGCATCTGCCAATGTTCTCGGCACCTCAGGACAGCGCAAATGGCACCAGATTTCTACATGAGGGCAACCGAACCCAAACGTGGCCTGGGGAATTTCACTGCATCTTGCTCCTTTCCTGCAACTTAAGCAAAAAGTTTCCAGCACCACTTGTAGGAATATATGCAAAAAAACTGCAGTGTTTTCTTAGTTATTAAAATCTTTTTTTCCTTTACAAAGTTTTAGTCCAACTGAAAGGAAAAAAACCCAATCCAACAATAAAGTTATTATTATTATTATTATTATTACTATTATTATTATTATTATTAAGACTGTTGGGAGGAGGGATTAGGTGGATCAAAGTAGATTCATCTCCTTCAAATTTAGATAAATAAAATCGAGTGATTAAGTCAGAGTTCCTTGTCTCCATTTGTGATGAATAAAGGCGTGTTTCTATTTTTCTAGTTTTTGTTCAGACAAAGAGTGCAGTTTAAAGAATTGAAGTTTGAAGATCTCCCAGCTTTCTCCCCGCACCGTGTTTTGGTTCGCATCACAGGCTGGGGTCAGGCTGTATGAGCTGGGTTCCTCTTGGGTGAAAACAAACTGAAAATGGGCTTGAGGGGGGCACCTAACACAGTTTGAGCTCCAGTAAGTGTTCAGATCCCTGGACCAGAATGAATTTAATTCAGAGGAAACTCTCCTAAAATGCGTATAGGATAGACAGCAGGTCCACAGTACCAGTCCTGTTGATGTTCAGACCTGCTCCTCTTGCACCACATCTGTCCTAGAAAGTGATAAAACATCCTTTTATTCCCACATATTTTAGAGGGGACCTGGCTGACTGTCTCATAATTAGACAATGAATTTTCAGACATTGAGAGCCAGGTGAGGCCGTTCCCATGCATATTCTCCAGTCCCAAATTCATAATGGTAGGAAAACCACATTTAGGAAAACCAGTCAGACATGGAGGATATACGTAGTGTACTTCAACTTGCTTCGCAGTTTAGGAATTGAAAAAGACAAAAGCAAATTTATCCCAAGGCAATTAATGACAAGAAGTTCAAGCTGTGAGGTGTCCTTGAGGAGGTCCAAAGGTGAGGAGAAATGCAACGAGCTTCCCCGGCTCCCTCTGCTAGGGGGTCAAAAGCAGGCAGGGACAAATCACCCCATCAGCAAGAACCAAGGGAACTATGTTATCTGCACACGTCACGAAGTCACGGATGTCTCTTTCTTTAATGAGAGTGTATGACCAAGTTTGTACCAGCGCAGAAAGCCCTCCAGCAGGCCCTCCAGCAGGCCTGAGCTCCAGGCTCTCACCATACAAGTGGTTATGGCTATTTTCATCATAAGCGATGCTGCTCCCCTTCCCAGAGCAAGAAGTGGTCCTTGGGGACCAACCACCCTTCCAGGAGTCATCAGCTTAACAAGACCTTCTGGGCTTTACCAAGAAAGTTTCCTAATCACCATGAAAGCTTCTCAGCGGGCTTGTAGTCAACTTAACCTCATTCTTCTTAACAAGCCGTGAGAGACTAATTAGCAGGGGCTAACAAGAAAGAAACTTTCTTCCTCCTTGACAACAAAGTGCACTTCTAGAGCTGCCTTGTTTGTCAGAGCTAGTCCAGGCCCCGGTGAGTTGGAGGGTCGGTGTGTTGGCATGTGACCGTGCTAAGGGCGATTGTGTGGGCCTGGACGGATGGAGAGCAATGCTCCTCCAGGTTTCTCTGATTAAAGTACCTGCCCCGCATCCCCGAGGTTAAATTCCCACCCGCAGGCTAAGGTCCTTCTTCCTTGGTGGGGTGATGCAGTGACCCAGCAGCACCCTGAACTCCTGCTGAGGAGGCATGGTGTGCTTGGTGGGAGCACTGGTTGTGGTGGGACCATCTTCCATGCCAGTCTGGGTCTGTTTGGTATCACTTCTGTATGTTTCTACCCCATATTTGTTCCTGGTCAGTGCTTTTTTCTCTCCTATTGGTCTATGGGGTCAACGATGCTATAATTGCTAAAGTTTATGAGTCAGTCCCCTGCATCTCGTGATGTATTTTAGAGGGGAAATCACACAATTGCTCAAAACTAAGCAAAAGCAGGTAATAATAATATAACCAAAATAAACTCAAAACACCAGGATAGGGAGCAGGTACCTGACTGGTGGGGAATTTTACCATTACTCAGAGGAGATGCCAGGTGATAATGCTCTGGTCCTTGAGCAAGTCTCAGGCCCTGCAGAAGTTTCTCAAACAAATTTGAAAATACAGCTACAGTTGAGCTAAAACAAGTTGCAGAAAAGGCCTGAGGAGCCTTGTTGCAGTGAACTGTTGTTATGAAGCCCAGTGTCCAGCTGGTACTGGGAACACCAAGTTCCCTGAGTCTTGTGTTCACCAGAAATGTGCCCATTGTTTGATGCGGAAAGAGATCTGGTCATCGCTGTCACCCTGAAAGAAATAGGTGTTGTTTGTTGTTGTTGCTCAAGACAACAGTGGTAACGCATTCTCAAACTGCAAAGGGTCAGAAGGGTTTAAATTCTTGAAATGAAAATAAAATCAGGCTGTAAACACAAACAAGAGTAGCCAGCGCATCCCTGAGGCAGGTCAGTGACTGCCCTAACCCAAGAGGAGTTAATGACCCAATATTTAGGAACAAGGTGAATGTTTCCCAATACGTTTGTGCCCCGTAGCTCACCAGAGAGCACTGCTTCTTTTATACCATAGCAGTACAGAAATGGAACACGTAAACTCTTTTGAGAAGACTTCTTAATTCCTCTGAAGCACTAGGGAAAACTTATTTTTCAGATGAACGCTTCCTCTCCAGCACTCTCCCCAGCGCATGCTTCACCTCCTGGTTCCTCAGGCTGTAGATGAGGGGGTTCAGCATGGGGGTCACCACCGTGTAAAACACAGAGGCCACTTTGTCAAGGTCCTGGGAGTGCCTGGAGCTGGGCCGTGAGTACATGGATGCAGCAGATCCATAGAAGAGGGTCACGGCAGTCAGATGGGACGCGCACGTGGAGAAGGCTTTGCGTTTGCCAGCGGCCGAGCGCATCCTCAGGATGGTGGCCAGGATGTAGGTGTAGGAGATGAGGATGGTCAGGTTGGTGACAAAGAGGTTGAAGCCAACCACGACGAACATCATAATCTCATTGATGGTGGGGTCTGTGCAAGAGATGGCGTAAAGCGGGGGCCCCTCACAGTAGAAGTGGTTGATGACGTTGGGACCGCAGAAGGACAGCCGAAGTGCAAACCCCGTGTGGATAGTGGCATTCACAATCCCAGCGAGGTACGAGCCAGCTACCAGCAGCGCACAGACTCTGCTGGACATGGAGACGCCATAGAGCAGGGGGCTGCAGATGGCCACGTAGCGGTCGTAGGCCATCACAGCCAAGAGGTAGCACTCGGTGGTGGCGAAGACCGCATAGAAATAAAATTGTGCAAGGCACGCAGAGTAAGAAATGGCTTTCCTTTCTGCTAGGAGATCCGAGAGCATTCTGGGGGTGATTGAGGAGGAATAGCAGATGTCTAGGAAGGACAGGCTGCTCAGGAAGAAGTACATGGGGGTGTGAAGCTGGACATCCAGCCTGATTAACACCAGCATCCCCAGGTTCCCTAGCAGAGTGATCACGTAGATCACCAAGAAGACCGTGAAGAGGACAGCCTGGACATCCCCCTGCTCTGAGAACCCCGAGAGAAGGAATTCGGTGCTGGGGGTGCGGTTTCCTCCGGCCATCATCGTAGCACAGTCGCTGTAGGAAAGCAGAGGTGTGGAGAAACACAGGGTCAGCATATTCCTGTTTTCCCCACAAACAAATGTTAAAGATGCATTTATTTTTATCAGGAAATACAAATCTCAGAGGATGTTGAACAATGGTTGTCTCAAAACACGTTTTAAAGCAAGCGAAGTGCACGATGGAGTTTATTTCTAATGGTTTTATTGGTTTGATAAAGTCACTTTGCAAATAGGAAGGCTTATGCTGCCTCCTGAAGAAGTTAAGAAGTTTGTTACTCATCAGATCCAAAGAGGTAACCACAGCAATTTATTCTAACATTAGAAATCAAAGTCTGCATTTAAAAGAATAAATAAACTTGTCTCAGAAAGTAGAAAGAGAAAAAACACTGGTGAGATAAAGACATTTTTTTTAGAGAATTTCCTTTAGGAGTTACAGAACAAATTAAAATAAAACTCTAATTTCTTCCCTACCTTCCTATGAAACTCTGAAGTTGAGTTTGGAACAGGAGATTTAGTGCTAGTATTAACCCCCCTTTAAATATGGTGATATCCATGTCACTCTTGTGATGCCACTAAGTGGAGAAAGCCAACGGAAAGAATTAATGAAGGTCGGTAGCGGTGGAAACCCTAACAATGCCACAGCACTGTTATGAACTGGGCAGAGTAAGATGCTGATAATGTAGTTTTTTAAGAAAAAAAGACATAACTGAGCTCATCTCTTAAAACAGAGGTTGCTAACTCTGAGGGTTTTTGAAGGGTTAAACAAGATACCAAATTATACCCTTGGAAAGGACCCTTCTGCAGGGGGGAAGTTCAACAAGGTGCCCTGTCCCCGCTGATACGTGAGGCTCCCTTAAATCCGGACTCAGTCAGACAAATTTTTATATTTAACTCCAGCATTAAGTCAGTTGCAGAGACATTGACGCCCCACTAAAAACAATTTGAAGTTTGCCAGATAACCCAGGTAGCGCTCCTCTGCCGTGATCTTCATAGCATAGCAAAGAGTTGACCGTGCACCACCAGCCCTCCCATCGGCTTCCTGCAAACGGTCCGAGACAAACCAGAACTCGAGGACGGCGAGGGTTTTTTGCCAGCATGGTAACATGCCTCGGACCACCGATGCTTTGTAGAGCCGCTTCATCAGCTGGTCCAAGCTGCTGCCCTCTCCAGCCACCAGACAATAATTAGGAATCCCGATAATCCTGATTAAAATAATGAGCTGAGGCTGAGGGGCTGCTGAGCTCTGGTGGTGCCCCTGTATCTCGGTTGCCTTGACTCGTAGCCTCAGCTCGTGGCTGCCTTAAATTTGGAAAAGCAACTTATAAACGCCTAGGTTTCACGGGAGACATCCTGACCTTGGATGACTATTTTGTGTGGAAACAGGCTCCTGCCCAAAGTCCTCTCCTTGCAACAGATCAACTTTTTGTAGCATTATTCAGGCTAAAACTCACCTGTTTGCTCACATCTCGGGGCTCTTTTTGGTTTATCAGTAACTTGTTATCTCCTAGACCAAAATTTTATCTGAGAAATAAGCCCCAATTTCTCCCAGTATTGGTGTTAAGAGCAAGAATGATTTGCCAGTCATGAAGGGCATCAATACGTGACCAAGAAAAGCCACTGTTTATAGGGCTCTTTCATTAAAAGACCAAAGGTTTTGCCGCTGCCCGCCTGGGTGTCTCGTGCAGGAAACTTCTCTTGGGAGTTGATGACTTCGGAAACAGCTCCTTAAGGAGGAGACATGCACTGATAAATAAACACAATTAGTTTTGGCAAGTTAAATGTGAGTTTGAGTATTTTTTCCCACTTCTTTATACATAGATAAAGAATTTTATATAGATATAAATTTATCTCTTGGAATATATAATTTATCTCTTGGAATCACAGAGAATTAAAAAGAACTGGTGTGAGAAATAGAGATTCCAGCATTGGGAGATGGCTCAGGATTTGGAGAAGTGTCGAAATGCTATTGGGGAGGGAGGGAAAACTATTCAGGACCTCTTCTCCTGCAATTTGCTTTAACGTTAACTGGGATATCCTGTTTAAAAACCCAGAGTTGGATCCAGGCATCCATGGCAAGCCCACGCACAAATCCAGGTTAGGTGGAGAATGGATGGAGAGCGGCCCCGAGGAGAAGGACTTGGGGGTGTTGGTGGATGAGAAGCTCAACATGAGCCGGCAACGTGCGCTGGCAGCCCAGAAAGCCCCCCGCATCCTGGGCTGCATCCCCAGCAGCGTGGGCAGCAGGGCGAGGGAGGGGATTCTGCCCCTCTGCTGCGCTCTGGGGAGACCCCCCTGCAGTGCTGCCTCCAGCGCTGGGGACACCAACAGCAGAAGGACATGGACCTGTTGGAGCGGGGCCAGAGGAGGCCACGGAGATGATCAGGGGGCTGGAGCCCCTCTGCTGTGAGGACAGGCTGGGAGAGTTGGGGGTGTTCAGCCTGGAGAAGAGAAGGCTCCGGGAAGACCTTCCAGCCCCTTCCAGTCCCTCAAGGGGCTCCAGGAAAGCTGGAGAGGGACTCTGGATCAGGGAGTGGAGCCAGAGGATGAGGGGGAGCGGTTTTAACCTGAAAGAGGGGAGATTTAGATGAGATATGAGGAAGAAATTGTTGACTGTGAGGGTGGTGAGACAGTGGCCCAGGTTGCCCAGAGCAGCTGTGGCTGCCCCATCCCTGGAGGTGTTCAAGGCCAGGTTGGACGGGGCTTGGAGCAACCTGGTCTGGTGGGAGGTGTCCCTGCCCATGGCAGGTGGGTGGAACTGGATGAGCTTTAAGGTCCCTTCCAACCTAAACCATTCTATGGTTCTATGATCTGTGAGAGTCACAGCTGGGTTTATGGAGAGAAGTTTCTCTTTTATTGTTCTTAAAAGAACAAAATGACACTAGTATCTGTAATCAGATCGAGGGAATTATTTCCTATCCCTCCACAGAAAACATGAACATTTCTTTGGGAAGTTAATTTCTGATAT
>VFFE01008092.1:2737154-2764335 GCA_008921705.1 Burhinus oedicnemus
CTCCCAGGAACACCCCCCCCCTGCCCCCCACCAGGGTTCAAACCCCTTCCTCTGCCCCAGCGCTGGAAAGGAAGACACAGGGAGAAAGCCAGAGCTCCGGGTTAGGAAGGGGCCGGTGCCCCCAGCACAGACGGGGGTGGCAGAACCCCCCCAGACCCTTTATTAGGGGAGCGGGGAGGAGACGTGGCGGCGCCCAGCCGTCACCGGTACAGATAATCGGCCTGGATGTTGGCCGCAATCTCGGCCTCCCACTTGTCGCCGTTGTTGAGCAGCTTCTCCTTGTTGTAGAGCAGCTCCTCGTGCGTCTCCGTCGAGAACTCGAAGTTGGGACCCTGCCGGGATGGCAGACGTTCACCCTCAGGGCTCGCCGGACCCCCGCCACCCCGGGCAGGGGGTCTCGCTGCCCTGTGGCACTGTGTGTGTGTGTGTCCCCCGAGCTCACCTCCACGATGGCGTCCACGGGACAGGCCTCCTGGCAGAACCCGCAGTAGATGCACTTGGTCATGTCGATGTCGTAGCGGGTGGTGCGGCGGCTGCCGTCGGCTCGGGGCTCCGCTTCGATGGTGATCGCCTGTCACAGGGGTTGGGGGAGGGACACCGTCAGCTCCCGCTCCAGGGAACGCAGAGGGTTAGGATGAGGATGGAGGAAAGCTGACCTGTGCCGGGCAGACGGCCTCGCAGAGCTTGCAGGCGATGCACCTCTCTTCCCCGGAGGGGTAGCGGCGCAGGGCGTGCTCCCCACGGAAGCGCGGGCTCAGCGGACCCTTCTCAAAGGGGTAGTTGATGGTGGCCGGCTCCCGAAAAAGGTAGCTCAGCGTCATGGCCAGGCCTGAAAGACAGAGAAGGGGGGTTACAGCATGCTCGGGGGGCGGCTGGCACCCTGCAGACGGGCCAGGGGCCGGGCGCGGGGAGGCTGAGAGGGGTTTGTTCCTCTCAGGGAGGCACCCAGCCGGCTCCAGGACTCACCTCGGAAGAGCTCGGTCCACAGCAGGGTCTGGGCAGCCCGGTCGGTGATGGACCGCATATCCATGGCCGGATCCTGGACGTTGACATATTCTGTGGGGAGAGGGGAGCTGTGCCCACCCCACGGAGAGGGGGAAGCCGTGCCGACCCCACGGAGGCAGTCCCGGGGCAGGAGGGGAAGGGACGGGGACGGCGGGGGGGCAACCTGCCCCTACTCACTGTAGCAGTCCCTGGGGGTGGTGGTGCTGAGCGGGCGCAGGTAGCCCAGGGGGGCCGGTGGGCCTGGGGAAGGGGAGAGAGAGGGGTGAGGGGGGATAGGGGTTGGCGTTAAAGGGGTGAGGGGGTGCCCGGCGCAGCCCTCACCTGCGCAGGCAGCCCGGTACAGCAAACGCAGCGCCGCCATGTCCAGTCCTGCTGCCGGCAGAGGGGCCCGGCCTGTCGCTCACTGCCAGCTCTCTGGGGGGAGCCTGGGCCCCCCCACTGCCCACAGGGGACCCAGGCATCCTGACCCCCAACCCTCCACCAGAACAGACCCGGACCCCCTCGGCACCCCTCCTCCTGCAAGGCACCCAGGGGTCCTCTCCCCCTCAAGGGACTCAGGTGCCCACTACCCATCCCCCCAAAGTGGACCCAGGTGTCCCGTTCCCCCCTCCACACCCTGCCACGGGCCCCAAGCGTCCTGTTCCCACCACCACCACCAAAACGGACCCAGGCATCCTATTCTTCCCCCTCCACCTCCCCCAAGGGACCCAGATGTCCTACCCCCCCCGCTAAATGGACCCAGACATCCTGTTCCCAGCCCCTCAGGGGACATCCTCCCCCCAACCCCCAAGGGACCCAGGCGTCCTGTTCCCCCCCCAAACTGGGCCCAGGCATCCTGTTCCCCCCATCTCCCCCAAGGGACCCAGGTGTGTGTCCCCCCCAAGGGACACAGGCGCCCTAGCCCCCTCACCACAGCCCCCCGGGGGGACCCAGGCAGCCTCTCTCGCCCCAGGGGACCCAAAAGCCCTGCCGCAAGCCCCCTCCCCGGAGAGCCCGAGCCGCCCTGACACCCCAGCCCCACCAAGGCCTCAGCCGCCCCGTGTGTGTCCCCCCGGGGGAGCCCAGGCGTTTAGGCCACCCCCTGTCCCCCAAGCAGGATCTGGGGGCCACGACAAGCCACCATGGGCCACCACAGCCCCCTCCCGAGGGCCCCGTGGCCGCCGGTCCCCCCCCGACTCACCTCCCCCAAGGACCCAGGCGTCCTGACCCCTGGCCCGCCCCCAAAGCGCACTGCGCAGGCGCGAAGGGCAGCGGCGCAGGCGCAGAGCGGCGCCGGGGTCAAGGGGCGGGGAAGGGGCTGTGGGCGGAGCCCAGAGGGGAGTGGGCGGGGCAAGCGGCGCCAGAATCGCTTTCCATTGGCGGGAGGCCTTCAGGGAAGGGAGATTGAGGGGGGGAGCTTCGTGGATTGGGCGGGGCGGCGGAGGGCCGGAGCGGCGATTGGTCGGACGTGAGGAGGAGGGGCGTGTCCGAAGCGTAGGCGGAAGCGGAAGTGGGTGTTTATTGCAGCGGCGCGGTGCTGGGTATCGGTGTGGGTCGCTCTGCTCTGCGGAGCCTCGTGTCTCAGAGACCGGCACCGACCACCGGCCCGGGGGGGGGAATTCAGGGCAGGAATCGGGACTCCAAGGACGGGAATAGCGGGTACTGGGTCAGGGGCTCAGCCGCGGCACCGAGCTCTGAGCCCCGGTAGAGCCCCTGGGGGCGGCACCGGTACCAGGCGCAGCCCGGGAGGCACTGGGTGGGGATTCAGCCCCAGGGACTCCCTTCCAACCCCGACCATCCTGGGATTCTGTACAGCGGCAGGCTCAGCTCGGGCCGGGTGCCTCCAAAAAGGGCCTCGAACAAAGAAATCCCTGGGCGATTATACCCCTGCGATCCCCACGCCTGCCCCTCGTGCCCCTCTGGCCTTTGGTTTAGTGGCCAGCCCAGCCCAAACCGCGACAGCTGGTCACACGTCTTTTAGTCCAGTGGTGATTTTTGGTCTGGAGTCTTCTAACACCTTCTTGGATTCTTCTTCTGTCTTCAGGCAGGCCAGACGCTGACTGCTTTTGTGGATTTCAGCCTCTGCTGAGGGTTGGAGCCTCCTTATCTCCTGGTTTACGCTTCTTGTGCCCCTGTGCTCGCTGGCAGAATGGCAGGGGTTGGAAGGGACCTTCGGAGATCATCTAGTCCAACCCCCCTGCCAAAGCAGGGTCACCCAGGTTGCACAGGATGGCGTCCAGGCAGGTTTTGATTCTCTCTGGAGAAGGAAACTCCCCAACCTCTGTGGGCTGCCTGTTCCAGTGCTCTGCCACCCTCAGAGTAGAAGCATTTCCTCATGTCATGATGAAATTTCCTGTGTTGTGTTTTGTGCCAGTTGCCCCTCACGCCAGACTTAGGGAAAACACTACCAAAATATCAGTGTGTTATCCACATTTTTCTCATACTAAAAGACTAAAGACAGCACTGTACCACCTGCTAGGAAAATGACTAAGAAAACGGAACTATTGCAGCCTAAAGGCTTCAGCAAATCTAGCTACTCCTGCTAAGTGAAGCTAGGCAAAATCACCGAATGGTTAGAGTTGGGAGGGACCTTAAAGCTCATCCAGTTCCACCCCCCTGCCATGGGCAGGGACACCTCCCACCAGACCAGGTTGCTCCAAGCCCCGTCCAACCTGGCCTTGAACACCTCCAGGGATGGGGCAGCCACAGCTGCTCTGGGCAACCTGGGCCACTGTCTCACCAACCTCACAGTTAATAATTTCTTCCTGAGATCTAATCTAAATCTCCCCTCTTCCAGTTTAAAATGGTTCCCCCTCATCCTCTGGCTCCACTCCCTGATCCCGAGTCCCTCCCCAGCTTTCCTGGAGCCCCTTTAGGGACTGGAAGGGGCTCGAAGGTCTCCCCGGAGCCCTCTTCTGCAGGCTGAACACCCCCAACTCTCCCAGCCTGTCCTCACAGCAGAGGGGCTCCAGCCCCCTGATATCTCGGTGGCCTCCTCTGGTCCCGCTCCAACAGGTCCATGTCCTTCTGCTGTTGGTGTCCCCAGCGCTGGAGGCAGCACTGCAGGGGGGTCTCACAGGAGCAGAGACGAGACTGTCTCTTCTCAGGCGGATGCCCTGTGGCCTTGCAGTTGCAAGGACGGGTGGCACAGCCACCCCTGTGGCATGTCACTCACGTCAGGACATGCTGCCTGGCCCCAGGCCACCCTGCACCAGCAGTAGAAGGTCACGGTGGAAGATACGGATTTGGTATCTCAAGATCATCAGCTAGACCAGACACAGCATGATGCAGACACAGCTCTGGAGGTGGAGATGGGAACAAGGGCCCCAAATTGCTCTCGGCAAAGGCTTCCCCAGAGCTAATTTGTCCCCTTGCTGGGCAGCCAGAGGGAGCTGCTGTATGGCTCCCCCCAGGGGCATCCCCAAAGGCTAAGCTGAAGATAACAGCAAAAACCAAAGGCCACCACTCCCCTGGTGCGGTGGGCTGACCCTGGCCGGCAACCAAGCACACACCCAGCCGTTTGCCACTGCCCCGCAGTGGGACGGGGAGGGACTGGGAAGGGCAAAATCTCAGGTCCAGACCTGAGCACGGGGTGAAATCCCAGAGCGTGGGCTGCGTGACACAGCAGACCGGCCGGTGGACAAAGCCACCCCATTCCCTTCTGCCCCTGCAGCGAGTGGGGTTGGCCCAGCAGGGAGGGGGACCTGTTTCCCCAGCAGAGCTGGCCCCCCAAACTGGGGGATGGAGCATCAATGGTGAAGGAGCAGGCTGGCACGTCCCTCTGCTCCCCAGGGACTACGCACCGTGTTAGGTGGGACATGTCCAACAGGGTTTTGTTCTTGAGAAGCAATGGGCTGGGTTTGACTTGGTTTCTCCGTTTTCAAAGCACGGGGTGGGGGTAGCAGGGCCAAAGGAGAGGAGGAGCAGCTGGGATGGAGCGATGGAGCCCAGAAACCCACCAGGATGGAGCCAAAGCAACCAGGACAGAGCAGAGAGGGGCTCCAGAGGACAGCACGCCCCAAAATGCTATAGAAGAAAGCCTCCCGTCCCTGCTGGCACCTTACCTGTCCCTCTCCTCCCGGCTCAGCTGCCTGTGCTCGCTCCAAGGTCTCTGTTTGACTGCTGAGATTGCCAGCCCGTGCGAGATAAGGGAGGGACAATTGCAGGGCATGGGGCAGAGGAAACAGAGATCATTCCACCTCAAGGATCTGGGAGGAGAACATTGGTGTGGACCTTCTCAGCAGAGGGTCCCCAAGGGCAGCAGGAGGTGACCACCAGCACCATTCCAGAGCATCCCACCAGCCCTTCCACCCCTCCGCTGTGGCGGGGCCAGGGGTGATGGAGCAGGACGCTGCTGGCACCGACTGTGGGTAGAACCCATCGAGCTGACAAAGGGGCTGTGGGACCTGTGTGGGGCACAGGGAGATGTGGGGAGCCGGGAGGGGCGGGCAGGGAGGCCAAAGGGAAGCACAGAGGAGGCCACCAGTTGCAGGGAAACACCTTTCATTTTCATTGCACGTGGCCACCAGGACCACCACGACTGGCAGCAGGAGACCCTCAAAGCAAGGTGCAGTCACCCTTGCGCTTCACCTCCGAGGCGGCCCGGATGATGCTCAGCTTCTGCTGGTTGTAGGGCGGGTAGCGCAGGGCGTTGAGGACCTCCCGGCCCATGCCACGGTGCAGGCAGCCGCGGTGGTGGGTGAAGGTGTCGAAGGTGAACTTGCCGTGGTACCTCCCCAGGCCGCTGCTCCCTGCAAGACACAGCACAGGTCCCCGGTTGGTGGCAGGATCTGGCCCTCGCTCGCCCACTGGTTGGGCCAACGAGCCCAAAACGAAGCTCCCAGCTCCCCTTTTCAAGGGCAGCACAGAGGAGACGCTGGTGATGGAGACTGCTTGTGTCTGTGGACGGCACCATGGCTTCATCCAGCTGCTTTCTAACACCAGGGTGGGTGGCGAGGGCTGGCCATGGCTGAGCTTCCCTGGAAAGTGATCTAGAGGGCCATGGAGGTGGCCCAGCTGGGCACCCAAATGGCACTTGAAGGATGTTTGGAGGAGGAAGACCGGGCTGGGAGGAGACAAGGTTCCCAACAACCCTCTCATCAGTCTGGATTTCACCGTTTCAGGTAACATGTTCAGCCCCGGTGCAAAGCTCACCACGTTCAACCGGGCTCAGAAAAATGTTGATAGAATAAGAGTTTCGCAAAACATCGTCTTCCCAACAGGAGGGACTGTGCCTTGGAGGATTTCTGAGCCGAGAAAACTGGGCGAAGGCTGGAGCCTTTCATGCCATCCCGCTGTTTTGGGGAGAGGATCCAAAGTGCCCCCACTTTGCTGGGGGGACCAGGAAAGGTGGCGTGGCAGAGAACAGGCAGCGAGAGCGCTGGTCGCTGCCCTCCCATCCTCACCCTCCAGGGAGAAAGCCGTGTTTTATACCAGCCTGAAACGGGCACATCTTGTTTAACGGGTGCCCTTGAGGATGTTGGGAGATGCTTAAGCACCTAAAACGCTCCCTAAAGAAAACTAGTCTTGTTTCTATGTCTTCAGCTCTTCTTTTGCAGGTGCTTCCTACATCCCCTCTCAAGTTTCTGTTCTCTTTTTACTCTAAATCTGAAAAATTTATTGGGAAAAAAAAAAACCAACCATAAACCAAAACCCAAAAACCCCTTTCTTGATCACGAAACCTCAGCTGGTGCCAGAGCGACGGGGAAGGGCATGGCTGATGATGTGGTGCTGGAGCGGGCAGCAGCGACGAGATGTTCGTGCCAGCTGAGCTTCCCTACCGCAGGGACACCCTCCAAAACACGTCCCTTCCGTGCTGGCTCCAGCCCTGCTGCTGGCGAGACTCCAGGAGTGGAGAAGAGTGATGGTCAAGGTGGCTTTGGTGAGGATGTGACCCACCTCCAAGGGTGGGTGAAATAACTGTTGGGAGGTGAACACTGGCTAGGAGCAAGCACGGGAAAGCCAAGCAGGCTGGAAGAAAATAAGGAAATCCACCCGTGTGCTGATAAGCGACGTGATAAGATTCTGCGAGTCAGCTTGGGCCGGTCAGTCTTCCTGATAAAATGCAAATCCTGGTCAAACTGATGAGTTATGTTTGGTATCTCACCAGCCCCAGGATGAATGAAGGTCACTGGGTGGCTCTTGGCCAGTTGGGTGGCTCTTGGCCAGCTGAGCGGCTGAGTCTCGGGTGGAGAACAGGAGCTGGCTTTCCATGGTAGTGAAGATCATCTGATCAAAAGTGGGTGCCTCCATCACTTAGACTCCTTCTTCTTCACAAGAAGAGAGAAGCACTTCTGGATGTGTTTTTTCAGCCTAAGTAGACAGCCAGGACAGGCCAGAAGAAACACGGCCCCCAAGTGTCGTTTCTGTCCATAAGCTGTGAAACGCCCTGTCACAGGGATATCCACCGTGACTAAAACTTTCCCTGGATTCAAGGAGAGCCTGGGCAAGTATGGAGTCCAGCACCCTTTACTGAACACGCAGGACCCTTCTGGCTTGGCAAATCGTCTGAACTGGAAACGGATGGGGGCTGGAAGGCTTTCAGGACGAAGTATCGTGCACGCTTGCCCTGTTCTTACACGTGCGTCTGCGCAGGGTTGTGGTGGCAGAATGCAGAACGAGACACAGCTTTGCTCTGAAGTCTTTGAAAGAATGAAAGGCTTGTTCTCCCGCCGACGCTCCGGGTAGAAAACATCCCATGGGAGCTCAGAATCACATACATCGTCTGAAACACGAGCCGCACAACTTAACAGCTGATATTACAGCCATGGAATCTTTTAGGTTGGAAAAGACCTTTAAGGTCATCGAGTCCAACTGTAAACCTAACACTGCCAAGTCCGCACCCTCAGCACCGCATCTACACGTTTTTCAAATACTTCCAGGGACGGTGACTCAACCAGTGCCCTGGGAAGCCTTAATTTCCTTCCTTCACGTTGCAGGGAATCCTTGCTGGTGGCCGGTGAAGATACGGAGAAGACTGCCATACTGTGGGGAGCGGAGCAACAGCCTCCTCGGCTGCCGTTCTCCAGCGGGAAACTTCAGCAAAAGCTTCAGAATAAAATTTAGACCTTTTCAGGGACTACTGATTTACAAAAGCTTCGTGTGAAGCAACAGGGCCATCAGAAATTGCACACATAAATACATTTGCCTTAAAAATAGCACCCTTGGGTCATTTGTTAGTTCTGAGACGGGACGGTGACAAATGCTTGTAAAGTTTTTAACCCTTATAGTATCTCTGCCAGGTTGTGAGGTGGCTCCCCTGCTGTTTACTCCTCAACGGTTTTATGCAATATAGGTCTTCGGGAGTTTATATAAAGGAATGTGTGTACATTTGGGAGTCCAAAATGGAGATCCATGAAAAACTGAAATTCTGATTTCCTGGAAACTGTGGATAAGTGACAATTTCCAAGTTTTCTCCTGCAGAGAAAAAGGGTAGCACAGCAGTGGGATGGGTGCGACAGGCTGGCTGCTGGAGGCACTGCGTGTGGAAAGTAAGTTCTGGAGATGTTTCTGTGGTGGCCACATTCAAAATTCCCTACCTTTTAAACAAGACATTTCCACATATGCAGGGAAGACTGTGCTTGGGAGACCAAGCACGGAGAGAAGAAACCTCAGAGCGCTCCACGCGTGTTCAGCAGACACGGGGCTGCAAAGCCCCAGAGCTCAGCCCTGGCGCAGTGAAGCTTCTGGTGGGATCCTATCTGGTGCAGAGGGGTTTCCCCACAGACCATTGAGCCCCCTGGACCCGGAGCCCAGGCCTGGCTGCCCCATCTCCCCCAAGACCCTTCCTCACCATGGCCAGCATGGCTCAGGCGCCGTGGGTAGGATCACGCCTGGCTCACGTTGGCCAGGGGCAGGCAGGTTGGGAGATTCGGACCTACCGATCCCGCCGAAGGGCAGCGAGGTCAACGTCACGTGCATCAGGGTGTCGTTGCCGCAGAAGCCACCGCTGCTTGTCCGCTCCAGGACCTGGTTCACCACCTGGGAAGGAAGCAGAGAAGGCAGACGTGGGTCTCTCACCCTGTTTCCACACCTCCAGCTGCAGTCCTTCCCCCACAACCAGGGCTGTCTGCTCTAAAGGAAATTTTTGGAGCATGAACGTGGCTGAATACACCTGCCAAGGAGCACGGGGCAAGCGTAGCCCTGGCTTCACACAGCCTGTACGCTATACCTTGTCATTGGAGGAGAAGGCATACACAACCAGCGGCTGCTCGCGGCTATTGATAAAGTCAATGGCTTCGTCCACGTTGGCCACAGTGACAATAGGCAAGATGGGGCCAAAGATCTCCTCCTGCATGATAGGATCAGAGGGCTGCAAGTCTACCAGCACCGTGGGAGCTGCAGAGAAAGAAACCCAAAGGCTTCAGCCACGCACAGAGGTTGGAGATGACACCTTGGTCCTCTCCCCAAGACCCATACATCCTCTAAGATATGACACCTCACCAAGCCACCCAGTTCCCATGCAAAACTTCCCTAAATATCACTTCCATGTAGAACATCCCCTCCAGTTGTGACACCCTCTCCAAAATCCCAGTTCACTCCATGCAAGGATGAAGACTTATGTGAAGTTCAAGCCCTCACCAATATAGCGCTCCTTCTCGTCCGTCTGTCCTCCGATGACCACACGGCCACTGCGCAGCAGTGCCTGCACCCGCTGGAACTGCTTGTCCCCCACGATGCGGCCAAAGTCGGGGGACTCCCGAGGGTTGGGGCCGTAAAAACCAGTGATGGCCTTACGCAGAGCGGGCAGCAGCTTCTCCCGCATCTCCGCACTGCACAGCACGTAGTCGGGCGCGATGCAGGTCTGCCCCGCGTTGAAGAAGCGGCCCCAGGCCACCCGCTGGGCCACGTTCTGCACGTCGCAGGTGTCGGACACGTAGCAGGGGTTCTTGCCCCCCAACTCCAGCGTCACCGGCGTCAGGTGCTTGGCAGCGGCTGTCATCACGATCCTCCCCACGGAGGGGCTGCCTGTGGGGAGGGAAGAGGTGTGACCTCGGTGAGGATCCCACCATGCTACAGCCCAACTTGTGGCCTTAGCCTTGTGAGGAGCCAGGGCCAGGGAAGACATGTCAAGCTAAGCATTGGAACAGGCTGCCCAGGGAAGCGGTTGAGTCGCCATCCCTGGAGGTATTTAAAAGATATGTAGATGTAGCCCTGAGGGACATGGTGAAGTGATAACTTGCCAGTGCTGGGTCAACAGTTGGGGTTGATGATCTTAAAGGTTTCTTCCAACCAAAACAATTCTCTCGTTCTGTAAGTCCCACTCCTGTCCCGCACCCACCTTGGAGTGCAGCACACGGCTGAGCCCTCACCTCCAGCACCATCTCCAGCCCAACCATGGCCTTCCCCAGCTCAGCCATTACAAAACCCAATTATGCCTGTGAGATCCTCGGACACGTTGGTGATCTTCCAACAGACCCTGACACCCGCTCCCCAACGCAAGCCCTGCCTTCTCAGAGGGCAGGGAAGGGGTCCTGCTCGCAGACCGGCTGCCACCCTCTCACGTTGATGGGCAGGGTGGGCCACAGCGGGGTGTCCGGTGGGAATCCCCCTTCCTCATTGCACAAAACCCAGTCAGGACTCTGCTCTGGCCCGGGGGACGTACCAGTGAAGAAGATGTAGTCAAACTTGTTCTCCAGCAGCCTGGTGGTCTCCTGCACGCCGGCGGTCACCACGGCAAAGCAGTCCTGCAACATAAGAGGAAGGGTGCCCCGCTGTCAGCATCTGCCCGGGCCACTCTGTCCCCGTCCCCACCAACAGCATCCTGGGCTGCTGGGCGTGTGGACACCGGCTGAGCGTGGAGGAAGGAGGTACGGCAGCACCTGAAACCAGGGATGGTGTGGTGCTGGTGTGTGCGAGGCAGGGTTGGGAAATCCATGGCTGTGGGACAGGGACAGGGACAAGGACCAGGACAAGGAGAGCTTCTTACCTTGTCCAGGTAGCTGGGCAGTGCTTCAGCCATGAGTCTCTCGGTGTTCATGGTCATCTCCGAGGGTTTGACGATGACACAGTTACCTGGGGGAAGATAGACAGGACGTCAGAGCAGTGACATGGTGACAGCCAGCCCTTCTGGCACCCCAGCCTGGGGACAAGGTGCCCAGCACTGCCTGGATCCTCCGGGCCAGGGGACAGGTTTGGCTCACCGGCAGCGATGGCCCCGATGAGGGGCACCAGGAGAAGGTGGATGGGGTATTTCCAGGGCGCGATGATGAGCACCACCCCGTATGGGTCCTTGCGGATGAAGGCCAAGTCCAGCCGGGTCGCCTGCAGGACACCCACCGTGTCAGGAGTGCTTCGTTGCACCACCGTCTCCATGCCCACATCCCACCCATCTCTACCCCACGGGTGGGTCCTTCCCCCCATCCTCTCCATCATCTTCCCCCTTACCAGAGTCTTGTCCACGTGCTCATCCTTCATCCAGTGGGACAGGTTGTTCAGCGCCTCGTGGAGCTCGTTCTTGCAGAGGATGATCTCGGAGAATTCGGCTTCGAAGGGCGGCTGTCAAGATTTGGGAGGAAATATGGGAGAAAAGGGTCTATTCAGATTGTGGAGCCTGTTTGTGCAGGGTTTTTTGGCAGAGTGAGCTGAGAAAATGGGGAGGAGACTCACCACTGAGCCTAGGGAGGAGGGAGAGCAGGAAGCAAAGGCTTCCAGAGGTTGTCCTCGGCAGGATGGGAGAGGGACAGTCATGCGAAGAGGGATCCCAAAGGGCGGAGAAGTTTGGGAGCAGCGCGGCCGTGTGACTCAGCAGGACACGAGGAGGAGAAGCAAGATCAAGGAAGAAGCTGGGCTGCTTCTCCAGGGAGAGAGAAAGCAGATAGCACGAGTCGGATGCCTCTTCCAAGGAAAAGGGAAGCTCGGGCAGATGAGGAAGCATCACCGACACCAACGATAGCTGCGGTGGGCGTTGGGGCAAGCGGGGCATCACGGATGGGCTGGAGCGGCTGGGTTTGCGGTGGGGGATGCAGCCCTGGCAGGAGCAGAGCCCCACATGGGGCTTTCCGACACGAGGCCAGGAAAGACCAAGCCTGGTACCTCGCTGTGGAGCAGAAGAAAGAAGCAGCAGAGACCCAGCGCCCAGGGAGGGTATTGCAGGAGGTGTCCAATGCGTCCCCCAGAAGAGACCGGGTGAACGGCAGGCAGAAGGATGCTCTGACCCGCCTTGTGCGACGGCACAAATTGCTCTCTGGGTAAAGGAAGAGCAGTAGATGTTCGGGTATCTCATTTTTTTTCCTTTCACGGGACTCATGGAAGCATCACGACGTGGCAGCTCGTGTGGCCGCAGCCGCCCGCAGTGCCACGGCAGCAAGCGCGGAGCCCGCACGCGGCTCTCGCTGCGGACAGGAGGCAGCGCTGCTGGCTTCCAAAAAATATTTGGAAGTATCGTGTGTATTTGCCCTGTTTCTGAGCATCCTCCAGTGAGCCTGGGCCAGACAGACCTGTGATCTCACGCAACGCACCCTCCTCGTGTCCACGTGCAAGCCGCGGGGGTTTGCTAAGCCATCGCTAGTGCCGGTGGCTCGGGGATGAACCTCAGCGAGGTGCTGCCAACCCAGGCTTGGTGTGGGCAGATGCGGAACAAAGCATGTGATTTTAAAAAAAAATAAATAATTGTGACTGTACTACTGCGAAACAGTTAATAATTGTACCGGGCAAGCCGTTAAATCCCAAATTTTAACCCCCCAATGGCATTGCGCTGTCTTGGGCTCGTCGGCAGAGTTTTTCCACCTGAGATTTAGCCCTGGGGCGAGGGCGGTTGTGAGCCCACCGCTGGTTTCTTAGCTCTTGCTGAAGGTTGGATGGGCAAGACCTGCCCACCCACGGCCGGCCACAGCCCTGGCCACCACGCGAGCTGCAAGCACCGCACCAGCCAGACCTGACCGGAGACGCTGACCACCGGGCAGGGAAAGAAAGGTCATCTCGTTTCCCTCCGCCGAGGGAGCATCTACGCGGGATCGAGTCGGTATCGGCAGCACCGTGCTTCCCAAACCCCGCGCTGGAGGCTTCCCACCGCTGGTGGGTGTCGGGTCCCCACCCAGACGAGGAGAGGAGAAGCACCGAGGGCGCAGAAGCAAATGGGAGACGGGGTGAAACACAGCACGCCTTTCCCCAACGGCATTACTCTGGGTCTCCTCCCAGCACAAGAGCTAGCTGCTTAAAAACAGGAAAAATGATGTGGATCCCGTCGATGGTAGGGATGGGGAGGGTGTCCAAAGGGAAGTTGTGAAGTCAACTAGGATGGAGGACAAGCCCTGCGTGGTGCGTGAGGCTCTGGCTGCGGGAGAATGAGCTGTACCAAGGGGGGAACCATGGGGCTGGTGGGGCTGGAGCTCTTGGAGGACTTAGAGAGACGCAGGGGATGAGTCAGCTCTGCCTCTGCCCTCGGTGGCCCTGACGTCGGTGGGAGGGAGGGAGGGAGCAAAGAGGCAGGGGACGGTGCAAAGCCGGGGGGTCCGGGCTCAGAGCTGCGGCCTGGGTGAGCACCGAGAGAGGGGAGGGGACAACGTTTGGTGGAAAGCCCAAGGCAGGGAGCACGGGGAGGGAGTGACAGGAGTTGGGAATAGACCTGCCCAGAAAAGAGGTAAACTGAGGCTGACGGATTTGGGAACGGCTATTTACATCCCACAGCCCCGCTCTGTCCACCTCGGGAGCAGGGATGAGCTCTGGAGGAGGTGGGCTGGGAGATGCTCCAGCTCCGTCTCACCTTTGCTGCCTCCACCCACATCCCCTGGCTCCCAACCCACGGGGATGGAGCATCAACCAGGGAGGAAAGCTCCGTTGGGGCATCACATCAACCCTCTGCGTGACGGCAGGAGCCGGCAGGGCTGTGGGCAGCCCCTCGGCTCCTCCAGCCTCTGGGTCCCCCAGTTCCTGGTCCCCTCTCACCTTGCCCATGTCCAAGGTGGTGGCCTCCAGGATGTCCTGCTTCTTCTCGTCCAAGAAGCGTCCCAGAGCCTCCAGCTGGGCCACACGGTATTCCATGGGACGCGTCTTCCCTGAGAGCCAGGCTGCCCGCAGGCGGCTCACCAGCCCCGCGTAGGGGTTCCCGCTGCAGGGATGGGGATGTCAGAGGGACCCTGTCCCCATCCCAGCCCCTCGTGCTCCCGGTGATGAGAGAGAGGAGCTCCACATCCCCCCAGCCCAGCATCAGACCGCAGCCCTGGGGAGAGTGGCAGGGTGTCCGGACCCCTCCTGCCTCCCCTCTGTCCCGGCCACACGCTCTCACCTCGTGGCATCGCCGTCCACGCTCCCCTTCCCACCACCACCATCATCCTCCGGGGCTTTGCCAGCCCCGCTGCCCGCGGGCTGCTGCCCGGGGGTCTCAAGGGGCTGCTGCATGCCGGGCTGCGGGAGGACGCTGCCGGTCTCCATGGTCCCAAGGGAGCGTCACGGGGCAGGTTACGCCGCGGCTACCCGCGGGCTGGGCAGGCTGCCGCAGCCTGGCACCCTCCGGGGCTGCAAACCGCAGGTTGCCCACCCCAGATAACGGGGTGCCTTACCCAGAGGAGGTGGTCTCGGGGAGCCCGGGCAGCACCCCGGGATGGCAGCCAGGACCCTGCTGAGCTCTGGGGCTGCCCCTGGGGCTGGCGGGGTGCAGGCAGCCAGCCCGGTCCCCGCTACAGCCTGCTCCTCCGGAGGAGGGAGGCTGCCAGCTTCCTGCTCTGCCCCTTGGCTGCCTGCCCCGCCGCACGTCACCGCTGGCTCCGCTCCAGCCCAAAACCACTTGGGATGCAAAAACGCACCCCAAATGCAGCCCGAGGCCACGCAGCCACCGGGCACGGGGTGATGGAGGTACACACAACCCCAGCGCTGTGGCTGAGGGTGACGGTGTGATGGATGGGGACACTGGGGGTCTGGGCACCCACCACCCGGGGCTCGGTGGCCGGATTCCTGCCCAGCACCCCCCAAGGTGGGCAATGGAGGCGCGAGGCAAGGCCAGGCGGGAGAGGTCAATGCAAAGTCTTTACTACAGGCAGGGTTACACGGAGGAAAAAGCAACAGCCGGCACTGAGAGGAGGGAGAGTGAGGTTCATCCAGAAGGAAAGGTCCGTCTAACGGGAGATGGGGCTAACTGCTGGTCCTCAGCCTCCTGGGGACTGTTTCTCTGCTGGGAAGAGAAGTTCGGGGTGAGAAAAAGAACTTTTTGCCATTTCAGATGTGTCCCGGCAAATGGTCTGGAGCGGAGGCAGCTGGTGAAGAGCGAGGATGCAGAAGGAGATGTCCATCCCCGCCGTCCGACGAGCATCAGGGTGGCAGTGAGGCAAAGGACAGGGGACCGGTGCCGAGGAGGGAGAAGGATACCGGGAGGGTGGTTTTGCTCCCCAGGGGGGGAGCAGGAATCCCCCCCTCCAGTCCGTGAGCGGCGTGGGGCAGCCCTCAGAGCAGGGTGCACATGCCCTTGCGCTTGATCTCGAAGGTGGCCGTCAAGAGCCCCAGCTTCTGCTGGGTGTAGGGCGGGTAGCGCAGGGCGTTGAGGGCCTCCAGGCCCATGTTGCGATGCAGGCAGCCGCGGTGGTGGGTGAAGGTGTCGAAGGTGAACTTGCCGTGGTATTTCCCCAAGCCGCTGTTTCCTGCAACACACAGCACAGGTCCAAACTTGCTACCGACTCTGCTCCTGCCCACTCCGAGCATCAACAACACAAGGAAAACTTTACAGGCTTTTCTCATGCAAATGCTGCCGCTGCCGGGCAACGCAGAGGTGGTGGAGAAGCTCTCACCCATCCCTGTGCCTTTTCCAGCTCTATGGCTACTCAGTCCAGCAAATCCTTCTGCAGCTCACCACTGTTTGGAGGTCCAAGTGCATCACTTTTACTGGTCTACATTTACCTACGTAAGCTTTGCTGGGTCTCCAAGGCCCAATTTCCCTCTACAACCTCTGCGGTGCTCTACCATATCCATCCATGGTTAGGAACTACCAGCGTGGCCCCTACGAAGGTCAGCTTCTTCCTGGAGCTCCTAAAACTCAGAGCCACATTGACAGCATCGGTTCTCCTGATTCCTGTGGCTGGTTTAAGCTTGAGGTTGCACCTCGCGGTTAATAGCTCAATGACTTCACATCCAAGCTATTGTGGAAGCTTTGGCGAAGGCCATCTCACCCCGATGATTTCAGACCCTTCACCTGACCGGGCTGCTATAAAATGGCTTCACCTGATAATTTGAGGCAGTTTGTCTGAATCATTTCCATAAAGATAAGTTACGGTACGGGAACCACCAAAAATTGTTCCCTGAGCCACAGTCAGGTGAGGAATTAATTGTGCTTTGCTGTCGTGGTGTCCTATTATGTCTGAATCAGTTGCCAGCCCCAACAGAGACACTGAGTGTGGGCAGCTTAAAACTGAGATATTTTCCCCAGAGAATATTCTGGGGAAGAGACCAGGAGATTGGGAAAGTGTTCTGGGGAAACCTCGTCAGAGGCTTCCTGTATTCCTCTGCTCTTCCCTGGACAATTCTACAACCAGGGCCCAGGGCTGGGTAGACCTCACTTTTCACACGAGAAAACAATTGTTGTTGCCCGTGGAGAGCAGAAACTCTTCCTCTTTGCTGAGGAGGAGCTCCAAGTTACCATAAGCAGTTTTCCCAGACTTTTATAAGCAGTTTGTTCCTACTATTTAGTCCTAAAAGGCAGAATGAACGTACAAGCCTGCTCCTGAGTGCCGTGAAGGGCTCCTATCCAGCATCACGCTGTCTGCAGGAGGAAGCTCACCTACCCAAGAGGCACAATGCCTCGGATGTGCCCCCAGACGAGGAGCAGAGTGGTGGATAGACCAAAGGCAGCAGCACTTGAGGAGATCCCGGGTAAGTCTGAGCAGGGCAGGAACCCAACCCTGGCACAAAATTCACTCACAGTGCCCATGCTGCTCAGAAATAGCAAGGAAATACACAAGTGGTACAAACTTCTCTAACTTTTATATGAAGCATTTCCATGTACGCAGGGAAGACTGTCCTTGGGAGACCAAGCACGGAGAGAAGAAACCTCAGAGCGCTCCACGCGTGTTCAGCAGACACGGGGCTGCAAAGCCCCAGAGCTCAGCCCTGGCGCAGTGAAGCTTCTGGTGGGATCCTATCTGGTGCAGAGGGGTTTCCCCACAGACCATTGAGCCCCCTGGACCCGGACCCCAGGCCTGGCTGCCCCATCTCCCCCAAGACCCTTCCTCACCATGGCCAGCACGGCTCAGGCGCCGTGGGTAGGATCACGCCTGGCTCACGTTGGCCAGGGGCAGGCAGGTTGGGAGATTCGGACCTACCGATCCCGCCGAAGGGCAGCGAGGTCAACGTCACGTGCATCAGGGTGTCGTTGCCGCAGAAGCCACCGCTGCTTGTCCGCTCCAGGACCTGGTTCACCACCTGGGAAGGAAGCAGAGAAGGTGGGCGTGGGTCTTGCACCCTGGCTGCACGGGCACCGCTTGTCAAAAATCACCCAACTCATCCATCAGCCCGGCGTGCCCAGAGCAGCTGGGCTGAAAAGACCCTTGCAGAGGACGCCACAGGGTGTCGGTGGGGTGGGCACTAGCCCTACTGCCCCATTTCCCTCATGCCTCTTTCTGGTCCACGGATTTTGAGAGATATTAGCTGTTCAGCTTAAATAAGTAAGTTCTAATTAGAATGAGTTACTTAGGGTTATAATATGGTGTGATTTGCGCTGTTTGCCTGGCTTTACTTAGCAGGAGTAGCTAGATTTGCTGAAGCCTTTGGGCTGCAATAAAGTTAATTTTCTTCGTAATTTTCCTAGCTGTCTTTAGTCCTTTAGCATAAGAAAAATGTGGATAACACACTGATGTTTTGGTAGTGTTTTCCCTAAGTCTGGGACTTTTCAGTTCCGCATGTAATGCCAGCGAGCGCAAGGGCACAAGAAGCGTAAACCAGGAGACAAGGAGGCTCCGACCCTCAGCAGAGGCTGCAAATCCACAAGGTAAGAGCAGTCAAGGTAAGACCCCAGACCCAAAATCATGATGGGACTAAAAGAGGCGTGAACAGCGCGTGTGGGGCAGGTGTAGAGATCGCAGGGGCATAATTGCCCAGGGATTTCTTTGTTCGAGCTCCCTCCCTTTTCGGAGGCGCCCAGCCTGGGCTAAGCCTGCTGCTGCACAGAATCCCAGGATGGTCAGGGTCGGAAGGGACCTCTGGAGAGCATCTAGGCCAACCCCCTGCTAAAGCAGGTTCACCTCGAGCAGGTTGCCCAGGATCACATCCAGCCATGCTTTGAATATCTCCAGAGAAGGTAGCTTTCAATTAAATTACTTATTTTCATAAAATCTGACGGCTGAGACTCTGCTGTGGGAAACCTGGGGTGGAGCATGAAGAAGAAGGGAGTGTGCCCGAGCCTAAGAGTGTGTGTGTGAGGAGTCGAAAGGGGCACCCGTCGACTCACGGGTGTCACCGGCTGCAAAGGGACCCTGGTCCTGGCAGTGAAATACTCGGGTGGTGTGCGTGCGACTCCTTGGATGGGGTGTGAATGCCCAGGCAGCAGCTTCTCCTTTAACAACGGACCGCACGCACCTTGCTGTCACAGGAGAAGGCGTAGATGGCCAGCGGCCGCGGCCGTGCATTGATGAAGTCAATGGCTTCGTCCATGTTGGCCACAACAACGATGGGCAGGATGGGCCCGAAGATCTCCTCCTGCATGGCAGGATCAGAGGGCAGCACGTCCGCCAGCACCGTGGGAGCTGCGGAGAAGGGTTACGGCAAGGCATCACTCAGTGCACAGCCATGGGTGGTGCCACAAGCCCCGGGGCCCGTGCCCTCACCGATGTAGCGCTCCTTCTCGTCCGTCTGTCCTCCAATAGCCACACGCCCGCTGCACAGCAGCGCCCGGATGCGGCGGAACTGCTTGTCCCCCACGATGCGGCCGAAGTCAGGGGATTCCCGAGGGTTGGAGCCAAAAAACTCGGTGATGGCCTCACGTAGGGCGGGCATCAGCTTCTCCTGCATCTCCACGCTGCACAGCACGTAGTCGGGCGCGATGCAGGTCTGCCCCGCATTGAAGAAGCGGCCCCAGGCCACCCGCCGGGCCACGTTCTGCACGTCGCAGGTGTCGGACACGTAGCAGGGGTTCTTGCCCCCCAACTCCAGCGTCACCGGCGTCAGGTGCTTGGCAGCGGCTGTCATTATGATCCTCCCCACGGAGGGGCTGCCTGTGGGGAGGGAAGAGGTGTGACCTCGGTGAGGATCCCACCAGCTACGGCACAGCTCTGGGACATGACACTCTGGGGAGCCAGGTCCACGGGAAACACACCAAGTCCCACCAGACCCTCAGACACGCACACCCCGGATCCTCCAACAGACCCTGACACCAGCTCCCCAACGCAAGCCCTGCCTTCTCAGAGGGCAGGGAAGGGGTCCTGCTCGCAGACCGGCTGCCACCCTCTCACGTTGACGGGCAGGGTGGGCCACAGCGGGGTGTCCGGTGGGAATCCCCCTTCCTCATTGCACAAAACCCAGCCAGGACTCTGCTCTGGCCCGGGGGACGTACCAGTGAAGAAGATGTAGTCAAACTTGTTCTCCAGCAGCCTGGTGGTCTCCTGCACACCGGCGGTCACCACGGCAAAGCAGTCCTGCAACATAAGAGGAAGCGTCCCCCGCTGTCAGCATCTGCCTGGGCCACTCTGTCCCCATCCCCACCAACAGCATCCTGGGCTGCTGGGCGTGTGGACACCGGCTGAGCATGGAGGAAGGAGGTACGGCAGCACCTGAAACCAGGGATGGTGTGGTGCTGGTGTGTGCGAGGCAGGGTTGGGAAATCTGTGGCTGTGGGACAGGGACAAGGACCAGGACAGGGAGAGCTTCTTACATTGTCCAGGTAGCAGGTCAGCATTTCGGCAATAAGCCTCTCCGTGTTCTTGGTCGTCTCCGAGGGTTTGACAACGACACAGTTACCTGGGGGGAGATAGACAGGACGTCAGAGCAGTGACATGGTGACAGCCAGCCCTTCTGGCACCCCAGCCTGGGGACAAAGTCCCTAGCCAGACACCCTCGCTGGTGCGAGGATCCTCCGGGCCAGGGGACAGGTTTGGCTCACCGGCAGCGATGGCCCCGATGAGGGGCACCAGGAAGAGGTGGATGGGGTAGTTCCAGGGCGCGATGATGAGCACCACCCCGTACGGGTCCTTGCGGATGAAGGCCGAGTCCAGCTGCGTCACCTGCGAGAAAGGCCACGATCTCGGTGCCATTCCCACCACCTCCTTCCCCGCCTCAGCCCAGCACGCAGTGCTGCCCTCCCCAACCCACTCTGCCCCTCGCCACCTGCAATCCCTCTCCCCCTCTTCCCTTCCCAGGTCAGCCCAGAGCTTCAGCCTTACCAGATTCTTGTCCACATGCTCGTCCTTCATCCAGTGGGACAGGTTGTTCAGGGTGTCGTTGAGCTCGTTCTTGCAGAGAAGGATCTCGGTGAAGTGAGCTTCAAAGGACGGCTGGGGACAGACATCACATAACCATCACCCCAACACCGACCCCATCTCCCCCCTCTTCTGCCCATGAAGAGCAGGAGAAGCTATTAAGCAGTAGCTGTTCAGGAGAAGTTGCTATCACCTCCTGCAACCCCCAGGGAATATCACAGTCCCTGAAACGTTATGGTATTTGGCCAGAGGAAAAAACAGTATTTAACATTTTCACAGTATTTAACATTTTCACAATATTTAACAGCCTCCTGTGCTCAGCATCTGCGAACTGGTCACCTGGCAACAGAGCCCTGAGCCAAGGGGACACTGAGCAATGTCACCAGAGCTCCAGGAGCTCCAGAAAAGCTGGTACCAGTGTCAGAGGCAGCTCCACACCGCTGACCTGGGATGGGACAGTGCTCTTGCACTGGTGCATCTGTGTCCCAACCACTTGGGCACATGAGCTGGAAGCAAAGCCCCCAGCTCCCTCGCACAGCCCATGCACGAAAGCTGAACTTAAGACCTTGCTTTGTTCAAAGAGGAATGGGAAGAAGAGCAACCGCTTCATTAAACACCTCGTGATGGAGCTTGGCCGAGCACCACCAGACTCCTGTCCCAGGCAGAACCCCCCCGTAGCTCCCGGGGCTCCTGCACTGGGCCGGCATGTGGCTGGGAAGGGCTGGTCGGGTGAGATGCCCCAGTTGGGGAATTAAACAAAACCAGCAGGTTTCTCCAAGACAGACTGTCCCAACAGGCAATGACTAAATGGACAGTGACTCGGGAGCAGTGGCGGGATGTCAGAGCCGGGATCACAGGGGCTGCCGAGGCATTTCCTGCACATGGTGTGTCCTCTCCGCTGCCGTAACCACAGCCGTGAAGCACAGCTCAGGACCGTTCTTGCAGGAGAAGTGTGAAGACACGAGAAGATAACTCAGCAGGCTCGGTAAAGCCCCTCCATGGCCCCAGCGAGCAGGAGGAGCAAAGCTCCTGCTCTGCAAAGCCGCATTTGCAGAGCGCGGTGGGTGCAGCTGACACCTTCCACCACAACATCCTTTGGACTCCTCCAACCCAGAAGCATCCCTGGGTAGGAACCTTCCTCCATGGCTGCAGCAAAACACCACTTTGGGGTCGGAAAGTTTGGTTACTGACTCGCAGGCAGCAACCCTTCATGCTCCACCACCATGTCCCACTCAAGAGACCTTCTGGTGTCCAACGCCACTCAAGCACCTGGACACACGCCACTGCCAGGAGGCCGAGCTGCTCCTAGATGTGAGGGCTCAGCAGACACATCGGATGTCCGGTGAAGCAACGGGGCCGCTCTCACCCTGGGCTGACAGTTGCATCACTAGGAGGATGAGGAAATTGCTGGTGAAGATAGGCCACTAAGGGTTTCGATGGGACACGAAGTTTGTAAGATGGGACATTAAGTGTGAGGTCATCCAAGTGCCTTCAATCATTAGGGGAGAGAAACCGGCATCCCTGGAGGTGAGGTACCCACCTCAGATACGTAAGACCAGATGAATTGTCCATCTAACTATGAAGGCCCGACTGCATAACAAGCGCATTACTAGACAACCGGCTCTAATTACATACAATTAGGAGAGATGAAGGACGCATTTTGAGTGCTGATGCCTATCAACCCCTGGCTGAAGGAGAAGGCACTCACCTCAAACAAACAAGGCAATTAACAAGCCTGGGGAGATGTCAGGATGTTGAAACCTGTGTCTGAGGGCACGGCATCTTTGCTGATACACCCACAGACACAAGTCCTTTGGGTCTGAGCGCTACCACTACCAGATAAGACCAGTTATGCTGCGCCAGGGCAAGCCATCCCTCCAAAAACGTTTCCTAATGCCACAGGACCAAAGTGTGTGGTGGTCTGCTGGGCTGCAGCACACGTCAGGAAAGGAAAAAGAGGGAGAAAAGGGTCCTGAAGCAACCAGGCAGAGAAGAGATGAGCTGAGACTACTAGACACAGCCACGGCGGGGATGCTCCCGCTTCCTCGACAGGCCATCCGGGAGCTCCCGGCATGCCACAATACCCAGAGCCACATCCAGGTCCCCATCTGTGCCACCGCACGGCTCAGCACCGTGCCAGCGAAACCAGTCCCTGCAATTCCAGCGAGCTGCTGTGGCCCTGAGCAGCCCTGGGAGGAATGTGCAAGGCCAGCACGTTGCACAACACCGGTAATCCCAGGTGCAACCGGGCTGGCGAGGAGCACCCCAGGACATCACCCTCTGTGGAGGTCACATGAAGCCACCGGCAACTCGATGTGTGGGGCGGACGCAGCGGGTGAAGCTCGGTAACGCTGAGGTTCCCACCTCGCAGCGGCCAGTGGGGGCTTTGCCTGGTTTAAGTGCACTGAGGATGGGGTTAGCAGCATCGAGCCTGCCCGGCAGCGTGGTCCCTCCATGTGCTGTGGCTAACCCCGGCTGTGGAGAGCTCTGCAGGGACCCAGCACCTACGGGTGCTCCACACCAGCCCTGGAGCACATCAAGGGGGATGCAGGACCCCGACGAGGGGATCCCCAGAGCCCCACACCTGCACCCAGGAGGATGCAAGACCCAGACAAGGGGGTATGCAGAGCCCCGAAGATGTGACCCCAGTGGCCAGTACCCAGCCCCCTCTCACCTTGCCCATGTCCAAGGCGGTGGCCTCCAGGATGTCCTGCTTCTTCTCATCCAAGAAGCGTCCCAGGGCCTCCAGCTGGGCCACGCGGTACTCCATGGGCCGTGTCTTCCCCGAGAGCCAGGCTGCCCGCAGGTGGCTCACCAGCCCCGCGTAGGGGTTCCCACTGCATGGACAGGGATGTCAGAGGGATCCCAGCCCCGTCCGAGCCTCTCACACTCCCAGTGAGGACAGAGAGGAGCTCCACGTCACCTCAGCTCCGCTTCACCCCAGCCCAGCATCAAACTGGAGCTCCAGAGTCCCTGGGGAGAGGGCAGGGAGCCTGGACACCTGGGTCTTCCCCTTGCTGCTGGGAGCAAGGGCTCTTTCTGCCCCCTGCACATCACCGTTCCCAGCAGTCCCTTGTCTCCTCCCTTGGGCCACATTGTGGTGTGGTGGCCCGTGGACCCCAACCTTGTCCCCCAGCATCCCTCATCAGCACAACCCAGGGATCCCAGCACCCTGGCACTGCCACAGCACCCCCTGCCCATCTCACCCCAAGCCTCCCATCTCCCCTCTGCCCCCAGCCACGTGCCCGCAGCCCCTTGCTCTCACCACACGGCACTGCAGATCACTGGCCCCTTCCCGGTGCCTCCGCTGCTCCCACTGCCTGCGCTGCACCCACTGCCTGCGCTGCACCCAGCAGCTTTCCCGGCATCACTGCCGTAGCCCGGGGGCTGCTGCCCAGGAGGCTCCAGGGGCTGATGCATGCCAAGCTGTGGGAAGGAACTGCTGGTCTCCACGGAGAGTGTAGTGGCCCTGGGGAGAGACACGGGGTGGGTTATGTTGGAGCTGGAAACGCTGGAGATGCTGGCTCAGTCCCAAGAGGAGTCACCCTGCAGCAAGACACCCGTGACCGGAGCCGGTCGAGGCTGCTTGGAGGGTGGCTTGGAGCTCAGGGCTGTCCTGGCCATGGGGTGACTCAGCCCAGCGCAGCTGCCAGAGGCCCTGGTGCAGCCGGCGGCGGATGCCTGGGATTCCCGGGTCCTCCTCACGCTCTGGGATGGCCGCCAGCCTCCGGCCATGGACTTGTCTGGGCTGCCCTGCTGACGAGGGGTCACCCCATGGGGACCTCAGGGACCCCAGTGTGGGGCAGCATCCCAGGCTGGGATCCTGTCGTGGTAGCCCCCCGCCCCGCAGTGGGATAGGGGAGGAGAATCAGGAAAAAAAGGAAACCTCATGGATTGAGATTAAGACAGTTTAATAAAACAGTAATGGAAGAGAAGATAATAATAACAATGATAAAAGACTATACAAAATGAGTGATGCAATGCAATTGCTCACCACCCAATGATCGATTGCCCAGCTCATCCGGAGCAGCGATTGTGGATTCCTGCCCCCCAGCCAACCCCCATCTATATACTGAGCATGATGTCTATGGTATGGAATATTCCTGTGGCCAGCTTGTCCTGTCTGTGCTCCCTCTCCGCTTCTATGGGAAGCCGAAGAAGTCTCTGACCTAATACAAGCATCACCTAGCAACAACTAAAACAATATGTGTTATCAAACTATTCTCATACTAAATCCAAAATACAGCAGCTACTAGGAAAATTAACTCAATCCCAGCTGAAACCAGGACAGATCCCCAGGGACTCCAGTGCGGGGCAGCATCCCGACCTGACCCCTGAGGATCCCCAGGGATCCCAGTGCAGGGTCATATGAGCCAGCACGGGTACTGCTGCAGCCCAGCCCACCTTTGGGCACAGCATCGTTCCACCAGCACACATAGACATCCCCAGAGCTGGGGGGCAGAGCCACAGCCCCACATCTGCCCCCTCTACCCCTCTCCATGCCCAACGCACCCACCCTTCCTGCAGGGAACCCACCCAGTGGGGTGCCCAGTGCCCCACAGCCTCCACCTGCGTGGGGCTGGAGAAGTCCAGCCGTGGGGCCAGCCAAGTGCCACGCAGGGGGGTCTGGTCCCTGGGACCCCAAGGTGCCTACCTGGGGGGCTGAGCAGTGGTGAGAGGAGCACGAGGCTGGGCTGGCACTGCCGAGGCTCAGGGTGCCTCCTAAATGCTGTGGGGCCAGTGGCCTGGCCCCATGGCCAGGGGCGGGCAGGACTGTGCCCCGCCTCTGTGGGGCTGGCAGTGGGGAGATAGCACCCCGCCTCCATGGGGCTGGCAATGGGGACAAGGCCTGGGATGGGATGGGACCTCCCCCATGGGAAAGCGGCACTGGGGAACTCCCACAGCCACCAAACCACCACCATGAACCCTGACCCACAGGGACCTCACAGACATCCCTCACCCTGCTCCCCAGAGCCACCCTGACCCATGGGGACCCCATAGACACCCATCATCCTGCTCCCTGGAACCACCCTGACCCATGGGGACCCCATAGACACCCCTCACCCTGCTCCCCAGGGCCACCCTGACTCATGGGGACCGCATAGACATCCATCATCCTGCTCCCTGGAACCACCCTGACCCATGGGGACCCCACAGACACCCCTTACCTGGATCTCTGGGACCACCCTGACCCATGGGGACCCCACAGACACCCCTTACCTGGATCTCTGGGACCACCCTGACCCATGGGGACCCCACAGACACCCCTTACCTGGATCTCTGGGACCACCCTGACCCATGGGGACCCCACAGAAATCCATCATCCTGCACCCCAGGGCCACCCTGACCCATGAGGACCCCACAGACACCCCCGATGAACCCCACGGGTCCCCTGTCTGTCCACAGAGCTGCCCACTCCCACCTCAGTGCCGGCCGGCTGAGCTCCCAGCTCATCCCACACCCATCCTGCCCACCGGCACCGGTTCCTCCCGCCAGGCACCACAGCCCTCACCTCCCCTCCAGCCGACGCCAGCTCCCCACACACCCGCTCCTAATTACACCGCTTCATAAACAGGAAGGGCAGCAGCCCTGCCCCACGCAGCCCGGGCTCAGCCCCTGTGGCCATGCTCCCTGGGGACCCGCAGCAGCCCCCCAGGGAAGGGGGAATGGTCCCCCCCCCGGCAGCACCCCAAATTGGCACCGTGAGCTTGGCCGTGATGCCCAGGGCAGCCCCAGGAGCCAGTCCCAGCTTCCACGGGGGCACAGCCATCCCCAAGGAGCCCCTGCCTCCACGGAGGATGCCACATGTCCGCTGGAGAGACCCACAAAGGACAGCAACGCATCAGTACCCGGCGTGGGCTCGCGGGGGGTACTGGGGTCCCCCACCCTAATTTGGGACCTGTCGGGGGAGGAGATGCTCCACACAGCCCCTGGGGCTGGGGAAAACAAGGGAAGTGGCTCTCCATCGGCATCACCGGAGCCCAAACGGAGGTGGCTGTGGACCTGGGAGCTTGCATGGTGCTGGGGACCCAAATCGGCCCCAGGGAGGGGACACACTGGGGGGGTCACACCCAACCCACCTCGCTGCCCACCACCGCTCGTGTTTGGGGCCATGGACCCACACCCCTAGGAAGGGCCCTTTCCCCCCAGCACCCCGGGGTGGCTCCTCTTGCCCTTGCCTAGGGCAAGGGGGGGACCTCGGGGTGGGTGTTGCTCCCCCGCAGCCCCCAGGGCTGCATTCTGCACCACTGCCGTGGCCCTTCCCAGGGCTGTCCCCTGCCATGTACCCCGATCCAGCGGGAGCCACGGCCTCAGCACCCTCCCCATGCGGCACTGGCGGTTCCTCTACTGCATCTCAAGAATCCCCCACTACCGGCTGGGCCGGATCCTGCCCCGGCTCCCCGTGACGGAGATTTCACCCTCTCCGCCCTGCCCAGAAGTCTCCCCACCCTGCCCCAGAGCACCGGAACCGCACGGCCACGGGCACCCTGGCATCGCCACGTGCTTGGCCGCAGGTTTTGGGTGACGCGGGGAGATGTGCATGCCCCGTCACCCCCCCAAACCATCCCCGCATCCCCAAACCGGGGTGTCCCCCACCCAGACACCCTGCCATATCGCCCGGGCCGGGAAGGGGAAGCGAGAGCGGCAGGACCCAAGGCAGGGCGGGCACCCAGCGCCATGGGCCATCCGAAGCAGGCAGCACCCACAGCAGGGCCTGGTGGGAGTGCTGGGGGGGGGGCATGGGGGTGCTGGCGAGGGGACTAGGGTGCTGGGGAGCAGGGTGCTATGCAGGGGGCGGGATGAGGGCTGTGCGGGTTGGGGTGGGTGCTGTGCAAGGGGGGGGTCAAGGTGCTGGAAGGTTGGGG
>VFFE01008092.1:2787819-2806909 GCA_008921705.1 Burhinus oedicnemus
GGGGGGGCTGAGGGTACGGAGCAAAGTTTGGCGGGGGTGCGGAGGGGGCTCAGCACCCCCTTTTTCACTGCGGCGGGGGGGTCCCCATGTCACCCCGTGTCCCCCGGGGTTGCTGTCCCCCACCGGGGACGTGCGGCTGCTGGGAAGGACGGGGCGGGAGAGCGGCGGTGACTTTCTGGGGACACCCTGGGGACACTTTCCTTGGGGTGCTGACCCCCAGCGGGGTCCCCACACCGGTTCTGGGCGCTCCCGGCACCACCAAACATGTGCCGGCAGGACGTGGTGGGCGAGACGGCTCTGGAAGCACATTGCCCAGTCCCCTTCGACCGCCAGTTTTTAGCAACTGGGGAAACTGGAGTTACTGGGAAGAGTTTTCTGGCTGCCGTGCTCTTGGTCCCCCTCATCCCGGCGCAGCGGCAGGAGGATGCTCGTGGGCCGGGGAAACTCCTGCCTGCACCCCAATAAGCTGGGGGCCACCCGGGAGACTGATTTTCCAGCTCTGCTTTCAGGGCAGCTTTTGCCTTTGCAAATCTCCAGCTCCTGGAGTCAGGGGATCGCGGTGCCCTTCGCTCCACTGGGTTAAGTCCACGAGGAGCGTTTGAGGGGGAGGCAGGCAAAGGCGACCCCGGCAGCCCCGGTGGGTGCCGGCACGGCGTCCCGAGGAGTATTTTGCAGCTATCGGGTGTTTTTAGGGCCCCAGCTGGTGATTTTTGGGGTGGGTGAGGAGACGCAGGGGGGCAGCTCCGAAGAAGGGAGTGGGGCTCGGCCCGCGCCGCGCACAGGGGAGGCCTATTTATAGCCAAAAATGTCTGTGGAGTGTCAGCACGTGTGCGTGTCGCCGCTCGGTGCGCTGGCGGGTTAGGTGACATGGGACAGTCCTGGCATGGCTGGCATCCGCACCGACTCCGGCCCTGGGGAAACCCAAACCTTTGCCCGCCGGGTGACAGCGTGGCCGGAGAGCCATGGCTAGAGCCGGGCATCGCCGGCTGAAGGAGCTGTGCCGTGCCGTGCCCAGCGACCCCGTGCCGTGCCAAGCGGCCGTGCCGAGCGGGGCCATCTGCTCCCGGCCCTGCGCCTGGGAGGCAGGCGGCTGTCGGGGGGCCGCGGGGATGCCCCCCACCTCCTGCCCCTTCCCAACGGGGGCCGGCCGCACCGGGAGCATGGCTGACCGCTGGTTTGGTGGAGATGCAAAACAAAAGCGTTAATTGGTGAAACGAAGCAGCCGGGGCGATGCTGGGCACCCCAGGGACCCGTCAAGGCTGCGGGCAGTGGTGATGGGGCAGCTATTTTGGGGTGTTTCGGGGGACTCCGATGAGCTCTTGTGTACCGGCAGCCGGCGTTTTGGCAGCACGCTGCGGTGGCGAGGGCTGAGCCGGGGAAGGGGCTCGAGGGTGCCACGGGTGGCAGGTGCCGAACCGCTGCCCCGGCTGCCCTTGGGGTGCAGGGGGGACCTCGGCAGCGGCACGGTGCCAGCCCCTCGCCGGGAAGTGCTGATTCACGGCGTCGAGCCGCCGGCCGGGGAAGGCGACGCTGCCCTGGCCCCGGCCGTAGGATGCTCGTAGCGGGGCCGGCACCCCGGCATTCCCAGCTTTCCTCCCGCCGAGCAGGAGGAATGACAATCCCCGGGCGGCGGGTGCCGGCGGCGGCATGGCTCTGCCAAATGGGGCTGCTTGGAAAGCGCTGGTGCGGCAGAGGGAGATTTAAAGGGTCGGTGAGCACCCGCGCTCGAAATGCACGCTGGCGGCTCCCTTGGGCACCGCGGTGGCTCGCTTTGGCGTGATCTCCTCCTTCTCCTCCTCCTCCTCCTCGGCTGCTCGCGGCTGTGGCCCCGCTGTTATGGTGGTGGTGGTGGTGTGGGGGAGGCCCAGCCAGGACCAAGGTCTCCTGCCGGGATGGCAACGCCGGGCTGCGGCGTGCCGCAGAGACCCGACACAACTCGGCACACCTGGCCCGTTCGTGGTACCCGAGCGGACCGGCTGCAGTTCCTGCCGTGTTGGGCTGTGGGGGGGTGGGGGTGTCCCCAAATCGGGCTTCCCCAGGGGTTTCTGCTGCGGGACGGGAGGGTGAGCCCCGTGCCGGCGCCGGCAGCAGCACAGAGCCACGGCTCGGAGGGCTGCGGGCCCCGCTCTTGCACGCTCCTGCACACGCTTGCGTGGCCTTGCACGCTCCCATGTGCCTTCTTGCGTGCGCTTGCATGCATTCACATGTCACGCTCCTGCATGTCCTTGCTCGCATGCGCGTGCTTTTGCACGCTCCTACATGTCCTTGTTCACACGTGCACACTATTGCACGCTCTGGCATGCTCTCGCATGCACGTTCGTGCCAGCTCCTGCGTGTCCTTGCTCACACATGCATGCTCTTGCACACTCTGGCATGCTCATGCATATCCTTGCTCACACGTGCTTCCTTCTCCATGCTCCTTCATATCCTTGCACGCTCTGGCACACTCCAACACGTCCTTGCTCACACATGCAGGCTCTGGCACGCTTCTGCATGTCCTCGCTCACATATGTATCCTTATGCGTGCTCCTGCAGGCTCTGGCACACTCCGACATGTCCTCGCTCACACATGCACGCTCTGGCACACTTCTACATGTCCTTACTTGCATGTGCATCCTTTTGCATGCTCCTTCATGTCCTTGCACGCTCTGACACGCTCCAACATGTCCTTGCTCACACATGCAGGCTCTGGCATGCTTCTGCGTGTCCTGGCTCACACGTGCTTCCTTCTCCATGCTCCTTCTTGTCCTTGCACGCTCTGGCACGCTCCGACATGTCCTTGCTCACACATGCACGCTCTGGCACGCTTCTGCATGTCCTTGCTCACACATGCATGCTCTTGCATGCTCTGGCATGCTTCTGCGTGTCCTTGCTCACACATGCATGCTCTTGCACGCTCTGGCATGCTTCTGCATGTCCTTGCTCACACCTGCTTCCTTCTCCATGCTCCTTCTTGTCCTTGCACGCTCTGGCACGTTCTGACATGTCCTTGCTCACACATGCATGCTCTTGCACGTTCTGGCACACTTCTGCATGTCCTTGCTCGCATGTGCATCCTTTTGCACACTCCTTCTTGTCCTTGCACACTCTGGCCTGCTCCGACGTGTCCTTGCTCACACATGCACACTCTGGCACACTTCTGCATGTCCTTGCTCACACATGCGTGCTCTTGCATGCTCTGGCACACTTTTGCGTGTCCTTGCTCACACATGCATGCTCTTGCACGCTCTGGCACACTTCTGCTTGTCCTTGCTCACACATGCATGCTCTTGCACGCTTCTGCATGTCCTTGCTCACATGTGCTTCCTTCTCCATGCTCCTTCTTGTCCTTGCACGCTCTGGCACGCTCTGGTGCGCAAGCCGGCTCGCCGGCCAAGGCGCTGCCTGCGCGGGGGCGATTAGGGTGCGGAGACGGGGCCCAGCCCAGCCCTGCCGGCCCCGATAAAGCTCCCTCACCCGCCGGGGGGTCCCTGGGGGCCGGGTGCCCACGGGCTGTCACGGCTCGTGGGGACACGAGGGGTTTGGGGGTGCCCAGGGTTTTCCCCAGCCGCACCGTGCACCCACGGTCGAGGGCTGCCGGTGGCTCCGGGGTGCCGGGGTTTGGGGGGGGGGTGCTGGCTTTGGGGAGCCCCAACCTGGTTCCCCGCACCCCTCGGGTGCCCCAGCGGCCTCCTCCCGCCCGGCCGGCCGCCGACAGCTGCTCACAGGCATTTTTAGATACCGGCCATGTCCTATCTGCGTCTCAAATGTCCCCGCGGGTGGGTGGCCCCCCAACCCCCACCCCGCCGGCAGCTGTCACCCGCTTTCTGCCACGGGTGCCGGCGAAGCCCCTCCACGGCGCAGGCGTCGGGCTGGGTGCGAGCAGCGCCCGCTGCAGGGGGACACCCCTGGGGACCCGGCCCGGGGTGCCGGGTGGGCAAGCGGCACCGTAAGTAGCCGTCGGCACAGCTCGGCACAGGGGTTCGTGCCGGCGGGGTGAGCCCCGGTGCGTGCAGCACCCAGGTGCCCCCCAACACCTGGGTGGAGGCGAGGCTAAATCCCGCTGAGCTGCTTAACCGGCAGCTCTGAGCCGCAAATCCCCGCGTGCGGTGAAGCCGGCGAGCTGCCGGCGCGATGCCGATGCCCACGACCCCTCGCTGTCCCCCAGGGGCCTCTTGCCGGTAGCCGACGGCCAGCCGGCCGGGGGACGCCGGGACCATGACCTCGGCGAACGACTACGAGCAGCTGGAGCTGCAGCAGCAGTACAGCCGCATCAACGTCCGGTGGGACGCCTCCGACGATGAGCTGGACAATGACAACAGCTCGGCACGCCTCTTCGAGCGCTCCCGCATCAAAGCTCTGGCAGGTCAGGGACAGGTCTCCGGGTGCCCTCAGTCCTCCCCAGGTTGTCCCTGCCACCAGTGCCACCGTGCCCACTCTCGTTGCAGACGAGCGGGAGGCCGTGCAGAAGAAAACCTTCACCAAGTGGGTGAATTCGCACTTGGCTCGCGTCACCTGCCGCATCTCGGACCTCTACATGGACCTCCGGGATGGGCGGGTGCTCATCAAGCTGCTGGAGGTGCTGTCAGGAGAGCTTCTGGTAGGACTCCCATCCAGCTTGGAACCCATGCCATGCCATGCCATGCCATGCCATGCCATGCCATGCCATGCCATGCCATGCCATGCCATGCCATGCCATGCCATGCCATGCCATGCCATGCCATGCCATGCCATGCCATGCCATGCCATGCCCCAAGACTGGTGCTCTCCCAAGGCTGTTGACCTTGGCGTTGAGCAAGGCTCCACCAGGGTTGGGGTGGCAGCAGCAGTGTCCCCGGGCAGGGGTGGGGGTACCCGGCGGGGAAGGGAGGGTGCTGAGAGCTGTTGTGCCCCAGCCCAAGCCCACCAAGGGCCGGATGAGGATCCACTGCCTGGAGAACGTGGACAAGGCGCTGCAGTTCCTGAAGGAGCAGCGGGTGCACCTGGAGAACATGGGCTCCCATGACATCGTGGATGGCAACCACCGCCTCGTCCTCGGCCTCATCTGGACCATCATCCTCCGCTTCCAGGTGGGGCTGGGTGCGTGGGGGGGCATCCCTCAGCTCAGCACCCTATAGCTCATTCCCAAGCGGCAGCCCTGCTCCATGGATGGGCTCTTCCAACCCTGGGATGTCCTTCTGTCCCCAGATCCAAGACATCATCGTGCAGACACAGGAGGGCCGGGAGACGCGCTCCGCCAGGGATGCGCTGCTGCTCTGGTGCCAGATGAAGACGGCAGGGTAGGTGGTGGGACCCACACCCCACCACATCAGGGTCTGGGGTGCCCCAAGGGTGACGGTGGTGCCCTGTCCCCATCGCAGGTACCCCCACGTGAACGTCACCAACTTCACCTCAAGCTGGAAGGATGGGCTGGCCTTCAACGCCCTCATCCACAGGCACAGGTAGGCAGCACAGAGGAGGGCACGGGGACGTGCTGGGGTGACGGTGGCACCGGGGGGATGTCCAACGGGTGTGTGACTGCTGTCCCACACCCTCCGTCTCCAGGCCCGAGCTGGTTGACTTCCAAAACCTGACCAAATCCAACGCCCGGCACAACCTGGAGCATGCATTCAGTGTGGCAGAGCGGCACCTGGGCATCACCCCGCTTCTTGACCCTGAAGGTGAGGCTGCCACTGCCGACCCTCTTGCCTCAGTTTCCCCATTACACACCCAGGCCCTGTGAAGGGACAGAGAGGTTTCCACCCCATGGAAGGGGGGTCTGGGTGGGGACCTCATGAGGTCGTGGTGGCCCATTGCCACTGGGGTGATGCCAGGGCGATGCGGAGGCTGGGTCAGGACTGACGCCTCTCGCTCGCACTGGGCAGATGTGTTCACGGAGAACCCTGACGAGAAGTCCATCATCACCTACGTGGTGGCCTTCTACCACTACTTCTCCAAGATGAAGGTGCTGGAGGTGGAGGGCAGGCGTCTGGGCAAGGTAGGGAACGGCGTTGGGGTGGGGGGGTTCTGCCAGGGTGCCGGCACCCAGTGCTCACCGCCGGCCCCACCACAGGTCATTGAGCACGCCAAGGAGACAGAGCGGATGATCGAGGGCTACGGGGGGCTGGCCTCCGACCTGCTCACCTGGATCGAGCAGACCATCGCCTCCCTCAACAGCCGCAGCTTCGCCAACTCGTTGGCCGGGGTGCAGCACCAGCTGCAAGCCTTCAGCACCTACCGCACCGTGGAGAAGCCCCCCAAGTAAGCGTCCTCGAGCCCTCCGTGCCCGCGTGGTGGTGGTGAGCACCCATGGGTGCCCCGGGCTGAGCTCTCTCTGGGGCAGGTTTCAGGAGAAGGGCAACCTGGAGGTGCTGCTCTTCACCATCCAGTCGCGGATGCGAGCCAACAACCAGCGCGTCTACACCCCGCACGAGGGCCGCCTGGTCTCCGACATCAACCGGGTACGTGCCTGGGCTCGTGCCGTGCCATGGGGACACGCGGCTGCTCCCGCGGCACCCTGCAACCTGGAGCAGCTCTTCCCCTGGTGTCCCTGCGGTCTTTGCTCCTCAGGCTGTCCTGGGGCAGGTCAGGGACATCCTGGGGCAGCTCAGGTCCATCTCGGGACAAGTCAGGTCCATCTCAGGGCAGATTGGGTCTGTTCTAGAGCAAGTCAGGTCCATCTCCTGGGCCAAGTTGGGTCCATCCCAGAGCAGTTCAGGTCCATCCTGGGATGGGTCCTGGGGCAGTTTGGGTCCATCTCCCAAGGCAGTTCAAATCCATCCCAGGACACACTGAGTCCATCCTGGGGCAGGGCAGGTCCATCCCAGGGCAGGCTGTGTTCCTCTAGCCATGCTCCTCCACCCATGAGTCACGTTGGGGTTCACCAGCAGAACAAGATATGGGTGGGTGGGAGGACATGGGATGAAGGTGCCACCCCCATCCAGCGCCACCTTTCCCTCAGGCCTGGGAGCAGCTGGAGAAAGCGGAGCACGAACGGGAGCTGGCGCTGCGCAACGAGCTCATCCGGCAGGAGAAGCTGGAGCAGCTGGCACGGCGCTTCGACCGCAAAGCGGCCATGCGGGAGGCCTGGCTGAGCGAGAACCAGCGCCTGGTGGCCCAGGTGAGACCGGGGACACCCACCTTGGGGACCAGGTCACCCCACCAGAGCCTCACCGTGGGCTTTGTGCTGGGGCAGGACAATTTTGGCCAGGACCTGCCAGCGGTGGAGGCGGCTAAGAAGAAGCACGAGGCCATCGAGACGGACACGGCCGCCTATAAGGAGCGGGTGCAGGCCATCGAGGCGGTGGCAAAGGAGCTGGAAGTGGAGGGCTACCATGACATCCAACGCATCAACGGGCGCAAGGACAACATCCTGCGGCTCTGGGAGCAGCTCCTAGAGCTGCTGGCTGCCCGGCGCCAGCGCCTGGAGATGAACCTCGCCCTGCAGCACCTCTTCCAGGAGATGCTCCACAGCATCGACTGGATGGATGAGGTCAAGGTGAGCCGTGGGTGCTGGGCGCCACGATGGATGGGGTGCCTTGGTGCCACCATGGGTGTGTGGTGTTTTGGTCCCACCAGGCAACGTGTTAGTGGGACCCACCTGGAGAGGCAGATGAGATGCTGGGTGGCGGTGGGCACTGTCTGCCAGAGCTGGTGGTGGGTGACGGCCAGGGCTGTCCCGCAGGTGCAGCTGACATCTCCCGAATCTGGGAAGCACCTTCTGGAAGCAGAGGAGCTGCTGCAGACCCACCGGCTGCTGGAACGTGACATGGCCCTGCAAGCAGAGAAGACACGAGCCATCAGTGCCGCCGCCCTCCGCTTTGCCGATGCCGAGGGTAGGCACACCGGGATGCCCCAGGACCACGGCACGGCCAGGGAGAAGCCAGGACGCCCTGCTGATGGGCGCCCATCCTGTTTCCCAACCAGGCTACCGTCCCTGTGACCCCAAAATCATCCGGGACCGCGTGAGTCACCTGGAGATGTGCCGGCGGGAGCTGCAGGCGCTGGTGGCCCGGAGGAGAGCCTTGCTGGAGCAGTCCCGGTCCCTCTGGACCTGCCTGTGGGAGCTGGACGAGGCAGAGGGTTGGATCAAGGAGCAGGAGCAGCTCTACTCCTCCCTGGACTTTGGGAAGGACCTGCCGGGAGTGCTGCTGCTCCAGCGCCGGCACGCCGCCTTCGAGGCCGAGTTGCGGAGCCGGGGCAGCCGGCTGGAGCGGGCGCTGGTGGCGGGCGAGGGGCTGGCGGCGGCGGGGGGCCGGGCAGCCGGTCGGCTGCAGGAGCGGGGGGCAGCGGTGCGGGTGCTGTGGGCGCAACTGGAAGAGCTGGCGGCTTTCCGTCGGCGGGGCTTGCGGGAAGCCGAGGGCTTCTTCCAGTTCCAGGCGGAGACGGAGGAGCTGGCGGAGGGGCTGCGGGATGCTCGCCGGCGGGCGGCCGCCGAGGAGCTGGGCCAGGATGAATCCCGCACCCGTGCTTTGCTGCGGCAGCACCAGGAGCTGCTGGAGGAGATGGCGGCCGCCCAGGAGCAACTGGAGGGGCTGGCCCGGCAAGTCGAGGGCTTCCCCCCGGAGTTACAGGCCAGCCCCGAGGCACAGAGCCGGCTGGCGGCCCTGCGGGAGCTGCATGCCGAGGTGACCGCCCTGGCCGAGCGACGGGGCCGCCAACTGCAGGACGCCCTTGACCTCTACACCGTTTTTGGGGAGAGCGATGCCTGCCACCTCTGGATGGGGGCCAAGGAGACCTGGCTGGGGCAGCCGGAGGTCCCTCAGGCGCTGGAGGACCTGGACGTGGCGCAGCACAGGTAGGGGCTCCCGCGGTGGCGGTGCTGCCATGTCATGTCCCGAGGTGTGGCCCGTTCTCAGCCCGGCTGTCCCCACAGGTTGGACGGGCTGGAGCAGGAGATGGCCACCGTGGCTTCCCAGATCGCTGCCGTCAACCAGGCAGCCGATGGGCTGCTGGCCAGTGGGCACCCCCGCAGCCCCCAGGTCCGGCAGTGCCGGGAGCAACTCAACGAGAGGTACGGTGGCGGGTGACACTGGGGCGAGTGGGTGATGCTGGGGCGGTTGGGCCGGTCCCCACCGGCCGCATGCCTCGCTGTCACCCGCTGTCGCCCCGCAGGTGGGACCGGTTCAGGGAGCTGGTGTCCGAGCGTCGCCGGGCGGTGGGCTCGGCTCTACGTCTCCTCAACTACCGCCTGGAGTGCGAGGAGACCCGGCAATGGCTGCGAAGCAAAGCCCAGGTGGTCAAGGCCACCGCCGAACTGGGACGGGACCTGGCCGGCGTCCTGGCCACCCAGCGCAAGCTCTACGGCATCGAGCGGGAGCTGGCGGTTGCTGAGGACCGCCTGGCCACCCTGCGCTCCCAGGCTGACCGCCTGGCTGAGGAACGGCCCGAGGTGGCCGGGGAGGTGGCCGAGCGGCTGGCGGCGGTGGCAGCTGCCTGGGAAGAGCTGCAGGAGGCTCTGGGGGAGCAGGCGGCCTCCTTAGGGGAAGCCGGGCAGCTCCGGAGCTTCCTGCAGGACCTGGATGACTTCCAAGCCTGGCTCTTCGGTGCTCAGAAAGCCGTGGCGGCCGCCGACGAAATGCCGGCATCGTTGGCCGAGGCGGAGGAGCTGTTACAGCGGCACGAGGCCGCCCGGCAGGATGCAGAAGAGCACACGGCCGCCTTCGCCGCCTTGGTGGAGGCGGGAGAACGGGTGGTGGGGGAGCAGGAGGACCCCCAGTACGAGGGTCTGCGGCAGCGCCTGCGTGGCGTGGAGGCCGGCTGGGCCGCCCTGGGCAGGATGGCGGAGACCCGGCACCGCTTCCTCGCCCAGTGCCGTGGCTTCCAGGAGTTCCTCCGCGACGCCAAGCAGGCGGAGATCCTCCTCACCAACCAGGTGGGTGCCCAAAGCAGGGCGCTGGGGTCAGTCCTTGGCTCACGGGCACCCCGAAAAAGTGCTGACCCCTGGCCATGCCCCCACCAGGAGTACACACTGGCACACCTGGAGCTGCCCACCACGCTGGAGGGCTCGGTTGCCGCCCTGCGCCGCTTCCAGGATTTCCGCGCCGGCATGGAGAGCAGCGCCGAGAAGGTCCCCGAGGCGGTGGCCGGTGGCACCAAGCTGGTGGCCGAGGGGAACATCTTTGCCGAGAAGATTGCTGAGAAGTGCCAGGCTCTCCAGGAGCGGTGAGTCCGGCGAGGGACCGGTGGGCGGGCAGCGTGTGGGCAGCAGGGCTGACACTGCCCGTCTCTGGTCGCCCTACCAGGCATGGGGCCGTCACAGCCAAGGTGGAGGAGGATGCAGGTTTGCTGCAGGACAACCACGAGCTGCAGACCTTCCTTCAGAGCTGCCGGGAGGTAGGGATGCGGCACGGCTGGCGGTGCCGGGGGTTCCCCGCCAGCCAAGCCCTGACACCCTTTGCCCACAGCTCGACGCCTGGGTGGAGGAGAAGATGCTGACGGCACAGGACATCTCCTACGGTGAAGCCCGCGGCCTCCACAGCAAGTGGCAGAAGCACCAGGCATTCATGGCCGAGCTGGCATCCAACCAAGGCTGGCTGGAGAAGATTGAGACGGTGGGTGCCGGCACCGATGCCTGGAAGCCTCACTGCCCCCTGGCTGGGCGGGAGGTCCCCATGCCAGCATGGTGCCACGCTGCGGCGGCCACCAACCTCTTGGGTGTCACTGGCAGGAGGGGAAGGAGCTGGTGAGCCGCAAGCCGCAGTACGGCGAGGTGGTGATGCGGCGGCTGGACGAGCTGCGCCGGCGGTGGGACGGGCTGCGCGGCGCCGCCGAGGAGAAGGGCCGGCAGCTCTTTGAGGCCAACCGCTCGGCGCTCTACGCCCGGAGCTACGAGGAGCTGGAGAGCTGGCTGGGACGGGCGAAGGAGGAGCTGCGTGCCGCCGAGCAGGCCAAGGACCTCACCGCCACCAACCTGCTGCTGAAGAGGTTGACGGTGGGTGGTGACACTGCCAGCCGAGCGGCTGGGTGGGCAGAAGGGTGTTGGCACCTCACTTTTTCCTTCTGGGTAGGGGTGTGCTGCCCCCTCTTTGGGGTGGGGAGGGGGATCCGAGGTGCTGGGTCATGTCCCCAGACAGGGCTGCCTGTTGACTTGGGGTTCTCCAGTCCAGCTCTGCCCCCCAACTCACATGGCTCTTCCCCACCAGAGGCTGGAAGAGCAAGTGGGAGCGCGGATGAAGGAGCTGGAGGAGCTGGAGTGGCAGGGCCCCCCCCTTGCCGGGGATGTGCCGGATGCTGACGGGCATGAGCAGAGGCTCCGGCAGCAGTTCCTTGACCTGCTGGAGCCACTGGAGAGGAGGAGGAAGGAGCTGGAGACCGCCAAGGCCATGTATCAGCTCGGACGGGATCTGGAGGATGAGACGGTGAGCATCCTCGCCGTGGTGGGGTCTGGCGTGCCGGGGGCACCCATGGGTGCCGTGTGGGTCTCAACGGGTGCTCTCGCCCGCAGCTGTGGGTGCAGGAGCGGCTGCCCCTGGTGAGGTCGACGGAGCATGGCACCGACCTCCCGAGCGTGCAGCGCCTGGCCAAGAGGAACGAGGTGAGCCCGGGTGCAGCGGTGGCACCCGCCACCCCGGCTGGTCCCTTGGGGCCACCCATGCCATGGATGAGCCCCACCGTGACCACCGGTCCCACCGGCAGACGCTACAGAAGGAGCTGGCGGGTCATGCCCCCCGCCTGGCCGAGGTGCTGAGCCGGGGTGAGGCGGCGGTGAGCGGTGCCGAGCCGAGACCAGAGCTGGAGGCACCGGTGCAGGAGCTGCGGGGACTATGGGAGACGCTGCAGGCGGAGGTGGCTGCCCGGCACCGGCGCCTGCGGGAGGCCGGCGAGGCCCAGCAGTACTACCTGGATGCCGGCGAGGTTGAGGCCTGGGTCAGCGAGCAGGAGCTCTTCATGGGAGCTGAGGAGAAGCCCAAGGTGAGGGGTGGCTCCATGTGGTGCCTCCATGTCTTGGGGAGGCTCTGTGTTGGAAGGCACCTTAAAGCTCATCCAGTTCCAACCCCCTGCCATGGGCAGGGACACCTCCCACCAGACCAGGTTGCTCCAAGCCCTGTCCAACCTGGCCTTGAACACCTCCAGGGATGGGGCAGCCACAGCTGCTCTGGGCAACCTGGGCCAGGGTCTCACCACCCTCACAGTCAAGAATTTCTTCCCAATATCTCATCTAAATCTGCCCTCTTCCAGTGTAAAACCGTTCCCCCTCATCCTCTGGCTCCACTCCCTGATCCAGAGTCCCTCCTCAGCTTTCCTGGAGCCCCTTGAGGGACTGGAAGGGGCTTGAAGGTCTCCCTGGAGCCTTCCCTTCTCCAGGCTGAACACCCCCAACTCTCCCAGCCTGTCCTCACAGCAGAGGGGCTCCAGCCCTCGCAGCATCTTTGCTAAATATCATCCTGTACCATGCTGCGTCATGCCGTTACAGGCCATGCCGTGCCACACTGTGCCATCATTACATGGCATGCATCCCAAACCATGCCATCCTGTGGCCTGTCACGCCATGCTATTACATGCCACGTCATGCTGTGCTATAGCACCCTGTCCATCCCATGCCATGTTGTGTCATTATATGCCACGCCATTACACACTATGTCATGCTGTACCGTTACGTGCCGTGCCATGCCACCCTACGCCATGCCATCACAGGTCATCCCACACCGTGCCTTGTCATTACACGGCATGCTGTGCCATTACAGATCATCCTATGCCATGCCATGCTTGGCCACTGCTGTGCCATTACATGCCATGCTCCCTGTGCCGAGCCGTGCCATTACACACCACCCCATGCCATTCTGTCTGTGCCGTGCCGTGCCGTGCCGTGCCCCACTGAGCTCACCATTGCTCCCACTGCATCGGATGGAGGCAGGACATGCCCATAGGGTGGGCGCTGGGGCTGGGCCCCGCTCCCAATCCCATGGCCATGCCGGGTGCTGATGGGCGCTGGTGTCTGCCGTGCCACAGGACGAGGAGAGCGGCTTGGTGATGCTGAAGAGACACGTGCGGCAGCAGCGGTCCATCGAGGACTATGGCCAAACCATCAAGGAGCTGGCGGGGAGGGCTCAGCAGCTGCTCTCTGCCGGCCACCCTGAGGGGTAGGTGCCACCGCCGCGTGTCCCATGTCCCTCAGGGTGGCCCCGTGTCCTCAGCACCGGGGTGGGTGGGTGGTTTGGCTGGAGCTCCGGTGGCACTGGCTGCCCCAACGCCTCGCTCCAGCTGGGTGGCATTGCCCTGGCTGCAGAAGGGAGGTGGTGGCAGAGGGACACGGGGAGCGCAGAGTGGGTCCCTCCCCCAAAAAAACCCCCCTAGTTGGCAACACGGATGGGTCGGGGGCATCTTTTCCTGGGTGAGAACTGGGGTGTCTGTGTGCCGGGGCCGCGCAGGGAGCAGATCATCCGGCTGCAGGGCCAGGTGGACAAGCACTACGCGGGGCTGAAGGAGGCGGCCGAGGAGCGCCGCCGGCGCCTGGAGAACATGTGCCACCTCTTCCAGCTGAAGCGGGAGGTGGAGGACCTGGAGCAGTGGATCGCCGAGCGCGATGTGGTCGCCTCCTCCCAGGAGATGGGGCAGGACCTGGACCACGTCACGGTGAGGGTGCCGATGCCGGGGCGGCCATGGTGGTGCCAGCAAGTGGTTTTGGGGGGGGGACACACACACAAACTCAACTCTTCTGTCCCCCGCACAGCTCCTGCGGGAGAAGTTTCGGGAGTTCGCGAGGGAGACAGGCAGCATAGGGCAGGAACGCGTGGACCGGGTGAACCTGACAATCGAGGACCTCATTGACGCGGGACACGTGGAGGCGGCCACCATGGCCGAATGGAAGGACGGGCTGAACGAGAGCTGGGCTGACCTTCTGGAGCTGATTGACACCCGCATGCAGCTCCTTGCCGCCTCCCATGACCTACACAAGTACTTCTACGACGGCGCCGAGCTGCTGGCCCTCATCGCCGCCCGGCGCCAGGAGCTGCCGCAGGACCTGGGCGAGGACGCCGGCACGGTGGAGGCTTTCCATCGCATGCACAGCGCCTTCGAGCGTGACCTCCAGCTGCTGGAGGCACAGGTGAGGCTGCACCCTGGAGATGGCAGGGATGCCCGGCACCGCCATTGCCGACACTCAGCATCCCCCACACTCTCCGGCTCCACCGGGCAGGTGCAGCAATTTCGGGAGACGGCGGCGCGCCTGCAGACCGCCTACGCCGGGGAGAAGGCAGCTGGCATCCAGGAGCAGGAGCAGGAGGTGGCACGAGCCCTGCGGGCGCTGCTGGAGGCGTGCAGTGGGCGCCGGGCTCGGCTGGTGGACACGGCTGACAAGCATCGCTTCTTCAGCATGGCACGGGACCTGCTCTCCTGGATGGAGAGCACTGTCCGGCAGATCGAGACGCAGGAGAAACCCAGGTATTGGCTGCTCCTGGTGGGCACCCGGCGTCGTTTGCCAGGACCTGGCACCGATGCTACTACTGACACCGGCACCTCTCTATCCCCAGGGACGTCTCCTCGGTGGAGCTGCTCATGAAGTACCACCAGGGCATCAGGGCTGAGGTGGACGCCCGGAGCAAGAGCTTCACCACCTGCATTGAGCTGGGCAAGAAGCTGCTGCAGCGCAAGCACCAGGACTCGCCCGAGGTGAGGGCAGTCGAGGCTGGGGGGGTGGCAGGGATGATGCCACCAGGGCCACCCCGTGACGGTGTCCCCTTGTAGATCAAGGCAAAGCTGGTGGAGCTGGTGGAGAAGAGGAAAGCCATGATGGAGATGTGGGAGCAGCGCTGGGACCAGCTGCGGCTGTGTAAGTGCGCCGGCGGTGCCGGGGAGGGACGGTGGCTCGGCCGGGGGGTGGTGGTGGTGGCAGGGGGCTGAGCGCTGCCCGTCCCTGCCCGCAGTGCTGGAGGTGTGCCAGTTCTCCCGGGACGCCACGGTGGCCGAGTCATGGCTCATAGCGCAGGAGCCCTACCTGGCCAGCAGCGACTACGGGCAGACAGTGGACGCGGTGGAGAAGCTGCTCAAGCGGCACGAGGCTTTCGAGAAGTCCTCGGCCACCTGGGAGGAGCGCATCGCCGCCCTGAGGAAGCTGACGACGGTGAGGAAGGCTCAGGATGGGGCACGGCCGGTCCCGGCTCGCCTCTGCCTGTTCTGCCTCAGTTTCCCCACCCCACGTCCCCACCAGCACCTAACACCTTCGCCCCCTTTCCTGGCAGCTGGAGCTCCTGGGCGGGCGGACGCTGAGTGAGGGGCTGGCACGGGATGGGACGACGCACTCCGAGGCTCCGGACTACCGCCTGGATCTGGACGGGGAGCTGGAGGCTGGGTAAGAGATGCCAGTGCCATCCCCAGGCGACCACGGCAGCATCTCAGGCAGGGGCAGCACGTGGCACCCAGCTGGCTCCCGGGCATCATTTCCAGCATCCCTCTCCTCAAAGCATTAAGGGTTTGGGTTTTTTTAGCAATTTGCTCTTTCAGAGCAGTAATTGATGCGGGTGAAGAGCAGAGATGAAGGTTGAGCTCTGCCATGCCAGGGCTTTCATCCCTTGGAGGGGCCGGGAGAGCAGCAGCCAGACCCAGGTCCCTGCGGGACTGTGGCTGCGTTTCCCCAGCAAGCTGGCTGGGATGGGAATTTCGGGGATGCCGCGCTCTGCCGGGGACGCTGAGCAGGCTGCCTCCCTGCCGCAGGTCCGAGGAAGAGGAGGAGGAGAAGAGGAAGGGCATGAGCACGCAGGACACCTCTCCGCCCACCACCGATGGACCAGAGCCGGTCAGTTCTTGAGTTTAGCTTTCTCCTTCCCCAGTGGCAAAAAAGGCCTCCCCGCATGTCCCGCAGGCTCCTGGCAGACCCCGTGACCGTGACCGTGGCATGCCGATGGCTCCCCGCACCCCCAGCCCTTGCCTTGTTCCTTGCCTTGAGTTGAATAAATGCTAAATGACCCCCAAAAGGCTGGGTGGGCACGTGGGTGCTACACCTCCCCCTTCGCCCCGGCTCCTTGGAGTGGTCAGGGGGTCCCTGCGGCGGCTCGGAGCATCCCTGCTCCCCGTGACCAGGCTCCGGCCAGCTGGCAAGAGGCTGGCACCCATGGGTGCACGGGTGTCTCTGGGATTGGGGCAGCAACCGGAGCTGGAGCGTCTGCCCTGGGGCGGGCAGATCCCGGCCACCATCCTCTGCTGTCGGCGAGGGAGCATGCATCCCGGGAGAATCCCTGCAGGACACCGCATGGCACCGGCCATGTGGCACTTGGCCTTCCAAGCACCCAGCCTTGGGAGCGGGGCTGGCTCTGCCCTGGCATGGAAGGGACATTGGGCAGAGCTGCCCACGGACACACAGCCATGGCGCTCCTGGCTGGCCGGACTCACGTCAGCCCCACAGCACGTGGCCCTTGGGGCATCGTCACCCCACGGGGATGCCACCCTGCGAGACGTCGTCACCCCAGGAGACATCATCACTGTATGAGGCATCGGCACCCTGCAAGACATCGTCACCTCGTGGTGTGTTGTCACCCCATGGGGCATTGTCACCCTACAAGCCGTCAGCACCCTGTGGGGCATCGTCACCCCACAAGGCATCGTCACACCACAGGGCACTGCCACCCTCGGGGCACCATCGCCCTGTGTGCCAGCCACCTTGTGCTCGCTGCCGAGCTCTCTGCTCCTCCTGCCTGCTCGGGGACAGGATTTGCTTTCTGGTTGCTCTGCCTGCTTGGGGACAGGAACCCTTTCTGCCTCTTCTGCCTGCTTGGGGACATAGGAATCTTCTGCCTCCTTGGGGACAAGATCACTTTCACCTTCCTGGGGACAGGATCCCTGAGTACCTACTCAGGGACAAGATCATTTCTGCCTGCTTGGGTACACGGGCATCTTCTGGCTCCTTGGGGACAGGATTCCCCTTTGACTGCTCAGGGACACTGGCATCTTCTGGCTCTTTGGGGACAGGGTCCTCCTCTGCCTGCTTGGGGACATGGCCGCTTGCACCTGCTTGGGGACAGGTCTACTGCCTGCCTGCTTGGGGACACAATTCTTCTCTGTCTGCCTGCTCGAGGACATGGTCACCTCCTGGCTTCCAGGGACAGTGTCCCTCCTCCCATCCCTCTTGGTGGGACACACCTCAGGACCTCCACGTGCCACCCGTGATGCCGGCAGACATGGCCGTGCGGGGCTGGGGATGTCCCCGGGCACAGGAGGAGGGGACGGACACCCCAGGATGGCCGTGCCCCACCGTGCACCCACCCTGGCCGAGCCTGAGCCCCTCCTGTGGCACCCAGCTGCTGCCCCTGGATGGACATCCCATTTGCGGGGCACCCACCAGCATCCCCCGCTGTCCCCAAGCCCCCTGGGCAGGGGACAACCCCGGGGTGGCTCCCAGAGCTGCTTGCCTGGCTCAGCTCAACCCCCTCACCCCAAATCTGGGGGGTCCCTGGCACCACACTGAGCCCCGAGTGCGGGTCCCAGGGCTGCACCGTGTCCCAGCCGCTCGCTGGGGTCCTCCCAGTAGCCACCAGCTCCCGCGTGCCGGAGCTGGTGGGGTCACTGGCACCGAGAGATGAGGGTGACCCATTCCCGGCGAGCACCCACCGCCGGGCCACCGGCGTGGGGACCATGAGCCCCCACTGGGGACAGGGACCTACATGCGTGGTGCCACCGTGGGAGAGGACGGAACCTCAGGATGTGGCTTTTGGTGGCGGGCGGTGACACCGCGGTGTAACAGGGCTGTTGCTTTGCGGCAGCTGGCGCGGACGATGGGCAATGAGGAGCCGGTGTCACCGAGCCCACGGCCGCCGCGGGAAGAGCTGGAGGAGCCGGCCACCCTGCCGGCCCGCGCCTGCAGCGTCCAGCTGGAGGGCTACCTGGGCCGCAAGCACGACCTGGAGGCGGCCACCAAACGGGCGTCCAACCGGTAGGCACGGCGGCGGCGGTGGCGGCGCCGGGCGGTGCGGACGCGCGCCGGGCTGACGGGGCGGTGTGGCGGCAGGTCGTGGAGCACGCGGTACTGCGTGCTGCGGGGCGGCCAGCTCGCCTTCTTCAAGGACGCCAAGAGCCGGGCGCTGGGGCTGCCCTGCCATGGCGAGGAGCCCCTGGGGCTGCAGGACGCCCTCTGCGAGGTGGCCGCCGGCTACAAGAAGAAGAAGCACGTCTTCAAACTCAGGTAAGGCCGCGGCACGGCGTGGCACAGCGTGGCGTGGCACGGCACGGGGTGGCACATGCCTCACCGGCAACCTGCGCTCTGTCCCCAGGCTCAGCAATGGCAGCGAGTGGCTCTTCCATGGCAAGGATGAGGTGAGGGGGGGACACAGGGTGGCCAGGGGGACACTGAGGGAGCTGGAGGTGCCCAGGGGACAGAGGGGACCAGCAGTGGCCAGGAGGACCCCGGGGTGGCTGGTGGTGCCCAGGGGACATGGCGGTAGCCAGCAGCGCCCAGGGGGACACAGGGTGGCCAACGGTACCCAGGGGGACAGAAGGTGGCTGGTGGTTCCTAGGGGACACGGGAGGGGGGACTCGCAGTGCCCAGAGGGACACAGGGTGGCCAGGAGTGCCTGTAGGGACGTGGGGTGGCTGGCAGTGCCCAGGGGGACACAGGGTGGCCAGCGGGACACAAGGTGGCTGGGGGTGGCCAGAGATGTCCAGGGAGACAGAGGGTGGCTGGTGGCACCCAGGTGACACAGGGGACACCAGTGGTACCCAGGGAACATGGGGGTGGCCAGAGATGCCCAGGGGACACAGAGGCGACCTGTAGTGCCCAGTGGCACACAGGGTGGCTGGCACTGCCTGCGGGGTCATGGGGTGGCCAAGGGTGCCAGCGGGACATGGGGAGGGGCTGGCGGTGCCCAGGGGGACATGGGGTGGCCGGAGGATGCCATGAGGACACGGTGGGGGGCTGGCGGCACCCAGGGGGTCACGGGGTGGCCGGAGGATGCCATGAGGACACGGTGGGGGGCTGGTGGCGCCCAGGGGGACATGGATTCCTGGGGAAGACGCGGGGCAGGTGGCACCACCCAGGGGGATGCGGGGTGGCCGGGAAGGTGACGGGGGGCCGGAGGAGCCCCCCCTGAGCCGGTGCCCGTGCCCGCAGGAGGAGCTGCAGGCCTGGCTGCAGGGGCTGAGCACGGCAATAACCGAGTGCCGGGGCAGCCGGGGGAAGGCGCAGAGCCTGCCCCTGCCCCTGCCC
>VFFE01008092.1:2819819-2851041 GCA_008921705.1 Burhinus oedicnemus
GGCCCAGCCGTCGAGGGGGGCCGGGGGCAGGCCTCAGGCCTGCCCCCGGCCCCCCTCGACGGCTGGGCCTGCCCCCGGGCCTGGTGGATCCCCTCCCTGCTCGGGCCCGCCTTCCCCCCTCTGCCTGTGCCCGCCGTCCTCACACCTTCCCCGGTCATTTCCCTCAGGACCACATCGGGAGACGCGGTGGAGCTGGTGGAGGAATCCCTGGACGTCAACCTGCTGAACAACGCCGTACGCCTCCGTATCCAAGGCTGCCCGTTTCTCCCGGGCGGCGTGCACCTCTGCGAAGTGCAGAGCCACTTGGTCATCTTGCTGGTCACCGGGCAAACGGTGCATCGCCTGCTCCTGCCGCATCCCGCCCGCATGTACCGCAGCGTGAGTGTCTGCTCCTTGCCTGTGTCGGCCACCTGCCCTGGTCCTGCCCATCAGGAGCCCTCAGCGAAGCTGCCGAGTGCGTCGCAAAATAGCGAAGGCCTTGGTGTGCTTCTCAGCATGGGCACAAAGTGCTGCTTGCCACCTCTACTGCTTTTGGCCAGAATGGAGTTAATTTTGGGCACTATAGAGTTAGTTTTGGTGGGAGTAGAGTTAATTTTCGTCATAGTAGCTTGTCTGGTGTCCTCTTTGGATTTGTGACCAAAACAGCAGTGGTAACGCGCTAAGAATTTAGCTTTTGCTGCGCGCTGTTTGCATAGCCTCAAGGCTTTCTCTGTTTCTCACTCTGCCCTCACCCCTGTGAATAGATTTGGGGGTGCGCAGCCGTTTGGGAGGGGGCGCAACAAGGCAGATGACCTGATCTGACCAAAGGGATGTTCCTTGCTGTATAACATCATGGTCGGCTATAAGAGGGAAAAGCAGGATTTCGGGGAATTAGCCATCTTTTATTCAGGAACTGGTTGAGCATCAGTCTATACAGCGTGTGTCCCTTGTTTTGTTTTCTTTTCTATTCTTCTGCTTGTCCTTCACTTATTAAGCAATTATTTTATTTTTTTATCTTGACCCCTGAGTTTTCTTGCTTTTATTCTTTCTTTCCTCTTCCCTTGTCCCTCTTGGGAGGGAGTGATGGAGCAGCCATGTGCTGCTGCGCTGCCCATGGGGATTAACTCACAGCACCGCTCTGTCGTGGGGCTTCACACAAACCTGTCCCCACTGTCATGCCCCTGTCATGTGCGCTGGCTTAGAAATACCAGAGGGGAGCTGCTGATGGATATGAAGCTGAGCCCTTTCCACTTGGGCTGGATTTTTTTTTTCACTGGCAAGTGGACCATATATTGATTTTGGCTGGGATGGAGCTGGTTTTCTTCGCAGGAGCTCGCATGGTGTTGAGTGGAGGATTTGTGACCGAAGCAGAGTTGGGGACACACTGCTGCTTGAGCTGTCACTGAGCAGTGTGTGCACAGTGTTGGGGGCTTCTCTGTTTCTCGCTCTGCCCCCCAAACAAGCTGGCTGCGGTGGGCAGGAGGCTGGGGGACACACAGCCAGGACAGGGAGGTGACAGTCCCCGTGCTGTGACACCGTGTTCAGTGACACAGAGGGGAGGGGATTGGGGCAAGTGACCGCTGCTCGGTGCTTGGCTGGGCATCAGGCTGCTTGGAGGAGGTGGTGAGGGATTGCCTTGGCATCGCTTCATTTGATTTTATTTTCTTGTCCTTCCTCTTTCCTTTGCTAATTAAACCATCTTTATCTTTACCCACGAGTTTTTGCTGCTCTTATTCTCCCCTGCCCCACTGGGGCCCACAGCTGGTGATAGTTACCTGCCAGCTGGGAGAGTCCACCATGACTGGTCTGCTCCATAGCTCTGGTGGGGATTTGTACCCTGGGCTGGAACCCTCGGGTGTTTCCGGAGGCATGGAGCTGGAGCCTGTCAGGCTCTCCTGAGTTTTGTGGAAAACGCTGCCATTTAGCTTTTCACTCTCCAAACTTCTCTAGTTAAATTTCTCTGTAGATGTTATAAACTGCTAAACTCCAAGTCCTCACTGATTCTTGGTTGGATACAGCAGGTGTGCTCAGATACAGCAGGTGTGCTCATTGGTGTGAGGTAGTTCTCTATGTGGAAGTGAAAATGACTGGAAAAAGCAGTCGGATAGGAAAAGCGAGCTGGAAATCACTCACTTTAGAACTGGATGTACTCGGATTGCACACGGGGGAAGCAGAGGCGATAGGCATCAGACTTGCAGCGTTTGCCCCACAGCTGAGGCTGTTTCAGATTTGTGAATAGGGCTCCGATTTTGATGAAATTTGGTGATGTAACCCGACATGAGGCTCAGTTTGGAGGTGGCTCTGCTGGCAGTCCTGTGGCCCAGCCTTGAGACAATGGGGACAAAGTACCCTTTGGAGGTCAGGCCTGGCTGTGTTTGTAACTTGCCCTCCGTACGCAGCAAGGTATAAAATCTTTTTATTTCATGTGGAAGATGGATCCTGTGCAAAATTTACATCACATTTACCCATTTGCTGTGACTTTTTCTCTCGTGTCTGATTCTGGTGTGTCTTGTCAGGTCCCTTTCCTCTCTTGGAGAGCTTACCTCTTGCTTTTAGAGTTCCAGAGAGCTTTTTCAAGGAATGACACTGTGCTATTGCAGAACTGCTCTTCGTGGAACTCGTTACCAGTATTTTGCTATGAGCTGTCTCGAAGCAGCTGATGGACTGTGGGACTCCTTTGGGGCGTTACAGTATATGAGGAAGAGAGCGAGCGTTCTGCTAGAAAGTTGCAGGGTTTGAAATCCCTTTCATATCTGCTCGTAAAGAGCAGTGGTCGTGGGTTAACAGTAAGAGAAACAGGAGCGGTAGTCATGAGAATTCTTACCAGAAAAATCCTTTTTATCAAGTAGCAGCGTTGCAGTTGCCGTTTCACAGGTGTCTGGTTGGTTTTTCTGTGCCCTGTGTACGTGTGCTGAGGATTTGTACTCTCTGCTGTTTCCCTCCTCCAGGAGCTGATAACAGAGAGCCAAATGCAGTCCGTGTTTACAGATATCGGCAAAATCAACTTCAGAGATCCTTCGAATTACTATGTGATTCCCAGTGTGCCGGGCCTGGCGTCTAATTCTGTCGCCTCAGCAGCGTGGCTGAGCAGCGAGGGGGAGGCTCTCTTTGCTCTGCCGTCTGCTTCGGGAGGGATCTTCGTCCTTAAGCTGCCTCCTCACGATGCGCCTGGTAAGGAGCGGGAACGGGCTGCCTCCTTGCATCCGCCTCTGCAAAACACCACTCAGTGTGGCCTCCCCTTTCCTAGCTTTGAACTCGGCCTGAGTTTGATTTTTGGCGTGTGTCGTACAAATTCACTCCACACGCACAAAAGCCCTTTTACATCATGCCTGTGAAGCCCCTTGCTGGTGGCAGTAAATAGTTTGTTAACGAGTACTCGATATATCTCTTAACATTGCTTTTATTTTGAAAGGAACGGTTTCAGTTGTGGAATTGAAACAGAGCTCAGTGATGCAGCGTTTCCTTACCGGTTGGATGCCAACTGCCATCAGGTTAGTGTCCGGTGACAAATAAGCGGAACTTACCTTGTCTGTTTGATTCCCTCACCTAGAGTTTCTAACTGAAGTCAAAGACAGGCAAGTCAGCATCTATAAATACTCTGCCAAAAAAGTTAACTGGGTCACAGGACTTGTCACAGTACGGAAGTTGGGACTCGAACACTGGATTAATTCATTTTAATGAAGTCCTGGTGATTCTGTGTGTCTGTGTCTATGAATATGTTATATCTAGTAATTGGCCTCCGAGGATTTGCCCAGGATATGGCTCACTGCCAGCGCAGATTAAGGATTACAACAGTTGTATGTTCTTGCCCTTGTTCTGAAATGTCAGGCTTGTTCCTGACCAGCGGAGGTTACGTGTGGATGACACGGACGCTCTGTGTGCCGGCTGGGCTCGGTGTTGGATTGTGATCGTTACGGTACCTTAGAGCACACAACCAAATTCTGGGCCCTGTTACTTGGAAATGAAAGCGAGTCCCCTGACACCCTGAATGACTTTGACCATCGGCAGTGCGTTGCTTGGGGCTGGTTGGATCCCTGCTTCCCTCTGGATCCTTCACCCGTGTTCTGCAAGCACTAGGCTGGGGAAGCCGGGGATGTGCTTCGGCTCTGCCAAAGCAGGTGAAGAACAGGGCGTTACTGGTGTGGCGGGCTCCTCTGCGCCTTGGATGCTGACCCACACGGTCCCGAAACCTTGCTCTCTCCTCCTGGTCTCACACCGCTGATTTATTTGTTTTTAAACACGGTGTGATAGAAACCCTGTGCCGTGGTTCTACGAGCTAGCCTTGGTTTTCTTTTAAGCTGTTGAAACCAACTTTATTTTCAGAGGTGACTGTGGCCCATCGGACCTGCCTATCAGCCTCTCTGTCCACTGCCTAGATCACGATGCCTTTCTCTTTGCTCTGTGCCAGGACCATAAACTTCGGATGTGGTCCTATAAGGTGAGTGAAGCCTGGATTTGGGGCAACAGCGTTTTCCATCACAGCTTGGGCAGTAGTCTGAGGCTTAAAGAACAAAGGCTGGGTGGTGGGCATAGTTTTGATCTGCCATTAAATTGTTGCTGCAGCTTCTGCATGCTGGGATTGAGGGCAATTTGTGAGAACAGTGGTGGCGTGTGTTTGTAGCCGTGTTTGGAAAGCGGGTGGGTTTTCTCTACAGCAAAGTGTGTCGGGTAAGAGGCAGTGTTAGTTTATTTACAAATGTACTGGAGCATTTGGGAAGGCATGCAGGAGCGCTTAAAGGGCTGAGGAGGCACACCAAATGGATTTTCTACTGCTTTAGCGGTAATAAGAGCATCTTTGTAACATGGCTCCTTGTCAACAAGAAGTTAATAAAAGCCTCTGCTCGCTGCATGCCACTTGCTCCAAATATCAGTGCCAAAGCTAATCGACCAGCACAACTGCTTTCACGGCTCATCTGCACTGGAATGCATGCGTCTGTTATGGGAGGGAGGGGAAGGTTTATCGTACGTGCCTGGGCTCCGAAAGCCCATGTGCTCGGTGGGAGAGGGCACAGGTGAGATGGGGAAAGCTAAACAGTGGTTCAGGTACGCGTATGGATGCTTTACTCGCATCCTTTAGGGGAAGTTCTGGGCAGACTGGCCAAAAGGGGAAGGATGAGGGAGAAGGGCAGTTTCTCAGTTCTGAATCTTTCCTATGCTACTTTTCTGATACCTTTATTTTGTGTAGGATCAAATGTGCCTGATGGTTGCAGACCTGCTGGAGTTCATGCCGGTCAGCAGGGACCTGCGGCTTGCAGCTGGGACTGGGCACCGACTGCGGCTGGCCTTCTCCCAGTCCCTGGGGCTTTACCTCGGCGTGTACATGCATGCACCCAAGCGAGGACAGGTATGGAGTGACGAGGCTTCCTCCCTGTGTATGCTTCTTTCTTGGGCTGCACGGAAAATACATCGTTTCTCCTTGGATTTGAGTCTGTAAGGGAAAAAATAGGGAAAAGTTTCATGTCTGAGCCTCTGGAGAGAGCAGTACTTTCTGAATAAACAAATGTTTTTATTCTCAAAGCACTGCAAGATACATGTGCTCTTGCCTTGGGAGTGGAACTCCCTGCGTGACTAAGCTGAGCTGCAAGTGCTTGTTCACTTGTTCACCTCCTGTTCCGGCAGGATCCCAAAAGCATGTATGTGCCGTGGGAAAAGGAAAGGTCCGAAAGGAGCTAAAAGCATGGAAATACTGATAGTATGTTTATGTCGGGCTCCTGGGAGCATGCGGACGCATCACTGCGTTGCCAAGCGTTGACTTCTGTAGAACGTCTGCTTCTTGTGGTGAATAATAAACTTAGCAGGATGGGAATGACGGCACAGAGTAGTCTCATCTGTTGGACAGCTTAGCCTTTCCGTTCTCCAGGGGATTCACATATGGAGTAGAAGTGCGTGTCGTGACTTCTGCTGTCCCGCAAGTGCTCTGCTCTGGTAAGAACACGCAGAGCTTGGGTTGCGACAAGCGGCCTGAGGATTCAGGACTTTTCCACCTCAGTCTCTTTAGTTGCCCGCATCGTGTTGTCGCTAGCAGTGCCCCAGCAGTGGTGTTGTTACCGTTTTTCTGGTTTAGTCTTTCAAAAACCAACTAGAAATCCCTCAGGTTCAGGCAGAGATGAATGTCCTTGCTGGGAAGGCTGACGTCAGCGATGTCAGTACGTGGCGCAGAGGGTCAGCTTGGCACCGTCCGTGGCTGGCAGTGTGTGGCATGCTCAGCTCAGCCCTCCTGCCCTCAGCCCTTAAGGCCCTGGTGGCTGTAGCATCAGGCAAGGAGAGGGACCAGATTGATGAGCTTCCCCGCGACGTGCTGGTTATTGGCGTAGCCGTCCTTTAGCAAATGACTTAGGAGGTGTGTTTGTAGTTCTGTGTCTTCCAGCTGGTGAGCACCGAGAGCAACCGCTACAGCCTTGACCACATATCCTCCCTGTTCTCCTCGCAGGTGAGTGCTGGGGCCCCGCTCCCCCAGGAGGCACCGAGACAAGAGGGAGGGTTGCTTACTGAGAGATCAGAGGCCCAGACTTGGGGATTTAACTGTGAATAAAGAACTCTTTCCAAAACATGGTTAAGTGATATGAGGGAATGTCTTGCTGTTGTTAACTACACACGTCTCTCTGCTGTACTTGAATTTATGATAAGAAGGTAAATACATGTGATCTCTCCTAGGAGACTCTCATTGACTTTGCCTTAACCTCGGCTGAGATCTGGGCGCTGTGGCACAATGAAGAGAACCAAACTGTTGTGAAATACATCAACTTTGAGCAGTGAGTTTCTGCGCTGTGTCGCTAGCATTGACAGCCATGCAGGGGTAACTGCAGGAGCAGCTCTGCGTGCTGCGCATTAAAAGCACCGATCGAGCTCCTCAACTTTTTTCCTGTCCTGCTTTGCTGACTGAAGTGTGTGGAGATGCGGCGGTGCCTGGTTCTTCCTATTGTGGTGGTGTGTCAAGTGCACAACTGTGTCTTCCTGCAGTGCAGATTACATGGATTTTTTAATTTTTTTTGGTTCTGCTTTATAATAAAGCTACAGCTCAGCTGCAGGAATGTGAAAAATGTAAAAAGCCGGGCAGCAGGCTTGCTGGGAGTGGAGTCTGCTGTGAGCACATCAGAGGGAGGGCTGTATTCCACCGACAGCTCCTTCAAAACATAACTGGCCGGTCTCTTCCAAGAAAGATCGAGTTTTGAGGAGACCAGTGACATGAAAGCATCAACCCTATCTTTATAAAGCTGAGAGGGCAGGCTTGGTGCATAACCAGACCAGGGAGTTAAATTCTGGGTTAAAAAGATGCTGTGAGTATGCAGGTTTAGGCAAAGAATCTACTGGTCAGTCAGAGAGTTGCTTGGTGAGTGCGTGCGATGGGGAGAATGGTGATATAAATTAAGGAATCCAACCTGCTCTGGTAGCTCAGGGCTGGGGATGCTGCTGTTAAGCTGTCCTGTCACTTGTCACTAGTCAAAGCTCCTGTTGCCCGTTCCAAAGGGCCATAGTTGCTGTAAAGTCTGTGATTGCTGGTGGAAGTGACAGGTTTGGTTCAGGTGGCCACTCCTAGACATGCTGTATTGGAGCATTGCAATGCAAAGCTGTTACTGGTTTTATTTTTCCTCCAGAAACGTCGCGGGCCAGTGGAACCAGGTCTTTGTGCAGCCACTGCCTGAAGAGGAGGTGACGGTTCGACATGATCAGGACCCCAGGGTGAGCTGACTATAAAATAGCAATAAGAAGTAATGAAGTTTCTCTGCCCAGGAGAACATTAGGATGGTTCAAGTGTGCAAATTATATTGATACAGTCTTAAAATTACTCCAAATTAAAGGGGACAAGCCTTAGCCTCTATTACCACAGCATTAAAGCACTAAGCATGGTTATGAAACCAGAAGTTGTGGGATGAGGAGAATTTCAAGTCAGTCAAGGGGAGAGCCTTGAGACAAGACATGTGAATTAAGAAGATCTGGAGTGTGCGGGAAGCAGTGTTCGATCACGGGAACTGCTAAGGGATTGGAAGGGGAGAGGTCGGAGCAGGGTGGGGGCATGAAGTGAAGCTGGAAAGTAGTGCAGATCCAGGGGGGTGAGCTTGAGAATGGGAGGAAGGACCAGAAGCAGTATCTGAAATGTTCTTCTCCTGACACGTGTGTTTAATTGCTGTCCTGTTCTCTTCACAGGAAACCTACCTGGAGTATCTCTTCATGCCTGGCCGGTTCACAAATGCAGCCATCCAGAAAGCTTTACAGGTTAGTGAGAGGGCATTTGGTGTGCTCTGTGTTGAGCTTCTCCTTCCTGACCATTTACGTGTGAGGCAACAGGATTCCTTGGAGCTCTTGGTGGGCATCAGTTTGCATTTGATAGTTTGTAGACCTGTCAGTAGTCACTGAAGCAGGCTAGCGACTGTCGTGCTGTACTTCAGCCGGAGCGCACTGACGAAAAAGGCAGAACGTGGTTTCCAGAAGACTTTTTTTTTTTTCATTTTTCCCCCTTAGATCACACAGCAGGTTGCTGAGCTCGCTTTTCACTGCCTGCTGCTTTAGCCAGGTGAACGGAGACTCTCAGCCCACTGTAGTGCTGTTTCTCAGGATATATCTGCTCAGTTCTGGCTCCTCTAGGACTGTTAGGGGGCGAGCAAGGCAACATGTGGTGCCTTTTCAGGAAAATGGAAAAGCCAAACTTTTCCACAACTGACCATTTTGATTCTTTTGTGCTGTGACCTTATGGAGGCCTATAGCAAGGCACGAGAGAGAGCTGCTGTGAAGGTGTGCAGCGCTTCTTTCCTTACATCCCAGTGTGCTGCCTGCCAGGAGGCTTCCTCCATTTCCACAGGAAGAGGGAAGCTGGCAGCACATCCACATACCCCACATTTAATAGCCAGCCACGTTTTTTAATACTTCAGTCCCGCGAAGTGCTGGCTGATGCTCTCATGTTTCCTTTATGTCACTCAATGCTGCTTGAACCTTAGAGAGCTCTCTTGCTTTAAAGTAAGAGTTTACTGTGCTGCTTTTCAGATCTTTTCTCAAGGAACTGAGAGACACATGGATCTGACGTGGGATGAGTTAAAAAAAGAGGTTACCTTAGCTGTGGAAAGCGAGGTGAGATTTATTTTTTTTCTCCCCCCTCCATGATGTTTTCTTCTCGCATCCCCTGTATGCAATATTGTGATGGTTTGGTGAAGTTAAATGAGATGCAGAGTGACCCCCAGCCCTTGTTTTGTCCTTTGTCTCTCCAAAGGAGTTGTGTGACTTTTTTTAAAAAAAAGTACAAGTCTTCACTCTTCCTGCCTGGCTTTTCCATTCCCTCTTCTTTTTTGGAGTCCTTTCTTGGTGTTCTGCTGTCTCTGCTCCCTGGGTGCACTTGGCATGGAGTGTGCTCTGCTGGTTGCGTATCATGTGCCGCGCATTCTCAGCTCCCTGCGCATGGGTGCTAGTGCTGGCCGCCACCAGGCAGAGTTGTCACTCATAATTTTGGACATCAGAAGCTAATCTGCTTAGGAGACCTATCTGAAAGCTCAACTGGCTGTCCTTTTGGGTCTGAATTTCCCCCATTTTATCCTGCTTCTCCAGATTTTACTCTGATAGGCTTGATTCTCTAAGCCAGCAGTCCTTTCACCTGCGGCTCATCCTTGAGGCCTCTTAGACTGTGGCTAGAAAGTTCACAAAAATGTATTCTCTATAGCAGTCATCATGCATGATGTTTTTAAAGAGATCTGCAGTGCTGCCCTTTTTCTTGATATCATTGGTGCTTCTTTATCTAAGGTTGTATAGAAACGGTTCTCGTGGGCTTTGTTCCCCTTGCTGCTTGCTGTGTGATTCACTGCTGTAGCAAAAAACTCACATTTTGACAGTAAGGTGGTGGGGAAGGGAAACGTAACTGCTGTTTATAAACCTTTCCCATGTAAAGGTCTGACGCTGGTCATGAGAGGCAAGACAGCAGTCTGAATGTTACAGTTTTTCTCTCTGGTTCACTGCCTGTATTCATCTGAAGTCTTGTTTTGGTCCCGCTAGTTCCAGGGCAGCGTGACAGAATACGAGTGCTCGCCGGAGGAGTTTTGGCAGCTGCAGGTGGAGTTCTGGTCCAAGTTCTATGCCTGCTGCCTTCAGTATCAAGAAGCGCTCTCGCGGCCCCTGGCCCTGCACTTGAATCCCTACACCAACATGGTGTGCCTGCTGAAGAAGGTGAGGCTGAGCGGCGGTGGCTCTTTGGCCACTGTGGCCAACTGAAGCAGTGATCTCCAGGGAGGAATTCTTCTGACTGAGGTGTGGATTTGGGGAGCTCAAAGAAGGGCTTTCTCCTCACCTTTCTAGGGCTCCCTGTCTTTCCTGGTGCCCTGCTCCTTGGTGGACCATCTCTATCTCCTCTCTAACGAGCACCTCCTGACTGAGGACGACGCTGCCATCTTTGATGGTAAGTGAGGGACATGGAGCTCTTTCATTGTTGGAGGCTGGAACGCTGCATGTCAGGGAAGCTCTAGGCAGAGGGATGTGGGAGTCTCCATAGGGGCCTCTTGAAGTGCTCCTGACTCCATAATTATCTATGTGGAGGTAGTTTTCTTATTTTGGCATTTGTGGGGAGTTTTATTTTGTGAAACTTGCCATCGTGCTCAGACCAGGAATTAGAAAATGGTGTCAAGGCTGCAAATCTGCTGTGATTCCTTTCAGATCACTTGAAAAGGAAGAATCTTAGAATTCAGGCTGCTCACTGACAAGGACCTGCATTGGTGGATCCTTTTCCCTTGTGGCCTTACAAACTATCTGTGTAGGCTGCAGTTAACTGGTGCCACCTTCATGCCCACTCTCTGTGGGACAGATAGAATCATAGGATCACCTAGGTTGGAAGAGACCTTTAAGATCATCAGGTCCGACCATCAGCCTAACACTGCCAAGTCCACCAGTAACCCGTGTCCCGCAGCACCATGTCCGCCCGTCCTTTAAATACCTCCGGGGATGGTGACTCCACCACTTCCCCGGGCAGCCTGTTCCAATGCCTGACAACCCTTTTGGTGAAGAAATTTTTCCTAATATTCAATCTAAGCCTTCCCTGGTGCAACTTGAGGCCGTTTCCTCTTGTTCTATTGCTTGTTACTTGGGAGAAGAGACCGACCGCCCCTGGCTACAGCCTCCCCTCAGGAGCTGTAGAGAGCGAGAAGGTCTCCCCTCAGCCTCCTCTTCTCCAGGCTGAACACCCCCAGTTCCCTCAGCCGCTCCTCACAAGACTTGTGCTCCAGACCCCTCACCAGCTGCGTTGCCCTTCTCTGGACACGCTCCAGCCCCTCAGTGTCTTTCTTGGAGTGAGGGGCCCAAAACTGAACACAGTATTCGAGGTGGGGCCTCACCAATGCCCAGTGCAGGGGGATGATCACTGCCCTAATCCTGCTGGCCACACTATTCCTGATACAAGCCAGGGTGCTGTTGGCCTTCTTGGCTACCTGGGCAAGATCTTGGCCACCTGGGCACCTGGGGGCAAGATCTGCCAGGTTGGAGCTTTGATAGTGTGCTGGCAGGTCCCCAGCGCTGGTGGGGAGAGCGGGATGCAGCAGCTCACGTTTCTGATCATGTGGGTGACACCCCCCCACACATAAAATCCGCTTTACATTATGTCAGCTGGGTGCTTGCACGGCTTTCCCATCCCCACCGAGAGCCATAAGACCTGCTCTGACTCGGTGCAAGCAGTTCTGTTTCATAAAATTCCCCAATCTCTGTGTCCTGCTGATGGAGTAACCGACTCCCTTCAAAGATTACAGAAGAGAAGGAAACTTGTGATACTCTAAGCACCCTGGGCTCAGCTGCAAACTTAGTTTTAGTGAAATGTTTTTGTATAAATGTTTTTGTGTGAGCTGTGGAGAGGGACTGTGTCTGTTCTTGTATCCGGGAAGTAAATGCCAGCTTGCGCAAAAGTCGTTGTTAATATTGTCACCACAGTGCCCTCTATGCTTTGCTGGCCGTGGAATGACGTTTCACAAGAAAAAAGCAACGGAAAATGTTACCTAAGCTCCACTTTCATGCTCGAGTGATTTTTATATTTTTGTAAAGAGGGATCGTCATCCATTTGGTTGAGCTATTTCTGGCTTTGAGGAAAGGAAAGCTGGAGGCCTGGGCTGGGTTTGGGAGGCACGCAGTTCCTGCCCTGTCTGTTTCAAACTTCTCAAAATATGTGACTTAATTTTAAAAACGCCTACATAAAGGATTGTATTGCAAAGCCGTGATTTGATTCTCAGTCTTGAGATTTCAGATCACTTCTAAGAATGGGAAAATCCTCTCGGCTGTGAGAGGTAATGCCGCAAATGGATAGCTGCTGTAATGTGAGTGGGTTCTGCTTGGCACAGCTAAGCTACCTGAGCCGTTTGCTCTGGGGTTTTTTTGCTCTTACGCTGCACTAATTACTTCCTTTCAACCTGTGGCTGGAGAAAATCCCTTGGAGGGAATTTCATCGTTTTATTGTTGCATCGGTATTTTTTTTTACTTCCCAAACAACAAAGCCCAAGTTTTTCCCTTGTCAACTCCTAAGTTTTAATTTGGCCTCGTAGTTAGCCGGGAAGGGTCAGTTTGACACACGGGACTGAGACCAATCTGCTGCTGGTAGTTTGCTGATAGGAGCTGAACTAACTGGTTTTTGAATGGTCCTCCCAGCTTCGCTTTGAAATCTCTTGTAAATATACAGTTAGATTCTTTCATTACAGATTTGGAGATGTCTCGTGATGTTGTCTGTCTTGTCCAGTGCCTTCGACTGATCGGAGAATCAATTTCCATGGAAATGGCATTCATAATGGAAATGGCTTGCTCCCGCCTCCAGCCTCCAGAAAAGGCTGCAGAGCAGATCCTGGAGGACTTGATAGCTAATGACACGTAAGGAGATGTTTTTGCAGAAGCTCCCCTGCCGGGAGGACCGGATAGCTGAGCAGGGATTGCCTGGAGCCGTCCTTGATTGCCATCAAAGCACTTTTGGGATGTGCAGGCTCTCCCTGTGCTGCAGGAGACTTTTCCGGGTCCCCTCAGAGATGGGGAGCATAGGTATTGGTGACATTAGCAGGGTCTTCTGTCCAGAACCCCCTTGCTGTTTCCTGGGGCCCTCCAGAAAAGAAATGTTGGTGATTCTCAGGTGAAATAGGGAGCAGAAGAGCAACAAGTTCCTCTTAGGTGATCGTTGTAGTGTGGAAAGCAAGTGCCTGCAGACACTAGGTAGAAGTCAGAGCCTTGGTCAAGCCATGTGGTCAAGCCTTCTGAAATCATTCCCCCATGGAATGCCAGCTATCTGACTGTTATTTCCTGGTAGCCTGGGGGAGTGGAATAAATAGATTGGTCCCTGCAGGCACTGTAATAAAACTCCAAGCCAGAAGAGGATTCCCATCAAGAATGTCCAGGCTGATCAGATACGCTTCCTTCCAGGGAGGATCATTAAGGGAGGAAAGGGAGCCCTCTTGAGTTTAAACCTCATGTTGCTGATTATTATTATTATTATCTTTTTCACTTTGCAGGGAAAACGTGATGGAGGATATACACAGCAAACTGCAGGAGATCAGAAACCCTATCCATGCCATCGGAGTGCTCATCCGAGAAATGGACTATGAGACGGACGCTGACATGGAAAGAGGTGAAAGCTCCACAGCCGTGGGTTTGGGCTGGGAAAGTGGTGGCTCAGCAGGTGTTCTTGTTGGTCTAGTTCCTCCCCTTATCTAGGTGATTTTATCTTTCAGCTCATCATCTAAATATGCGCATGAACCTCACCCAGCTGTATGGTAGTGGCACTGCTGTCAGTGTGGTTTGCTGGGGGGTGTGCAAGATTGCCACGATCCGTTTCCTGATCTGTCGGGACCTGTTGATCCTCCAACAGCTGTTGCTGCGGCTTGGAGATCCTGTGAGTACAGCCCTTGAAGCTACTGCTATGCTCTTTGAACTTTTGGATCTGGGGTTCTGCTGGTGCCAGACTGCGAGCTCCGTCTCTTCCCACAAAACACTGGAGGCTGTTTGAACTAGCCCCAGGCTTGGGCAAGCCCTGTTCTCTTCTCCAGCCGCTTTTGTCATCCTAAGCAAAGCAGCGGTGCGCTGTGCTCACGCCCTAACTCCCTCTTTCCACACTGAGCATCCAGGCAGTAGGAAGCAAAACTCTCTTTGTTGGGAGGAGGGCATTGTTTCCAACCTCCCATCTGAAACAACGCTGCCTGAGCACGTACAGTTCTCCCTCCCGTCTATTCCCCATCCCTCCCACACCACTGCGCAGCCCGGCACATACACGATTGAAGCCTTGTTCTCCGGCACCGCAGCGTGCAGCACCTTTGCATCACGGCAGCAGTGTTTACCCAGAGGCTGCGGTTTCAGCCTCTGTGAGGCTGCCGCAGCCGGTGCAAACAGCCGCCGTGATGGCAGCTGTGTTTGTGCTTGTGGGGTGGGGTGGACTGGTCTGGGTCCATCCTGTTGGCCGTGTGGCCGCGTGAGGGATGGTGCTGGTGGTTTGGGTGGACGCAGGGCTGCGGAACGAGTCCCCAGACAAGGGGACTGTTGTTTAAACCAATATTATTTACTTAGAAACATTCCCGCAGTAGTTTCTTGGTTGAAAAGAAGTCCCCTTCTTCCTGGATAAGGTTGCCCTGGGAGCATTTCAAGCCCGTTGCAAGGTGCCCTTCTGGAGCCAGGCTCTCCCAAAGCATGTGACCTGCTGCTTGCTTGATGAGGAGCTGCTTCTTTGCCACCTTGGCACGCTTGTGTCCTTCACAAGCGTGGATTGCTTCTCCTCCCGTGTCACCTAGCCGTGCTGCCCTTGGCTGGAGCATACAGGGATGCAATGCCTGGGCAGCAGGGCTGGCCCTGAGATGGTCTCTGCAGCAAAGCCATGATTTCACTCTCAGTGACATCATTGCAGCAGGGCAAAGCACCTTTTTGCTGTCCCAGGCATCAGCAGGTGCTGGTGTTTGAAGGCTAGAGAAGCACTCGGTGTGTGCGTAGCTTTGTTTGTTAAACTGTCCCCATGGGGTCTGGGCCACCCGAATAGTTAACTCGCTCCTTGGTCCTGAGGGAACACTGTTATTTCTGCCTGGGTTACTCTGGTGCGTGCAAGAGTCCTGCCGGTCCCCTGGGTGGGCTGAGTTAACTGCTGGGCTATTGACCACCTTGCCGTTAGCAGGAGGGACAAGCTGAGCCCGATACAAACCTCACTGATTGCCCTTGTCCTGCTGTTGCTCTGGGCTTGGCCTGTCGGTGAGCCAGCCTCTGTGGTTTGCTTGCAGATGGTGTTGGGAGGGGGACAGCTATTCCAGTCACAGCAGGACCTGCTGCACCGCACCTCTCCCCTGCTGCTGTCCTACTACCTGATCAGGTGGGCAAGCCAGTGCCTGGCGTCGGACGTCCCTGTTGACACGCTGTAAGTCTCTACCATGCCCGTTCTGTCTTTGAATGATTGTAGGTTCTGCTAAATCCACCCGAAATGCCCTTCCTGGTATGAAAAGCTGGTGGTTGCTGTGGGAATATCATTCTAGCAGTCAGGTTGTGCTGGGGAGGGTTGGGTTTTTTTCTTTTCCTTCCACATTTTGAGCTGATTCTTTGCCTTGTGCTAATTCTGCTGTGTGAGGTCTCGCTGTTCTGTGCACGGTTGCCTTTTTCAGCAGTAGGAGTCATTTGAGTTGAACAATGAGCACAATTAAAGCAGGAGGCGTTTTGTTGTCTCTTCACTGGGTGGCTTTTTCTTCTCTAGGGAATCTAATCTGCAGCATCTATCTGTGTTGGAGTTAGCAGACACGACTGCTCTAACACCCCATAAACTAGGTAAGATGTCCACAGTTCATCAGCTCTCGGTTTCTGTTATTTATACCTCTTGCACTCTGTGTCTTTGCCACCCCGGGGGAAATCCTTCCTGCGGTGAGCTAATGGAGTGCGTGGTTGAATGACCCCACTTTACGTGGAGATGTTTGTCGTGCCGTCCGCTAAAAAACAGCAACAACAACAAAGTATCTCGTAGCATCAGACTGGGACCAGAGACGTGGATCTCATTCTCAGCCTGAGGAGGATGGGAAGGCCTCGCTCAGTCAAACGTTATTAATTCTGACCCTGGCAAAATTAGCCAAGCTCACATCTTGCTCCTGTACGTTACAGTGTGTCAGAGCAGGTCTGTCCTGCTTGCTAGCCTTTATCCCGCAGCGAGCAGGAGCAGCAGCTCAGGGAAGTGAGAGAACGTAGAAATACTTCCCCAAAACACGCTTGTGCTTCCAGCACTTTGCAATTCAGATGTGAGTGTTGCTCGCAGCCAGTACCTCAAGAGGGAAATTGCAGCTGATAATTCGTGCACATTTTAAAAGCCTTGCTGCAAAGGCGTACGCTTTGGGTTACAGTCTTGGGGGAGAAATCCTAGGGGGGGAGAATGTAAGGCAACTTAATTAGGAGGATGCGTACCTTGAAGTGGTTACAGAGAGAGGTGGTGAGCAGGGTAGGGGAGAGCCTGCTCTAACTAGTCCGCGTGGCACTTGGAGGCTGAGACACTTCAGAGGGAGCTGAGAAAATCAGTGACAAACAGGCAGCAGTGCCACATGTGAAGGGCTGTGAGCTGGGGAAGAATTTCCTCCGCTTGCTGACAGGCCTGGGGCATCTGTGCCCTTTGTGTGCAGGCTGCGATCTTCAGAGCCCGAACTCTCCCTGAATGAGAGTCTCGGTTCAGGAGGCAGTTGCCTCGACGTAAATGTCACTGCATGAAAGCAAAATTGAAAACATCCTTTGTGTGTGCCAGTGTCGTGGGTTATTTCTTGGCCCGCTCATGAGGAAAGTCCTGTTTGGCCGCTGTGCTTCAGGAAAAATATTTGAAATGTAGGGAAGATAGAAAGGAGGTGGCAGCTTGGGGAGAGGCGTTGAGAACAGTTAGCTAAGGGGAGGCTGGACTGCTTAGGGGGCTGGAATGAGGAGGGAGGCATTTGAACAGAGCCAGAGAACCAAATCAGCACTCCCTCAGCCCTGTCCCGTGAAACACTCGCTCGTGCTGGAAAGCTGCAGATGCGTTCTGAATAGCGCAACTAGAGAGAGAGCACAGCCCTTTGTTTTTCATGTTATAATTGAGTTGCGGTTAATAAACATTGCAGCATGCGTCGCTTTGATCTCCTGCTACTGCCTCTGACTTAACCAGACGGCAAGAGAATTCCAAAACCAACAAGTTTGAGTATTGAACGTGCTTATTGTTTTGCTCTGACTTAATCCGTGATGTTTGGGCTGATGAGCACGGCACGGTGTAGAGAGCCTGGGATGTCTGCTGCGGCCTCTCTTCTCAGTGTTTCTTTAACTTGTATTTTTAGTATCCAGCCCTCAAACAATCGTGGAGCTGTTCTTTCAGGAAGTGGCCAGAAAACACATCATATCTCGACTCTTCTTGCAACCAAACACTTCTTTGGCTGAAACAAGTTTGAACTGGCCCCATCTCATTACCGCAATAGTGTCTGACTTTCTGCCGCTCCTGTATCCTTGGCTGTAAACCCGCTGCGAGGTGCTCACTCCTGCCGGGCTGTAACCAGAGGGAGTTTCTGTACAGGGTGGCAGTACCAGAGCCCCTGCGTGCGTTGTGCGAGATTGCACGGAGGCTGCATGTCGCGTCCTGATTCTGAGTCTGGGCGCGTTGGTGGGTCTGCGGGAGGAGGGTTGGGGCTAGCAGAGAGGTTAGGGCGGTGGGCTGCAGGGTGCTCGGCGGCTGTAGGTTGGTCATCTCCACCACCGAGCCTCACGCAGTTCCAAAATCAGTGTTTTCCACACCCAAATTTCAAAGACAAGTCTCCTGAACAAGTGACTGTTAGTATTAATGGGATTTGTGGGTGTTCTAAGATTTCACAGAATCCATCCCGTTTAGGTGCACAATAAAGGATTTGAGTTTTTGACTTTAAGCTCCTGAGCTCTAGCAACTCGACTTGGCGAGGTGCGATGCTGGGAGATTTGGAAGGGTAATAAGATTTGGGCAGTTGTGGATTAGATGTACTAATGGTTTTGTTCTAATATGGATAAGTCTTATTACAAAATAATGATTTGTGTAAAGAGCAGCTTAATCTTCTGTCCTTTCCTCCCCCAAACTGAGCATGAGAGGCATGCCGACTTTCAGACTAGTTCTCCGAGCTCTTCAGACTGGATTGTCCTCACTTCCTTAACCTCCGCTCAGATGGCCCAGCAATCCCGGCTTCCTCTTCCCGGAGTGCCTGATGGGGAGCTGTCAGTACACCCAGCTGCAGGTGAGTGCTTCGCACCGGCTCTCTCACAGCAGCTGAAAGGGGAAGAGCAGGAGTGAGCGCAATAGTTTCTTTTCACACGTGGGTTTCTTTCAGTAGCAACTCTGCACTTTGGGCGATGCAGAGCTGTAAGGCAGCGTGAGCTCTGTGCACAGCCGTCTTACCTCGGCTTAGAAAAAGCTACCCAAAACGTCGCCTTTCCAGTCATTGGAGGTTTGTTCTGCTTTCCCCTAGTTGTCGCTCTCTGAGCTCAGACATGAGCTAATCTTCCTAAGCGCTCTGCTCCCATGTCTCCCTTTTGGAGATGATGGGCTGCAAGTTTGTCCTGCAGATGAAATGGACTGCAAGGAACAATTCTTCTGGAGAATTTTTAGAAATCTCTTATAACTATTGCAGTGTCAGCACCGTGAACAAATTGTAAGGTAGCAGATACCTTCCGTCTTCCTCATGCATCGCTTGCCTTCCCTGTAGCATCCACCTCAACCTCTGGTAGTAGAAGGGCTTTTTGCTAAACATCTCATACCTAGAAAGTGCCACAGAGAGTTTGCTGGGGAGTGATTTAAGATGGTCATCTTACGCATTTCCTCTTCCATCTGTTTTCAAGAAAATCCAGGCATAAGTGCTCAGGATTATTATATACCCTTTTCGTGGAGGAGTTCAGTCTCCCAGGGCTTGTCTGACAGCGTGATACTGTGCGCAAGAAACACCTTTGCGGAGCTTGTTTAAATATCACAGCAAGCCCGTAACCCAACAGTTTGTTAGCTGCTGATGTACCCGTAGCCTTTTCTGTGGTACCATTGCAAGCAGGTTGCCCATGGGACCAGGGGTTCGGAAGGCTGACTTCAACCCGGCAGCAGACATACCGTTTCAGGAGAGCTCATCTATTTCTTAAATGTCCTTATTAGTAAAAAACAGCATTAAGAAACATACATCATCTTTCCATCCCCTGCTGCGCTCCCAACATCTTGGTAGCAGGGCGAGTGAACTACTTTTATTCCAGGTGTCTTCACAGAGTGCTGTATTTCCGACCGCTGTCTCTTCCCGTGCTCTTCAGGGCCTTGGTAGTTGTATAGAATCATAGAATCATTTAGGTTGGAAAAGACCTTTAAGATCATCTAGTCCAACCACTGACCCTACTCTACCAGGTCTGCCACTAAACCGTGTCTCTAAGCACCACATCTACACGACTTCTAAACACATCTAGGCATGGTGACTCCACCACCTCCCTGGGCAGCCTGTTCCCATGTCTGATAACTCTTTCAGTGAAAAATTTTTTCCTAATGTCCAGCCTAAACCTCCCCTGGCACAACTTGAACTCGTTTCCTCTTGTCCTATCGCCTGTTCCTTGGGAGAAGAGACCAGCTCCCATCTCACTCCAACCTCCTTTCAGGTAGTTGTAGAGAGCAGTAAGGTCTCCCCTCAGCCTCCTCTTCTCCGGACTAAACAATCCTAATTCCTTCAGCTGTTCCTCATAAGACATGTCCTCCAGACCCCTCACCAGCTTTGTAGCTGCTTGTGCTCTGGTTCTGAACTGCACGATTTCTTGTCTGCAGAGCCACGTGACAAGTTTCTTTCCCCGACCGATGGCAGTCCTTGAGGCATGCAGGCCTAGGCGGGCTGTTATTAGTGTGATGTTTTTTCCTGTGCTTAGCAGAACCTTTTATTATCACAGTCCCTTACACCTGGGGGCTGAATGGCTTTCTTTTGTGTTCATGTTGCTGCTGAGAAGAATGTCAAATCTGCAGAGCTTTTGAGCCAGGAAATGCCAGGATGGTTTGGGCAGCATCGTTCTGCCTCCTGGCATATGTGCACTCTCGTGGTGCGAGCATGCTTTGAATTTCCTTGCATTGCTTTCGCCTCACTTGTGTCCCGCCTGAGGAGATAGGGGAGACTTTTATCTCTGCAGGAGCGGGCTCTTCCTCCTCCCCGCTACCTTCTGTTACGCTTACTGATCCCAGTCGGTCACGTAAACTTGGATTAAGTGCATTGACCTCGAGAAGCTAACACCAGATTTGCTGTGAGCGTGAGCACGATGACCCAAATAAGAGGTGGAGATACAGGAAGCACCCTGCGAGTAACAGGCGGGTGCAGAGAAGGTCTAGTGACCAAAGCGCTGGCCTGGGACGAGGGCCAAACCTCTCCTTGTTGCTTATTCTGTGTGACAAGCTGTTGAGCAAGCCTGGGGTGGGATTTATCTGTTGTAGCTGGCTAATCTGAGCGGTGAATCCAGGCTCAGAGGATGGGTTGCCACGTGGCTTTTAGTGGACCCGTGGTTAGAGTAGCTGAGGCATATGTGCTGGTGGTTTATGCACATGCAAAGGTGCAAGTCGGTCAGTGAGACCTTGGCTTTATCGCCGGCTCCTGGCTTCTCCTTCTCCTTTCCTTCTGAGTCCCAGGGTCCAGTGCGACATCACTGCTTCTCCAAGTGTGACGAGCGTACGCCACTCTCCCAGGCATGAGGGATGCCAGCTTTTGAGTTTTCATCGTGCCTCCTAGCTGCTTCTTGATAGCTGATGACACTTTGCAGCCCTTATATTATCCTGACAGAGCAGGCACAAGGCCAGGTTGTGTCGTGTCGCCCTGGCCAGCGTCCGTGTTGTGTCTTTATTTGCGGTGTGTCCTTGGTGCCGTCAGCGCTCCACCCCATGCCTGTCAGTTTGTTGCTGTAATCCGTGGTCTTCCTTGGCTGCTCTCCCTCTCCTGCCCTGCTGCACAGATACTGCTCTTCTAACGCCTGCTTTGCCTGTTCTCCCACTGCCTTCACACATGCGTGCTCCCGTTCAGGCTCTGCATGCCAGGGTAATGTTTTCTCTGCAGTTCCCAACAGCAGGATCACAGCGATTGTACAGAGCATTGTGTCTGATTTTTGGAGATGTTGGGTGCTGTTTCTGAGACACTTCTTACAGACACTGGAGCTATTCAAAGCAGGTTTTTTCCTGGAAGCAGGTGGGGGATGTCTCCCCCTCTGTGCACTGGGGGGTACTTTGGGGCTAGGGAAACCAGCCCTTGTGCTAGAAGAGTGGGATTTGTGTGAGCACTGCAGCTAAAGGGTCCACCAAAGTAGTGGTTCGATGTTAGAGACTGAACTCTTCCTCTGGTACTGGGTGCCTGCAGGTCATGAGCGAGCGCTGACCTGAATCGACCTGTTCCTCCTTTCCTGTAGGAATACATTCGCCTCCTGCAGCCGTGGTGCCACGTGAACATGGGCTCCTGCTGCTTCATGATGGGCCGGTGCTACCTTGTCATGGGTGAGGGGCACAAGGTAAGGCCCTCATCTCCTGGCACTGCATCCCTCTGGGGTCTGGGACCTTTTTCCTTGGGAGGGTGGAAGTGCACAGGTAGGGCCAGCCTTGTTTCTGCTGTGCAAGTCAGGAAACTTCCATCTCGAGCTCTGCCTCCTTTGGGCAAAGAATGGGATTGGAGGGGGAGAGTGGGGTCTGCTCTTGGGGAAGTTCTCGTTAGCTTGGGGCCAGCAGGTGTGGGACACCGGAGCTGGAACAGGCAGCACTGTCCTCTCACCAGTCCGGCAGGCTGGGAGGGCACACACAAGCTGCTTTCTGGTCTGCTTCTAGGCTTTGGACTGTTTCTGCCAAGCTGCATCAGAGGTGGGGAGAGAAGAGTTCTTGGACAGGCTGATCCAACCTGAGGAGGGTGAGGTGGTCTCCACTCCACGCCTGCAGTACTACAACAAGGTACGGCTGAGCCGGCCCAGCGTACACGGTCCTGACCGAGTAAATTGGCACCCACTCATTCCACGCAGACACTGCTTGGAGGCAGAGTTCCTCCTTGATCCCCAGCTATTGGGGAAGTGACTTGAGACTCGGAAAACACACTTTTTTGGAAGGTGAAACATCAGTGTAGTCTGTTTACTTTCTTTGAGGGGTGATGACAAGGTGACTACAGTGTGAAAGCTAGGTACTTTCCACATATTAATTTCTGAATAGCAGAGAACTTTGTTATCCAGCAGAAAAAGGCAGGCTGAGATCCAGCTGCTGGAGGCAGAAGCCAGGCATGTCCAGGCTAGATGTAAGATGCTGCTTAAGGGGAAGTTTATTAAGCTTTGAGGCAAATTAATGTCTTTAAACATGATGAGATAGGATCTTTCTTCTTGCATAATACCATAGTTCAGACAGGCTGCAAGCTTGAATGCAAGTGCATTGTAAGGGATTCCCTGATTTTAAAATCCAGAAAACACAAGGATTGTCCGGTGCCCTTGGAGAGGGAACTTCTCTCTCTAATAGAGGGGTGTGTGTGTGCTTGGGGACAGAATCGTTTACCTCTGTCGCAGGGGTTTACTGTAACCGTCAATGCTAAAATGTTTCAGAAAAGTCACATGTGCAGAGACGAATCCTCCAGAAAAGCTGTAGCCTGGGCCTGTTGTGCTGAGATTTGGTTCAGACCTCTGCGACTTACCTAAATCTTTCCTTTTTCAGTCTAATTGCTTAGAAACATTGGCAAAATCTTTTGGCTGCTCTTACGGTTAGTAGAGGCAGGAGTAGCTCTTAAAAAAAAAAAAAACAAACCAAAAAAACCCCTTGCCATCCCGACCCGTTCTTTGGTACTGCTGCAGCCGGTGCTAGATTATTGTCTTCTCCAGGTTCTGCGCTTGTTGGACATGGTGGGTTTACCGGAGCTGGTCATCCAGCTGGCTACCCTGGCTATCATGGAATCGGCGGATGACTGGAGAAGCCAGGTACAGGTCGCTTCTTTTGCATCAAGATGTTTCTTCAGGGAGCTTACACGGGCATTTCTTCTTAGTTGTGTAACTTGAAACATGCTGGTTTGTGCTCTTTGGTGTTTTCAGGCTACTTTGAGGACTTGCATCTTCAAACATCACTTGGATTTAGGACACAACAGCGAAGCATATGTGGCCTTAACACAAAACCCAGATCCAAGCAGGTAGGTGACAGCTTTATGCCTTTATGCTCACTTGTCTCGGAGGTCCATGTGCCAATTTTTCTGTGAAACTGAAAGGAAGATGACGCTTTAGGGTAGGACATGGCTGCTGTGTTAAGAGGTTCTGTTTTAGCTTGTGGAAAGGTGTGCTTAAAAAAGCATACTTCATTTTTGTTAGAACAGCTGGGACCGGCACTATCTCAAAGGAGGAAACTGGAGGGGGCGGGGAGGAAGCTGATGCAGGGAAGAGCCAAAATAAAGGATCGCGTGCAGCCTTGTATGTTGAAAAGCTTTAGGAGTCCAGTTGGTTTAGTTTAATAAAGAAAAGACTTGGAGTTGAATTTTCAGCTTGAGTACCATCTGGGAAGTGAACTGGGTGGAGGAAGCTTCACCCTAGCAGGGGAGGATGTGATGAGCTGGAATGGATGTTGAGAGAAGTAGCAATGCGTTTTAATTGAGGCTGAAGAAAATTTTACCAAATAGAGCTGAGGGGAGGGCCACTGCCCTCCTGAGAGACCTTTGCAGAGAATCTCTGCTGTCCAGAATCTCTGTTTCCAGCACAGGAGAAGTCTGAAGGGACTTCTTGGTTCTAAGCCAGGAGAAAAAAATAAAACCTACGGAGCTCGTCACAAAGCAGCATGCTCGTGGCTCAAAGCCCACACCCTGGAGATGGGTTTGTTCCCGCTCCTCCAGAATGGTTGGGCTTCTTTCTCCGCAGGCAGCTGGACTGTCTGCGCCAGCTAGTGGTGGTTCTTTGTGAGCGCTCCCAGCTCCAGGACCTGGTGGAGTTCCCCTACGTGAACCTCCATAACGAGGTAATCAGCTTGCGCCGGGAGGAAAGGGGAGCACGACCGCTCTCCTTGAAGGAATTGTCGACCCATTCGAGCCTCTGTGTACTGCAGGTGGTGGGGATCATCGAATCTCACGCTCGAGCGGTGGACCTGATGACCCACAATTACTACGAGCTGCTGTACGCTTTCCACATTTACCGCCACAACTACCGCAAGGGTAAGGCTCGGGGTGGGCACGTTTTAACAGCCCGCTTGCCTGGGACCCCGCTTCCCCTACCCCTGCGGGGTGGCCTGGCCAGCCTCTTGGCTGATGTCTTCTCCTTCTCTCCTCAGCTGGAACAGTGATGTTTGAATACGGCATGCGCCTGGGCAGGGAGGTGCGGACGCTTCGAGGGCTCCAGAAACAGGGAAACTGTTTCCTTGCTGCTATTAACTGCTTACGGTTGATCCGCCCAGAGTACGCATGGATAGTGCAGCCGGCTTCTGGAGCTGTGGTAGGAAACACTGAGCTTTACTGTGAAGCCTCTGACCTGAGCTACTGACTGTGGGGACGCTTACAGCTGCATGTTTGGGAAGGAGCTTCCAAAATCCTTTCCGATGTGATGAACTTTCCGATAATCTGCTGCTGTCATCTTCTTGGCCAGCTTGTGCAGTGCTGTCTTGCCTCTCTCAGCAGAGATGTCGGTCCTATCCGTCACCCTTGTGTCATTGCCCCTTTTTGGAGCAGGGTGGAAACAGGATGACTTTTAGGAGGGGGGTGGTATATATATGTGGGAATATGTCACCTTATGTGGAAGACAGAGAAAAATGTTTTTGGGGAGTCTGAACAACCGGAATACCAGTCAAAAGGAGAATTACTGTGACATGGTTTGTGTTTCAAATCTGTTTGCGGGGAGGTAGTGACCATAGCCTGATCAGCTAATGCTGTGCCGTGTTTCTGATAGCCAGAGATAAACGTAACCTGAACTGCCAAGTGGTTGGCATGGCTTTTCTGATTCAAATCAAGGCTTGAAACAGAGAGCTGGTGTTGGGGCTGTATCGTATTGAGGCAATTTTGTCTTCTGAATACCAGGTGGGCCTAAACGTTCTTTCTGCTTTTTCTGCAAGTACGAACGTCCTGGAGCATCCCCGAAGAGAAGCCACGATGGGGAGTGCACGGCTGTTCCAGGTAAGTGCCCGGTCCTGGTGCTTCCTCTGGTCCTTGTCAGAGAGCAGCCTCTCCCCTGGCCTCAGCTCTGCTGCTCCCCTGTGAGCTGGGAGGTGGCTCGGGGCAGCTCTCGCCTCTGTCAGATCAATAATTTGGGCAATTGTAAGGTAGTTAACTCTCCTGGTGTTAGCGTCTCTCGGTTGCAATACGCTGTAACTGCTAGTCCCCACGGATCTTCTGTGCACACTCCTCTGCAGTTTGTCGTCTTGTCAGCGCTTTTGTTTTCGGTGGAAACAACTTGTAATTTTTAAAAAAAAAAAAAAGGCCTTTGTGAGGCAATTTCTAGTTGTTCAAGACTTTTGTTGTTTGTGCTCTTGGAAACCCTGCTGACGTAGCGAGTCTCTGCTGGTGAGGCCTCCACTCTGCTTGTGTCTGCCAACGCACAGGATGGTGGGCTCCGGTTAGACCTGTAGTCCTCAGCGTTACGGTAGAAAAATTTAAGGTCAGGTATTTTTAAAACAATTATTTCTGAATGAGCTCTTTTGTAGCATATGCCCGGCAGTCAGAGCAGCAGCTGTTACCAAACGTGAGATAACATCTCTAACAGAGGAGGAATGGCGGGTTTGGATCGAGGAGATAAGCACAGTTCAGGGTAGCAAGGAAGGGGCAGCAAAACCTGACCTCTCCTTTGGTGCTTTCTGTGGTATGACTCCTCTTAGGGTGGCAGAGGGGTGTAGACATTTTGCACAATCCCCGAGGAGCCCTTTTTAAAATGCTGAGAGCCCTTCGTGTCCATCTGTTACAGCAACTCGCCAAATCGAGATCCTGGAGCTGGAGGATTTGGAACGGGAGTGTGTGTTGGCTCGGATCCGGCTGACTCTGGTGCAGCATGACCTGTCAACGGCGGCTGTGGCAGGTAAGAGGGCTGCGGCGCAGCCACCTCTCGCTTCCCCTGAGGTTTGGGCTAGTCACAGCACTTTCAGTCATCGCTCAGGTGAGGAAGCAGCAGTTTTCTTCTGACCCAGAGACAAAACCAGGAGCTGGCAGGGACCGTTCAGTTCGCCTCCCTAGCGTGAAATCTTGCCACCAAGTTCAGCAGCTTTGGAGAGGCAGATCAAGACAAACAATTTTAAGTTTGCCACCATTTTTTGGCTGTGCCAAGCTCTAGTAGTGGGGCTGGGGTTGAGCTCATGAGTTGGGACAAAAAGGTGTCTTTTTGTCTTGCGGGAAATTGCCCCCGTATGAAGTAGAATTAGAAAGCCCTAGAAAAAAACACTCCATGCAAGACTTAAATTATTGTCCTGGACAATCCTGCTTTACGACACAGTGTTAGCTTATCAAAGTCGTTCCTTGGTGGGGAGCAGAAAGCTGCAACTCTCCCCCCCCGACCATTTAAAGTATGTTCTACCACTCTCTGATATGAGTTGTGCAACACATACACATTTTTTCCCTTTAAGTGTCAGGAGGAGATGACTTCCCAGTAAGGGATTGGAGGGAAAGGATTGATTAGCTGGTTTGAGGGCAAACTGGAGATGCAGGGAGCGGAGTGCCACAGTTTCATCTCCCCTCCTGCCTGCGCTGGCAGAGCTGAGCTGATGCCTTGTTCACTTGGATACAGGCCTGCTGTGCCCGTGACAAGGCTGTCCCCTCCTTGCTCACCTAAACAGCCACAGCGTTTGACTGCGGGCCGTACATTGCTGCCTGTGTCCCCCTCCAGCTGGTGCCTGATCAGAGACGGCTCTGTGCGTCCCTGCTGCTTTATGTGGTCCCTCCAGGGACGGCTCCTGGGCTCATGAGATGCTCCTGAGGCCAAGAAAGCCTCAAGCCCTGCGATGAGAAGTACTGCTGCAGGGTGTTGTACATTGGGCCGTTAGCACAGTGCTGCTGTAACTCTGCCGCTGAATTGCGTGGGGTTAGGCACCAGTAAGCACTGGGGTGTGACTGGGGGAGGCGCTTACCTGGTCCTCTCTCCCTGCAGGCAACTCTACGCCCGAGGAAACGCTTGCTCTCCTGGTGCGGGCCGGCCTCTTCGACACCGCCATCACTCTGTGCCAAACGTTCAAGCTGCCCTTGACACCCGTCTTTGAGGGACTCACTTTCAAGTACGTAGCGAACTTCTCCTCCCTGCCTCGGGTGACGCGCGGCTGGAGAGACGTGCGCCGCGTGATGCTTGGCAGGGCACAGCTTGCAGCTCCCCAGGGTCAGAAGCCAACGCTGTCCTGACCTGGCTGCTTGCCATGGCTGCTAACGCCGTGCACAGCCTTAGCAGCTGCTGGCTTAGTGGTTTTGAGGTGGAACTGGCTCTCCACGCCTGAAAAGGAAAGATAAGGGAGCCTTGCCGAGCAGGTAGGGATGGGGGAGAGATTCCTCCCTGGTCTCAGGGGAGAGACCTGGCATCTGACAGTCGCAGGTGATCCCAACCCAGGCACAACCATCATCTGGAGACCTTTCTGGCTCGTGGCACGCTCCTGCTGGTGCCCAGTGAGCTGCTTACAGAAGACTTGTTCAAGCTGTTGAGCAGCTCTCAAATAGCAGTTGGCAGAGCGCTGGCTCTTCTGTCTGATCTCTGTGCTAGCTGTTTGCTCTCATGCCTCATCTCCGACCCCAGGATTCCTCTTCTCCTTTGCTTCCCTGCGCTTCCAGAAGACGCGTTGTGCCTGCAGAGTTGTTCAGGAGCTCTGCTGCGACCTGTTCCTGCGGCTGGACGCACAGAGGGCATCTCTTGCCCAAGCTCAGGCCCTAAAGCTTGCTAACGTCAGAGTCGTTATTAATTCCTCTCTGGCACTTAGGAATCACTCTAATAGCCTTCTTTTCCTGCCAAGCCAGCTGACTCGTAGCTGTTGCTCGGGAATAGTCCTGCGAGGGGTGGCTTTGGTGCTGGCAGCTGCGGCAGGGCAGGGTGACAGGGCTGGGCTCTGAAGACACCCGCCTTTGCACCGCTCTGTCTTGCAGGTGCATCAAGCTGCAGCTGGGAGGGGAGGCGGCGCAGGCAGAGGCCTGGGACTGGCTAGCAGCAAACCAGCTCTCCGCGCTGGTTACCACCAAGGAGTCCAGGTAGGTCCTTGTCTGTGGGGGGAGAAGAGCGGAGCTGGTTTTCATGAGTGGGTCATTTCTGGGGGCAAAAGCAGGAATCCAGAGGGTCACGGATTCATAAAACCCGCTGAAGGCAGACCTGCGGGACTGGGACAGCGGGAGAGCCATGCTTCCATGCTGTCACCGAGCTCTCCTCAGCCTGCTGGACGCAGCATGCCCCGCTTTGCTGGGCCTTGAGCGCACACATTGAACCCGGGCAGTGGGACAGGTCCCCTGGAGCACACCGTGGCCTCGCAGACAGTGGCAGGGGCTGCTGGCACTGGTTCCGAGGGGAAATGTTGCCTTGCAGCGCCACGGATGAAGCCTGGCGGCTGCTGTCATCCTATTTGGAGCATTACCCGTCCCAGAACAGCCTGTACCATCGCTGTGTCATCAACAAGCTCTTGGCACACGGGATACCTCTGCCCAACTGGCTCATTAACAGCTACAAGGTGAGAACAGGGAGAGGGTCACCGCTCAGCGCGTGCTGCCTGCTGGCCAAAAAACCCCAGCTGTCCCAGAGCTGCCGGATCACCTTCCTTTTGACAGGCACCTCCTCGGTGCAGGCTTTACCCGCCCCACCTTCCCATTTCCCAGCTCCAGGAGCCCACGTTGGATGCTTTGTGCCTGTCACTGAGGCTCAGAGCAGGTTCGTGTCGGCATCGTGGTGGCTCCTGGGCACGTTCCCTGGCTGACACCAGCCCCCCTTTGCTTGCAGAAAGTGGACGCTGCCGAGCTGCTGCGTCTCTATCTGAATTACGATCTGCTGGAGGAGGCGGTGGATCTGGTCCTGGAGTATGTAGACGCTGTGCTGGGCAAAGGGCACCAGTATTTTGGAATTGAGGTGAGCTCACCTGCAACGTGGGATGTGGCAGGGACCGTTCCTTGGGGCGGATCCCGCTTGGGGGTTTGGGTACTGCACCCCCGACTTGGGTGACGGTGCTTCCGGGAGAAACGGGTGTGGATAACCCACCCTAGAGGAGAGGAGACCCCTTAGTGGGACCAGCAGGTGTTGGGACATGGTGGCTGGGGGGCTCTTCCTTGCCGTGGCTGTGGGGAGGAGCATTCCCACACGTGACACAAGGGTTCCTCTCCCCTCCAGTTCCCGCTCTCCGCCACGGCCCCCATGGTGTGGCTGCCCTACACCGCCATTGACCAGCTGCTCCAGGCGCTGCGGGAGAGCACCACCAACCATCACAACGTCGTGGTAGGTCCAGCTGCCCGGGGAAAAGGGAAGGGTGATCACAAAACACCCTGCGGAGGGGCCGAGGGGTGGCAGGGAGCACCGCAAGGTGCCCTGTGCCTACTCCTGCCCGAGCAGAGGGAGAGTGGGAATGGAATGCGGGACAGGGTGGGAGAATGGGATGGGCTGGGAGCGCTCGCCTGATGGCTGCTCTTCCCCACGGCCAGCTCTATCAGAAGCTGCATGACAAGATGGAGGACTACCAGCAGAAGGTCAGCGTGGCCACCCGGGATCGTCTCTACCGCCGCAACTAGCGGCAGCCCCATCGCCCGCCCGGCCTCGGCCACTGTCCCCAGGTCCCCAGCGCTCTGCCCAGGACAGCGCCCACTCCAGGTGACGACCCCGGGAGCCCACGCCGTCCCACCCCACGCTGGCTCAGCCCGTGGTGCTATTTTTACTCATTTTTTTTCTGTAAAGGTCTGGTTTGAGGAGGTGGAGTGCACCTTCAGCGTGTCACCTCAGTGTCCCCTCTGGGGGGTGATCGGTGATGAGCAGAGCTCTGGGGTGCCACTGTCACCAGGGCCGTCCCCTCGCTCTCATCCGGTACCGTACGTGGCAGGTTTTGGCGTTTCTTTTATTTATTGTTGTGTTTTTGGATGAACTTTAATAAAATCAAAGCGTTGTTAGAGGTCTGTGTCGGGATGGGTGCTGCCCCCCGATTTCAGGGGGTCGGAGGGTGAAGCAGGCGGGGCTGTAGGGACTCTCCTTCAGGCTCCTGCACCCACAGCCCTATAGGGGCCCTATAGGACCCTGCTGTAGGGCAGTATGGAGCTCTAGGGCACAGGGACAGCACTGCAGGGCAGAGCTATGGCTGGGGGGGTGGGGGTACCTTGCTATAGGGCCAAGGGGTAGGACTCGCCCTATAGGACCGGAGAGGTGGTGCTGAGGGGCAGTGCTGTGCTATAGCCCCAAGAGCCAGCGTGTACTAAAGGGTAGGACAGCCCTATAGGTCCAAGGGGCAGTATGCACCATAGGCTCAAAGCTCAGCACCACGCTATGGAGCTGTAAGCTTGGGGAGTGGAGTGCTATAGGGTAAGAGGGGCTATAGCCCCTGAGGAGCAGCATTATGCTATGGGATAGGGCTACCAATAGGGCAGGGTGGGGCTGTAGGCTCCAGGGCTGGCACTGTGCTATAGGGCAGGAGGGGGCTATAGTCCAGGGGTGTCACTGTGCTATAGGGCAGCAGTGAGCTATAGGCTCCAGGTGTGGCACCATGCTATAGGACAGGAGGGGGGGTATAGGGCAGGAGGGGGCTATAGGCTCCAGGGGTGGCACCGGGCTATAGGGCAGGAGGGGGCTATAGGCTCCAGAGGTGGCACCGGGCTATAGGGCAGGAGGGGGCTATAGGCTCCAGAGGTGGCACCGGGCTATAGGGCAGGAGGGGGCTATAGGCTCCAGGGGTGGCACCGGGCTATAGGGCAGGAGGGGGCTATAGGCTCCAGGGGTGGCACCGGGCTATAGGGCAGGAAGGGGCTATAGGCTCCAGAGGTGGCACCGGGCTATAGGGCCGGAGGGGGCTATAGGGCCGGAGGGGGCTATAGGGCCGGAGGGGGCTATAGGCTCCGGGGCCAGGCAGGAGCCCCGCGCCCGAGGGGCGGGGCGGAGCGTGTCGCTAGCTCCGCCCCCCCACGCCCTGACGCAGCACGCAGCCTCGCGGCCCCGCCCTCCCTCCCACCGCGCAGGCGCGGCCGCAGCCCTGAGGCGCCGCTCCCGCCGCCAGCGCCGCCGCCGCCATGGGGAAGAAATCCCGCTCCGCGCCGGGCCGCCGCCCCATCCTCCAGCTCTCCCCTCCCGGACCCCGCCGCGACGAGGCGACGGGACCGCCGGCTGAAGGAGCCGATTCGGCTTCCGAGCCGGGTATAACGGCGGAAGGGGAAAGGGGGGGGGGCGGACGCTTTGTGTGGCGGGGCGCGGCCTGGTGCAGGCCTCGGCGCGGCCTACTCGT
>VFFE01008092.1:2851771-2862716 GCA_008921705.1 Burhinus oedicnemus
ACCCACAGGTACGAGATGCAACGCCCCCACCCCTTAATAAAATTAAGGCGTGTGTCGTGTCCCCCCCGCAGGGTTTTGAGCGGCCCTCACCGCCTAATTTTCATTATAAAAAGAGATTTTTATATTTTTTTTAGCCTTTTTTATTTTGGAGGGGGCTGTGGTGGTTCACCTTACAAGTGCCTTTTTTTTTTTAAGGGGGCTGATTCTCCCCCTTTAAGTATTTTTTTTAAGAGGGGATAATTAACCCCTTCCTAACTAACTTCTTTTGGGGGGATCACTCCCTTTTTAATTGTTCTGGGTTTTTTTTCGGTGCCATTATTCCTCCTCCTTAAATGCACTTTTTATTATTGAGGTAGGACAATTAACCCATTTGAGTGCTTTTTATTTGGGGGAGTGTGGTGATCCCCTCCAGTTTTTTTGGTGGGGAACAAGGTTATTGTCCCCACTTTACTGTTTTTAGGCTGGTGGTGATGGGGAAGTTTCCCCCTCCTTAACTGGTTTTTGATGGGGAGATGATTTCTCACTTAAAAATTTGGCTTAGGAGATATTTTTCCACCCAGTACATTTTTTTCTGGGGAGAGTAAGAGGTCATTTTTTATCCTTATATTTCTGTTACGAGATCTGAATTACTAAATTGATATTAAACTTAATATTAAAACATTAGTATTTTGGTGGGCGGTGACTCCCTCCTCGGTGGTTTGCAGGCAGGAATTCCTCCCCAATCTTTTTTTACAGGGATGGGGAATGTTTTTTCTTCTTGGTGTTGTTCTGTTGTTTGGGTTTTTCCCTCGAGGAGTGTATTTCCCACTCCCAGTGTGGTTGGGGGGGCTGATCCCCCCCTGATTTGGGGGGGCTAAGAGGTGTTTTGAAGGAGGGGGGAGGTGTTTATCCCCCAAACGCTCACGGGAGGGCTGCTCCCCCCTCGCAGGATTAGTGAGGTGACAGTGGGACCAGCCGGGGGGTTGGGTTGGATCTGCTTCCCCGCGGCGGCAGGAGGAGCCTCGGCGCGTTCCCCCCCTCACTGAGGGTTTTTCCCCTCCCTGGGCAGGAGGTTTGTGTCTGCTCGGCGCTTACGCAGACAGCGACGACGAGGAGGGCGAAACCCCGGAAAAGTCAGCCCGTTCCACGGATGCAAATGGCAATAATTCGGCAGACATTGACAGCACGCTGGCAAACTTCCTGGCGGTTAGTGCGGCTGGGGGGAGAGAGGGCGGAGGGGAGTTCCTCCTTGGCAGGGAGCCGGTGGCGGAAAAAGGGTGGTTTCATGGTCCAAGATGTTCTCCGCCTATGAGTGCTTTGACTCCACTTTTGGCTCGCCTGGGATTTGAAGTTCACGTTGGGATGTTGTTTTTCCCAGGAGATCGATGCCATCACGGCTCCTCCGCAGCCCGCCGAGCCCTCCGCCGCCGCCTCCTCCGCACCGCCCCCCACGCCTCCCCGCCCAGAGCCCAAGGAGTCGGGCTCGGGCCAGTCCTCGGGCACGGCCAACGGCGCAGGCTCTGCGCCGGCCCCGGAGTGGCAGTACGACACCCAGTGCTCGCTCGCGGGAGGTGAGCACCTCGTGGATCCCGGCTGTCAGGGCTGCGCCCATCTCGGGGTGGGGGCTGCTGTCCCCCGCCTCGCTCACCAAAGGCAGCTGAGGGTGGTGACAAGGGGTTGACACTGGGGAAAGGGGGGTGACAGCGGCTTGGGGAACCGATCCGGTTGGCAGTGCGATGCAGGCTCTGCGCGTCCTGTGTGTGACGACCTGTCCTTGTCCGTCCCTCCTGGCAGTGGGCGAGCTGGAGATGGGTGACTGGCAGGAGGTTTGGGATGAGAACACCGGCTGCTACTATTACTGGAACACCCAGAGCAACGAGGTGACCTGGGAGCTGCCACAGTACCTGGCGACGCAGGTCCAGGGCTTGCAGCACTACCAGCACAGGTGGGAGAGACCCCCGGCCCCATGAGGGGAGGCACTGGGTTGTTGTTCCCGAGCCACCCTTCACTCCCTCTCCTCTTCCTCAGCAGTGCCGTGGCAGGCGCCAACGGCAGCTTCGTAGCGGCTGCCGAATTGTACCCCCAGGAGAAGGGGGCCGCCCCAGGCAGCGTCGGCCGTGGGGCCAGCCTGGCCAAGCGGGAGGTGAAGAAGGTCAGTCAGACGGGCCAAGCATTGGGTTCTGGTTGCCATGGGGCTTGTAGGCACCTCTTTGGGCTTTCTTGGTAGCAGCGGGTGGGTCACTCTGCTCCCTTTGCAGCCCCCCCCATCAGCACAGGGCCACGCGGGCTGCTTCCTCTGTGGGCTGCGGTCTCCTTCGCTGCTCCGGGAAGGTGCAGGGCTGGGGCGAGGGGGCAGGGAGCCGTGGCTGCTGCCGGAAAGCTCACCCGAGGCTCGACCTGCAGGAGGTGAACGAAGGCGTGCAGGCCCTCTCTAACAGCGAGGAGGAGAAGAAGGGGGTGGCAGCGGCTCTCCTGGCTCCACTCCTGCCTGACGTGGTGAAGGAGGAAGAGGAGCGCTGGAGGAGAAAAGTGATCTGCAAAGAGGAGGTTGAGCCGCCCCCAGAAGAGGAGGTGAAAGCAGAAGAGGCAGCAGCTGCTCCCGAAGAGCCGGAGCCCAGCAGGGATCCCCTGGAAGACACGCTGCAGGAGGATCTGTGCAGCGTGGTGCAGTCAGGGGAGAGTGCTGAGGAAGAGGAGGAGCAAGACACCCTCGAGCTGGAGATGGTGCTGGAGAGAAAGAAGGTAAGAATGTTTTTGTCATGGAAACGAGGCCGTGGGTGCAGCCAAGGAATAGCTGGGAATAAACTGGGAGCAGCAGACATTTGTGTCCCACCTCCTTTGGGAGAGTGACCTTGTGTTTCCTGTGCTGCTCCTGTACGGGCTTGGGCTCCATATGGATCTGGGCACCGATCAGCCACAGCTTCATGTGGATGCTCTGCGGGCGAGCAAGCAGCCCTTGGCAAACTCTTGCCCCCTTAACGCCGTGCCCTGATCAGAGCAGCTGCTTGCTCTTCTTTCACGGGTGACTCGTAACCGCGGCTGCTCTTCGGGGGAGGTTCAGGTCCCTGAAGTGCCGCTCGCTGTGTGTCTTTTGGCAGGCGGAGCTGCGTGCCTTGGAGGAAGGCGATGGCAGTGTTTCGGGCTCCAGCCCGCTCTCCGATGGGAGCCAGTCAGCCTCGCAGGATGCAACCCGCAGGCTGGCCTCTAAGCGAGGGAAATGGAAACTGTTTGTCGGAGCTGCCAGCCCCGAATCCGCGAGTCGAGGCTCCAGCAAAACGGGCCGGGAGAGCCCGGAAGCAGGAGAAGCAGGTAATTGGAAAGGGGTCTCCTGTCCCCGAAGATGCGCGGGGCGCCTGGAGCCCGCAGAGCCCCATGTGGTGCGTAGAGGAGCCGGGACGGGCAGTGAGGTACGTGTGCGGGGCAGGGGACAGGCCCAGAGGGGTGGCTGTCACTGCTGTCACACACAGCCAAGCTTGCAGGCCAGCAGCACGAGCCTTGCAGGCTCAGGGCAGTGTGGCGATAAGCTGACGCTCTGCCAAATTCTCTCCTTTATCCTATAATTAAAGAAAATAAACAGGAGAGTGCCTACAGTCAACGCTATAGGAGGAAAATAAATTGAGTGCCCATACTCCACACTTTATCAGGAGAAGGAACACACAAGTGAGACAATGGCGGTGTCGCACCTTGCTGCCTTCTGCTTTCCTCCCAGCATTATAAATCCTGACTGTGGTACATGGGGAGCTGTTGCCTTCCTCTTTCCAAGTTGTGTTTCTAAGCTGCCTGGTGACAGTCGCCACATTTCAGATGGGTGAGCTGTTCCCTGTTCCCCATGAGCCGCTCCGGCTCCGCACTTACTGGTGCATAGGAAAGGCAAGACAGGGCCTCGCTGCGAGGAAGATCTGGTTCATGTAGGGGTTGTTTGATACCGGCTGTATGTTGGATGTATCACTTGAGCGACAGCAACCCCTTGGCAGAGCTCATGTTCCTGTTTGTGCTCTGCTTTCCCGTGGTACAACCGTGGGCTTTCAGAGACTGTCGTCAAATACTGGCTTAGGAGCAGGTCAGCGGATGTTGCAGAGCACGGTATAAATTTATTGCCTTGGGGAAATCGCGCGATTGCGGCTGTTAATGCTCCACTACAGCCTGTGCTTTGCTGCCCGTTGTGGCTGTTACCTGTACTGACCCTCCTGTCCCCCCAGCCCCTCCAGAGCTGCGCTGGCCCCAGCGTTGGAAAGAACAGCCCCGACTCCCGGATGTGCCAGTCCCTCCCTGGCACGAGGCTGCCTGCCTCGTGGCAAAGAGCGACGCAGCCCCCCTGGTGCAGAAAGTTCAGAGAGAGACAACTGCTTTTCCCAGGGAAAAAAAAAAGTAAAAAAGTGCCCTGAGCCCAGAGCTGGCTCCATCTTGCTGAACTGGGAGGTGGTGCCCACCCCAAAACGGGGCTGATGTGGCCCCGACGTGTGTCTGCTTCAGGCAGAGGCGTGATCTGGATGGCAGGCCTGGCGTTAAATTGGCAGCGTTGTTTGTCCAGGGTGGCTTTTTGCAGGATGGGTTTGCTGGAGGGCTTTTCCTTGTGCCTCGCAGGCTTTCGAGCAGAACGTCCCTGGAGATGGCTTCTTCCAGCAGTGCTGGTTTCCCGCTTACCCAGGGAACAGGAAGGTGTTACTCAAATAACCTGTTTAAAGTTGAGCACCCTGCTCCTGGAGGGAGATTGAGGGAACCTGCCTAGGCCAGGGCACACCAGGAATGTGGGTTGTTTTTCCCTGGAGGGCTTTAGGAGTCCCTTGAAAAACTTCCCTCCCTGGAATTTGTCAGTTGGACAGTGAATTAGTCGCTGCTGCCCTGTGATGCGGCTCAGGCAAAACCCTACGGTCTTGACAGCTTTTTGGGAACTCATCAGTCTTTGAAATTGTCTCAACTTACTTAATCATCGATACCTTTTCTTGACAAATTATTAAACTGCCAGAGTTTAATGATTGCCTGCCTGGTGGTTAGCTCTCTTCACGCTTCCTTGAGTCCCTGTGCTCCAGGCTGTTCCTCCTTCAGCCCTTGCGCTGTAGCAGCTGTAATTCTCTGCTTCCTGTGCCGTCCTTCTGGAAGGACCCCCACCATCAAAACACAGAGGCAGTGACCCTCTCTCCTTTTTAATTTCAGGCTTTTGTCACCGGCTCCTGTCGGAAAGAGGCCCCGGCTCTTTCCCTGCCCTCTCCTGCAGTGGCTTTGGCTCCCTGGCACGGTGTCTCCAGCCGGCTGTTGGCAGCGCCGTGGCGGTGGTGGGAGAAGGGCTCACCTGTCGTTTCTTCTCCTGCAGCGGCGAGCACAGAAGCAGTTGATGCGAATTCAGACAAAGAGGCAGAGTCTGAGGAGCCCCAGGAGAAAGCAAAAGCACAAGGGGCACCAAAAATAGAAGAGGAGGAGCAGGACCTAAAGGTATGGAGATGCAGAGGTGCGTGTCGGTGAGATCTGTTCTAGCTCGTGTAAGAGACGTGGCTGGGCGCTCAGCAACTCCCCCAGCCCCTGGCCAGTTTGCTGCTCTCACAGGGGCTCGCCGTGCCACCGGCAGTGCGGAGGGACGTGCTGGTTCCCTCGGCCACCTCTGCCCAGGGGATGCCACCAGCCAGCGGGGAGTCCTGAGCTTTGGGCTGTGGGTTTGGCTCGGCTGGAGTGACCTTGTCTGCCTCCCATGCTGCCGGCAGGATGGCACCGTACCCCTGCTGAAGCTCTAAACCTCAGAGCCCAGCGGGGCTGCAAGAGCAGCTTGTCCTGGCCCTTTCAAAGAACGGCCATGCGGGACTCTGCAGCCCAGTCTCCTGCCTCCAACAGGAGCCAGCAGCAAAGGCTTGAAAGTGTTTTAAAAAAAAAAAAATAATAATAAAATAGAAGGGGTGTGGGGGGATAAAGACTGAGCCCTGGGTCTGGTCATGAGAGAGAGAGCAAACACTTTTGTCTTGACTTTCTTTTCACCAATAACGATGTTAGAGTCCTCTGGCACATGCCCATTCGGTCCTCCTGTTTCCAGGCTGAAGACTGCTCGTCCATAATCTCTGTGTCTGGAGGCTGCCAGTACCTGTCACTCTGCTCTTCCCCCAGCGTGACATTTTGAAGTTGTTAGCTGCAAATTGGGGAAGCCCTGGGGATTTCTGCAGCCTTGTACTGATATTTTGTCTTTCGAGCCTTGGTTTGCTCTTTTTGGCTGCGGCTGAACGATTCCCAGAGCCCCTTCCTGAGCTGTAGTAGTGACACACAGAGCTACAGGCTCTGGGTGGTAGTTACGCAGAGTGGTAGGGGAGATCTTGTCTATTTGTCCTTTTGATTCCCTGGTCGCTCGTTCCCCTGAGATCTCCTGCAGTGTTAAATTTGGCTCCTGAGTAATTTTGTTTCGTTTGCAAATGTTGTCACCTCCCGGTGCCAGATGGTTTATGGATGGGGAATCGCCAGCTCACGGTAGAACCCCGGTGGAAACCTGCAGCGAAAGCTGACCTCTGGGCCTGCCCTCATTTCCCATAATTTAATCATTTTTCCAGTGTGAAAGGGAAGGGCTTCCTTATTGTCCTTGTGACAGATTTAGCATCTCCTGTAAAAGAACTCTTAACAGAGTTTTGAGATGTGATGTTGCTGCCCAGAACCACTGAGCCCTCCCTCAGTATAGCATGTACATGAGGCTTGTCTGATTTTTTTTAAATTTAATCTATTAAAAAAAAGAGAGAAGAAGCCTGCAGCAGGACCACGCTCGTTGGCTGCTGTGCCCCAGGTGGCTGCCAAAAGCCTTTTAAGCTGTCACGTTTGCTGTCCCCTTTTCTCCTGGTACTGGCGGTGCTCTGTGACGGACTGTGTGCTGTAGCGTGGTGCTTTCCCATGCAGGATCCCTTTAGAGCGGTTGGAGGAATGCCGTCTCCTCGGGTAATCGGTACCATTTGCTTCATCAGTTTGGGGTAATCTCTATTCTGCCGGCTCTCTGGTTTGCAGGAGATCCGGGTTCTCCGCTGCGAAGTCACCCTCTGCTCTGGGATCTTCCCTGGCTTCTCCGTAGCCACGTTAACGCAGGAATTCATTTCCCTGCGTTGGGCTTCTCTGGTGTTGCTTGTCTGTCTGGCCCGTCCCTCTCTCTGGAGACAGACGCTGCATTGTCGACTTTGGGGACCTTCCAAAGCCTCTTCTGAAGAGTGAAGGAAAAAAGAAACTTTTAGAGCCCTCCTTAAAGCAATCGTGATGCCGCTTGCAGGCGTCCGCCCCGATTTTGCTCTTGATTGCTTTCTGGCTTGTAGCTGCTTTCATGCAGTCGCCTCAGTCAGGGGGACTGACAATGGGGGATCCCCGTGTCCCCGTGCAGCGCCTGAGTTGGAGGTTTGACCCCTGCGGGACGCTGGGGTTGAGGAACGGTGGTCACTGTGGGCTGGCCTGAGTCTTAATGTAGATGCTGTCTCTGCTCAGGAGTAAATCCAGAGCTGTTACCCCTTTCCTGCGCTTTCCAGCTCGTTCCTCTGGAAAGCAGCAAGTTACAAAGTCTGAAATTATATCCTGACCCATTTCCTTTGGGAAATGGTTGAAGTATTATATTTAACGCTTTACTGCCCTGGCAATTGCTCTGCTGTAACTCCAGAGCCAGGGCGCCGAAGCAGACCGAGCCCATACTCTCCTTCGGCTGGTTCGGAGCGGTGACCACGCTGAGACGCGCTGGGGGCTGTGGCTGGGAGCAGGGAAGGGTCCGCACAAAGGAGTTGGGGTTCGCTGGCACCTCCCGCGGCTACAGAGGAGGTCTCGTCCTGCCGCCCCACACTGACTCCGTCCCTGGTAGTGGGGCTGACAGGAGGGAGTGACAGGCACATGCGTTCGGGGTGGCACATCCCAGTCCCGCCTGGCTGAGGGGCCGAGTCCTGTTTGCCGGGGAAGGCCTCGAGCCGTGGGGCCGCAGCCGCCCGGTGACACTACCCGAGGGTGGCTCTTTACTCTCCCCTTTCTCCCTGGCAGTTTCAGATCGGAGAGCTGGCAAATACTCTGACTAGTAAATTGGAGTTCCTGGGCATCAACAGACAATCTATCTCCAACTTCCACATGTTGCTGTTGCAGACAGAGGTAACCGAGCCTTCGCCCCTCGCTCCGGCCTTCTGTTCCGAAGCGGATCAAATACTGTCCGCCGCTCGAGCGCCGAGGGCCGGTGCTGCGTGAACCTCATGGCCGCGGCGGCAACGCACTGCGCCACGCGGCCTGCCTCCTGCAGGGCCCTTCCTCGGCGGGGGGAGAGCATGGCTTTGCGCGGAGGCGGTGTCTTCCTCCTGGCCCCCCCGAGTCCCGTTGCCGTAAGGGAACCTCCCGGACCTCGAGTCCTGTCCCGAGGGCCACTTGCAGCCTCCCTCAACGGCTTCCCCCGGTTCTTGCCCTCTAGACCCGCATTGCAGACTGGCGAGAAGGTGCTCTCAATGGAAACTACCTCAAACGCAAACTCCAAGACGCAGCCGAACAGCTAAAACAATACGAAATAAACGCCACCCCTAAAGGCTGGTCCTGCCACTGGGACAGGTACGCGCTCTCCTACCTTTCTCACCTTTCATCTCTGACATCTCAGACATGATTTGTGACCATCACCACCTGACGACGTGGCGCCGTCCCTCTCGGAGACTGAGAGCAGCTTCTGTTAGCAGTGCTGGGCAGGCAGAGAAACATCCGGCACTCGCAGAGTTTGGGCCAGCCACCAAACTGGAGGATCCAAACGGAGTGCTCAGTGCTTTGAGACGGAGCTGATTCCCTGATCGGACAGAGCTGGTTTTCACTCTCGCGAGTGTAAAGCGCTGTGGAGGGCGGGCCTGGGGGGTCGCGCATGCGAGAGCTCTGTGAACTTTGCAGGATCTCTGGATCACCTCTTCTGACCAACAGCTCTGACAAAGGACAAACTTCAACTCATCGACGGAATGAAGAACAAGATTTCTGTCTCCTGCCAGCAGGTCAGACCCAAACATTTCTTTGTCTATTTGGCTTTCTTGATTAATTTTCCTTTGTTTGAAATCTTTGCTCTTTTGTTTTTCAGCTCCCAGATCCGCTCCCTCTCTCTAGCATTCACTGTGTGTTTGACACCAAGAGTATCATAAAAGCGACCTCCGCGCACCACGGGGTAGGGGGGCAGCCGCTTCTCTCCATTGGGCTGTTCCCCGGTGCCTCTTCTCGGAGGGCGACTTTCAGCCAAGGTGGCGGCTGAAAGTCCCGATGCTAGCGAGACGTCGCTCTGCTGCACGCTGGCCTGCTTTCTCAGCCCTCCCCTCCCTCGGAGCGGGGGGCTCGGGGCGACGTTCACGCAGCCAGCAATGCAAATAGCTTTGAGCGAATCGGCTCCGGGCCTCTCCTGCCTCTGTTCTCAAAGTTGTTTGTTTGCGTTTGGGAGAGCGGCAGCCCTGCTGCAGAGGGTCTTCCCTGCGAGAGCGCACCGCTGTCGTGGGCAGGCCCGCCTCGGAGTGTCGGTGGCGGGGGAGGGAATCTAAAGCCTCCTTCTCTTTCTTGTGATTTAGGGAGCATAGACGCTATTTCTATGTTAACGAGCGCTCAGGAGAGTCGCAATGGGAGTTCCCCGACGGGGAGGACGAAGAGGAGGGACAGCGGACCACCGACAGAAAAGCCGACGGTCCTCCTAAACCACCTCCAAAAGACAAAGGAGAGCGCGCCGAGGACCCTGCCGAGCGCTCCGCAGGTACAGCGTGAGGGCAGGAAGGGGGGGGGTCGCTGCGGTTGGGGGGGTCTTGGCCACGAAGCGGCGTGTTGTGGAGTCCCGCCGAGCGCTAGAGCAGTACGCGGTGGCGGTGGCCTCTCTGCCCGGGCACCTGGTGGTGGCTTTAGCGAAGCCGGGATGAGCGCTGCTTCCGCGTCCCAGCTGTCCCCATCAGTTTTAGGTGTCACAGCGGTGCTGGGGAAGGCGGCGTGCAGCTCGTCGGTCGAGCCCGTGGCCTGAGCTCTGCCTGCCCGCTCCCAGGCAGGGCCCTGGCAGGGAGGCAGCAGGCAGGAGCAGGCAGGAGCAGGCAGCGCGGTCCGTAGCGTGGGTTTTCAAGCCTGTGTCAATATGTATTCTTCAGGCTCCCTTTGTAAAGAATCCTTCTCAGGCCAAGTTCCTGCTACGTCTCTCATGCCGCTCACTCCATTTTGGACTCTGCTTCAGTCCTCTGTCCCGGTCCTCCAACCTCCCTTGCCTTTGGAAATGCCTCCGCCGCCTCCGCCTCCACCAGACTCGCCCCCGCCGCCGCCCCCGCCACCCCCGCCTCCCGGAGAAGACGGTGAGATCCAGGAAGTGGAGATGGAAGATGAAGGGGGTGAGGAGCCGCCCGCCCCAGGAACGGAGGAAGACGCTCCCCTGAAGCCTCTCCTGCGCCCAGCTGCCAGCAGCAGCCAGGTGAGCAGCGGTGCCGGCAGCCGGCCAAAACCGGGGCTCAGCCAGTCTCACCGCATCGTGCCTGGTGCCTGTGAACCCGGGGAGGGGGCGTGGAAGGGCCCTCATTCGGCCAGACCTGGGGGCCGTGTCCCTCCCGGCTCGGCGCTGACGTTGTCACTCTCTTCCAGGGCGTCATTGAACCGAGCCCGGCCCCGCTGCTCTCTGCCAAGCCGCAGAAGAGGAAAGCTGCGGAGATGAGCCCGGGGCTGATGCAGCGAACGGCCACCATCGGCAGCTGCCCCGTCATCTACAGCCAGCCCCTGATGGCCGCCGGCAAGTACCAGCCGTCGGCCGTGCCCCTCGCCTCCCTGAGGCCCCGCCAGCGGCTGCAGGGCGAGATCCAGGGCCGCCCCAACCTCCGCATCGCGCCAGGCCACGCCGGCCCTCAGCCTGCCGCACTGGGCCTGCAGTCCGGCTACCTGGGTGTGACGGCACCCACCGCGCCTTCTGTCATGAGCTACTCGGAGTGCGCCACGCCTGTCAGCCTGCCCGCCGCCGCCATGCAGCCAGCCCCGGCGCGAGGAGCCCTGCCCGCTGCCAGCACTGCCGACCAGCCGC